>OZ053310.1:744383-865155 GCA_964056655.1 Arabis hirsuta | reverse complement strand
AAAAATGTCTTTTTTATGTGCACATTTGCAAAAATGCTACTTAGGAGTGTTCATTTGCAAAAATGTCACTAATTATAGATTTTTAAACCCTATATTTTAAAATTCTAAACACTAAAAAATATTTTGACCTCTAAACCCCCTAAACCCTCGTAACTAAACCCAAATAGAACATAATTAACCTAAACATAAATAATATAAAGAAAAAATAATTTTGAAAAAGTGGCATTTTTATAAAAATTTCAAAAGTGTAATATTTTTGTAAAGTGGCACTTGAAAAAGTTAATTATATGCAAAACAAATATAGAAGATATAACATATCATTGATAAAACGTATCCAAATATTCGTTTACTAAAAATTTAAAAATACTGTATTATGAATTATGTTGGTACTGCTAATTATTTGAATTGATTAAACATAAGCCAAATCAATAAAAAAAAATTTTTAATAAAGTGATCGAGACCTTTCAGCCACAAGAAAAAAGTTGATTAAATACAATGGATTAATAGGCTCTTTATTCACCAATCTATTAGACAAATACACATCAAATTTAAAAGTGCAGATATTAAAAAAGTGATAAAGATTTTAGAGCACTTACAAAACTTATCGTTTCATAAAACAAAACGTAAGCTCTGGTTTGTTTTTTCTTCTTCATATATTGGAATTGACTGTAAAATGAATGTTCATTTAGAAAAATTATTGAAAAAATAGTTACAAAGTTAAAAACGTAATATCGGGAGGTGTAAATGTAATGCATATACAGCAATTAAGTTAACTTCTCGTGACCGTTAAATAAAACTGATGAAACTTTGTAGAGTCACGCTTCTGAATTCATTGTAATCTTAAATAGCTTACCTCACATTGTACAAATTAACATGATAGCTATAGGTTCTGGACTTAATTTCAATTGAGAATATGTATTGTTAAAATAACTAGGTTTAGTTTTGCTTATGATGGCCATCAGTAAGTCTAGGTGCAGATATATATACATTCGATCACAGCATACGACATCAAGTATTTGATATTGATACTTGCTTATTTTTTGTATAGGAAAATAAATCATATAATATGTTTGTTGCACGGTTGCAGGACTATATAGTGTATAAAGACTAAAAATAAGCGTGTTGAACAATTAAGAATAATATCTTATTTTTTAATTTTCGTTATGCATAGACGACATAGTCCATGATCGTAACGCTTTATGCATTATTAAAGTGTAACTATCTTTAATTTTTATGTTAATTATCCATTAATGTCTTTCAACTGTCATCCAAAAGAATCACTATAAGATGTGGTATATACACTCACATATATATATATATGAATAAAATTAAAATCATAACCGTTGAGTTGCATAACGGTTTGGCGCCGCCATGCGATTGCGAGTGGTATAAACTGAACGAAAGATGACGTTTGCGCGGATTATTTATGATCCTCCGCATGACGTCATTATTGAAGAGCTCTTTTAATTTGTTATTTAGTTATTTGTTTTGTGTAACTTGCTCGATATTAATTATAAAGAGTCCACTAATCAATCAGGGAATTTGTAGAAGATACTAAGTATATAACGCTATAAACATATAGATTGAATTAGATTATATATATTCGAATTATTTGAAAGTTTGATTAGTTCTTTTGATTGGTTTATTTTACTAGACTAACCTGTTGACACTTTCTACCTGTTTTTTATCATCGAAGACGTGGGGGCAATCAAGGTATGTCCACATATGTCCTTTTATTAGATTTTGATTACGATATGAATTATAAATATAACATTTCAAACGACCAAGTTATACTCTATAATCATTTGAAACAAATTAATTTTTAAACTATATAGTCTAACTTCAGCATAGACTTTTCTAGGAGACATTGGGACAATGATCCGCTAATTACTATAGTAGTATATATACACGATTAATAATGGACAATGGTCCAATACACTGTCACATTCTTGCAACATTCTAATATAGTTATGAGACAACAATAAAACATTACATTTAATAAAACCTAAATGTCATTTTTCCTCAAGTTTCTCGTATTTCCTAAACCGACGTCGAACAATACCCGTTAATTTTGCTGAACTTCGAAAAAAATATGGGTCACCGATTATAATTCAAAACGAGTAGAGAGCGACATTTAATCAAGTGCAAAAAAACAAACGAGATTTATTTAGAATTAAGTATATTCGTATATCTAAAGAAAGATTCCAAATTAAATAGTTTTGTGAACGAGAATTTTCTTACTATTATATAAATCCATAGCATAAACTGGTATATAAAAAACGCATCAACTAATTGCGATTTAGTTAATACATTCTACAAATGGTGATTAACATACAAATATATAATATAATTATATTTAATCATAAAGAAGCATGAATTGACCTTTAGGTAAGGGCTTAAGACACTTATTGACTTTGTGCTCGTGTGAAGACATTCAGTTTGGTCACAAACAGATTATGTTGAATCTTTATGTAGGCTGGGATATTACGTGGCGTGGATGGTGGGTTACTTAATTTACAAATGCATACTTAGTGTGTCTTCGATAGTGTATTACCATAATACCCAAAATCTTTATGCAAAGAAGGTTTCGACGCACGACGATTAACAGAAGGGCAAAGCTGTGTTTTTAATTAGACAACTCACATGACTCGTATCGATATTGTCCCCAGTCCCCACCATTGGCTCGTTGTTAACGGTTTAAGTACTCGTCAATCAACGGTCAATAGTTTCTGATCGTAGTATGAGATGTGCGGCCTAACCGTTAATCTAGTTATTCTTAAATATTCAGTTTTTCCCTTGCCGGCTCAAAAATTATATTCACTTAAAATCGTTAAATTTTAATTTAATTGTCAACAAACGAACCGGACCATGACTATTTCTTTTATTAGGTGACTGACTAAATATTATTTTTTATATGCAAAAAATAATACAAACATATGTTAATTCTTTAAGTTAAGATTTGTTTTATTCTATAATATATGTTATTTAGAGATATAACACTTTTTTTTTGATCTAAGAGATATAACACTTTAATTAAGTGTTCTTTAAAATAAAAGTAATCACGATATAGTGAGTATTTCTTCTTCACTAATAAAAGTAATAATGGATCCATTATTACCACCTTTTAACTATAAATTCACATGTCATTTAAAAAAAAAAACACTTAATTAAAGTGTTAGATCGATCAGATATTTTCTTATAAAGAGTATTTCTTCTTCTTCTTCGTTTTGCTAAAGTAAGTTGCATCAATATTCAGAATATTACTAGTATTTTAGACCGACTAAAGGAAATCTAGTCAAGGAGAATTTAATATGTACTAGTAAGGTGAGGACCCAAGAGTAGAAAGAAAATCCATTGCGTCAACAAATAAAGATACAGATTGCAACTTCTCACCAAATAACAATTATTTATTTCATGAGAACATATTGAGAGACATGCCATTAGATAATTTCCACTAGCCACTTTTGGTAATTCCATATAACTAATTACCATCAACAAATATGGAAGCATATGGACCAAAAAAATAAATTTTAAGTGACACTTTTTGTCATTATTAAAAATCGAGAGGACATTATCGCAATTAGGTCCATTAATTTGTCTGAAAGATGTCATTTGATGAGTATGATAAGTCAATTTATTTGAGGGACACGTCCCTTTATATTAACGTTACATGATAAATGTGTGTTCGTTGCCCTTTAAGAAGGGGCAAATTAATCTTAAATGTTGTTATATGTTTCTCTGTTTAAATTTATTTTCACTCTGGACCATAATTGAACTATCTGCAAGTGTACCAACATATATAATTATCACAGATGGTGACCAAAAAAATAATATAATTATCATAGATATGTTGAGGTAGATTATAGGTTATTGATTATTACTTCTTAATACCCAACACTAACTAGTAACAACTACTCTAGTTGAACAAGAGTTAATTGATATGCTATGATTCAAATTGGAAAACCATAAACATGTGCAAATTAACTTTATTCCAGAAATTAGTATGGTCTCTAATCAATTAGTGTTTCTTGTTCTCGGCAAACACACTTTTTTATCAACCAAAACAAGTGTAGAAAACAATATTTGTAATTTGAAAAAAATTGGACAGAAAAATCCGTTATGCAAAAGGAGCAAAAATTATAATTCAACTGGGATTGGTGGGTAAGCTATATAATTAACAAACTTATACAAAACGATCCACTTTTACGAAAGATTATTAAATCTACGAGCAAATTGCACGGATTCCTTAATCCGTTGTTGATATGATTACATAATCATATGATTAGATAGTGATTAAAGTATTTAAACCATAGACTATGCCTTTCAAAGGGTAATTAACTTTTGATTTTATATTTCATATGGTACCTTAGTGGACCGTCGTAGCTAGGTACACAGAATCCTTGTACCCTAAGAAAGGTGGCTCGTCTTTTGCATTGATTAATGCCAATTGATTTGCTCAATTTATGTGAGAATATTAGTCTTAGATATATCGAATAATCTATTGATTTGGTTTTAATTTGCCGATCAAAAGAACTATTGGACTCATCCATATCACAACTATAATATTAATAAAGTATATACAATGTTTTCCTTGTTATATTATATATATATATATGTTATCATTTCAATGAAAAATATTCAACCATTAGACAAAATTTTAGTAGTTTAAAACCGTATAAAATATCCGTTGTCCATCAACGCTTCATTTCATACGGTTGTAGAAAATCTTATACATTTTATAAATAAATTATTCGTTACTGGTTCTACAACTTACATGGGACACTTTAATAGTGAATTGTATATAAATGGCACTAATGAAAATCATTGAGATATGTGACAAAACAAAAAAAAAATCATTGAGATAGAAATTCCATTTATTCGCTACTATTTTGCTACATGATTTTTCATTGATTACATTTACGTATATGTATACTTATGACCGATTTAAAAATTCAAAAAATACGTGAATTATAAGTGTAGATAAAAGAAAAAACCATAATTAAATCCCTTAGCTATGAGCATATGGTTGAAAAATATTCGTTAGATAGCCAGCACAAATATTTTTACTGTTATTGGTCTTCATCATATTATAGTTATAGGTGGGAATATAATTTCAAGCATGCATTAACTCCCTTAAAACATATGATACAGTTTATTGGTATATATAACCAATGCAAAAGTAATCTTAGAACAACAACTCATAATAACACTCATGGTTTTCATCTATGACAAGGTTAAAATTTCTATGAATTCTTAACGACGAATGAAAGAAGAATGAAAAGTTGGAGAATATATTAATGTAGTATTTGATGAATATTAGTCTAATCACATTTTAGGTTACGCGTTAGTTATTACGTCGATGACCATATAATATATATTTTTATATTCGATGGCCTAACCCATTTGCATCCTAGCTTGAATGATAAATGGATTCGATGCTCTATTTAATCTTATTCCTAAAAATTTAATCGTTCCAAATCCTTTTTTTTGTTGGGTGTGATGATAGGCCAATACTCAATAGGTTCTGTTATAGTTGTAAAAAAAAAAAATTATACATACATTACGAGAGAATATATGGAAGTCTACACTTGTTCAGATGTTTATGGTACCCTTTAAATTATTTGTCGCCACTAGTATGATGTCAAAGCCTGTTCAAAATGGTTAATATAATTAATTGGTTTATACGCACATATCGACCACGTTACTATTTTATTTCATAAAAGTAATGTTTTTAAAATTGACCGGCAACCGAACCGGAGAAACTTTTAATATGGTCCGACCCGGTCGAACTGGATTTAATAGTATAAAAAAAATAGTAATATAAAGTTTTTGTATAACCAAAATATCCAAATATATAATATAGTCTTTGAATAAACATATTTCTAAAAATTAATAATGAAGAAAATCATTTTAATAACAAAAAAATATTCAAAGACAAAGTTTAATGATAAATAATTAAGTTTATATGTATAAAAAATATTAAAAACATTAAACCATAACAAAAATTAACTAAATTCAAAACTAATATTTGTTTCTATAAATTGTAATCATAAAAAATTAAATATGAAAAAAGGAAATTTAAAAAAAAAAACTCAAACCCGCGTCAACCCAACCCGGCTAGCTGGCCGGTTCACGGTTGAACCCGGTCCGACCCCCGGTCTGGTCCAATTTTCAAAACACTGCATAAAAGGAAGAGGGAAGATATATAGTTTAGTACATAAAAGATGTTGATATGATAAAAAATAAAATGATAATGTGGGTCTGATCTATAATTGTGTGAAGCAAACGATCTAAATTTAAAATCTTACCGGTTTCTGACTACACTTTCTCCAACTCATTGACTTCTTGACCTTCATATAGGTCAGCCTCTTGAGGCAACCGGAGGAATATTACTTTTTCCATTCAACTCGAGATTTATTGGTAAGATTTGTTAGAGTTTAATGGAAATGAGAATATATGAATTTCAGAAAATTATGTTTAAGTTAGTAAACAATTTCTTAAAAGCATCTACAGCTTTCTTCCACTTCGATGTCCTTACACTTTAATGTCCCAACGCCACTCAAAAGCTCAAAACGATTAAAAATGAAATAAAATACTTGAACTTTATATAAATCGAGAGAAAATTCGATGAAAAAAGGGGAATTAACGACTATAAAATTGCAACTATACTAACAAATAAAAAGGGATTGACATGCTTTGCAAGTTCAGATTCGTCTCTGTGTAAATATGAAGATTTGATTCTGAAATTTCTGATAAAGGTGTTAATAGTAAGTCACAGCATAGGATAGGAGCACAACTTGCATACAAAGTCTTTAAGTGTTGTACTGTTCCTTAATATTACATATTTAGCTGCTTTATTAGAAACAGATCTTGGTTAAAACTAAAGTCTCAATATATAGATGATTCTTATACAAAAATGCATTTTCAAAAAATACAAAATTCTTAAATTTTTTCGTCTCTTCTATAATCAAATCATATGGCGTGGTCATCTTAATGTATAAAAATACAAATTTAAAAACATTTGTGAACTTGCTAGACATTTTGGAATCATGTCACACGCTTCATATTTCACTAGCTTAGACAAGACCGCCCGTGATGACATATGTCTATATATGTTCGCAGTTAAAATAACATATCTTGGATTTTAGCATTATTACCGAGTCATATATATTCGGGATTCGAAATTCAGTAAAATAAAACAGCATGTCCAATCTTGGAGTTGAATCAGAAACTTTTGGCAGTCTTTGTCACTAGAAAAAGGAAGAAATAAAACAACATAAAGAATCTTGAACATTTGGAGTTTTATCAAATTAGAGAAACAACCAATCAATCTACATCCGTATATATACGTGCATGTTATTTTATTTTTTTCTTTTGGATGATCAGAGATTCAGAGTATGTGTTATATTTATTTGTAAAGGTTTATTTCTATCGAGAGTAAAAGTCTTGTCACGCCATAATGTGTAAGTTTTGATTTTAACAGTGTTTTCATATACTGTATTCACTTATTTCTCTAACATATGTTGATGCGATAGTGATCCACGATTTTTGAATTGATTCTAAGATGAAAAGAAAATAGAAGTTATAGGATTTTTTTGTTTTTAAAATACGGAATAGTAGTACTTATATGGTTTTCTAATTAAAAAAAAAATATGACTTATATGTTGAACCAAGTATAAAAGTAGCACTTCTATAAAATGAAATGTAATTTTCTTAGCAAACAAAAAAAAGAAATGTAATTATCTTGAAGCACAAACTGTATGGCCTAACTTGAGTGCCCATATATTTTAAAAGGCACAATGACAAAGCCCATCTCTGGGGCTTAGTAAACGGCGTCGTATTAAAGTGGCCGACAAAAAGCAACATGAAGTGAAAGTCTTTGAAATGAATAAATCATGAAGTTGAAAATATCATATAAATTGGAGAAAGACGACAATTCTATCTTTGGAGATACTCTACACAATGATTGTCGAATTATCTAGATCATTCCAGATACTTCAACAACAATTGATTGAATGTGATTTAATCGATCAAAATTTTATCTTTCTCCTTTTTCAATTTAGTTTTATGATTTGTTGATTTTAGTGAACACATTTTTTTTTTTTTTTCATATATCGACCAATTTTTATAGAACTTAGGGGTTTCAGATTTGACTATTGATTATAAACAATTACAGATTTCGCTTATAACCCAATTTGTTGATTATTTCAATAACATTTTCGTATCATCCACAATTGAGCTTTTGTTTTTCAGTCTCAAGAGTTTCTTGAAGCTCATGTCCAATGATTAAAGTAAAAAATTTGTCTTTACTACTAACTAGCTACAAAGAGTATTGAACATAGTAAATACATAGATCGAAACAAGATTTAAACTAAAGAAACTTTATTTTTTCTTAACACATAACCCTACAAAACTATGCACACTCTTTCTCGTCACTCATGTTTTTGTTTCTTGTTTATATGTTTTTATGACCAAAAATCCCACCAAGGGTAATTGCTGCTAGATTGGTCTAAGAGAGAATCAGAATTGAAACCTCCCCAATTATCAGATGAAGTCAAACAACTATCATCAGCTTGCTCCACAATGTTCATGAGCTCATGATTAGTCTCTTCATCAAATCCGAAATACTCTGTCTTAATGTCGTCATTACACATAACCATTCCTTGATTTAGCCTCACTTCTGGTTCATACTTTCCATTATCTGACTCTGTGCTACTGCTTAGAGCTACTCCTTGTTCACCACAACACTCTTGATGATGCCTTACATCTTTAGAGTTTTGCATTTCTTCATTTAATCTTTGCAACTGCAAATATAGGTCAATTAAAATCAAAATTATGTCACAAAATTCACCAGAGAACTTTTTTGGCTTATATCCATGTGTTTGTCACCATGATCTTCCTCTAAAATATTCTGGTTTGATTAACCAAACTATTTATTTAATATAAGTATGCTTGTTGAAATTTTTTTTTTTTTAAATATAAATTGTTAATTTATATCATTATAATAAATTGTTTATAGAAAGATGTCTTTACTCGATTTTTTTTTTAAATAAGATATCAAAATTTAATTAACTAAATTTGATCAGTTCTTGTTTCCTTTACTTTGGATTTAAAGATAAAGATGGATAAAAAAAATTGAACAATAACAAATCAAAATATTTGTTTCAATTACCTCAGAGACAAGAGTTTGTTTTTCTTTCTTCATGATTTCGAATTGTGAAGCCAGACTGTTGTAATTTGCTCTAAGAATGTTATACTCTTTCTCAAGCTGCTTAGACTTCCAACGGGCCCTCTTATTCTGAAACCATATAGCCACTTGTCTTGGTTGCAACCCTAGCTCTCTAGCTAACTGAACCTTCTTCCTCGGCTCGAGCCTTGTCTCTGACTCGAATATAAGCTCAAGTGACTTGATTTGTTCCTCACTAAACCTCTTCTGGTTATTGTTGTTCTTCTTCTTCATCTTCTTCTTGTTCATGATCATGCCACTATTAATCTCGTTGAAGCAGCAATTGAAAAAATCTCCTTCTTCCATGGTTTTTCACCAGATCTTGGAAGTTTCTTGATTTCGATTAGGAGAGAAGATTTTTGGTTTTTTTGGTTGTTTCTTTATTTTATTTTTTATATTTTTCTGGAATCTCTTTGTTGGTGATATTGGCCTCTTTATATATGTGGGAGTTGCAGGAGTGTAGGGCCTGACATTATTTTTTTTTGTTTTTGTATGTGTAAAAATTTCATTATTAACCAAGAGAAAAATAATCATTAAGGACCTGCAATATAACTATAGGCTAAAATATAGGTCCAAATTTTGTGGCTCGACACGAATTGGCTCATGTCTCTTTCAGTTTAAGTCGTACTTCATTTCGATGTGAGCTAATCATCTAACTACTGATAATATTCATCCATTTTTTTTCCAAAAATATAATTCAAGATCCATATTATCTGTTTTATTTATGGAAATGAATGATAACTCAGGTCGCCACTAAACGGACTATACAATTTTAGTAACCTCAATTAACCACATGTTATAGCTCAATTCGTTTTGTACCGTTTTGATCAACAGTCTACCATTTATAATTTATATATATTACAAACTGTAATATGCTAAAAATATATATGGAAAGAAACATTTTTTATACATATTTTACAAGCTTAATGCTCATTGTACTATGTATCTAAACATTCATAACAGCATATATCATCATTTGACATGTGACTGCAAGGCTTTGCGATACTTTTTTAGTCAAGATAATATTGGTTAATAATCATTAAGAAAGAGAGAGAAAGACAGATCGTATTGAGCAATAGTTTTATTTGATTGCGTAACGAGATTTCACGTTATTTAATAATAATAAAAAAACGAGATTTCACGTTCGCATATCAGGATGTACGACGGGTGTTAGGGTTATAAACTTACAATACATCACAAATCATAAGATAAAATCATTTAAAATATCATTTGAGACTTCCTTTGTCGTCATTCCCTTGTCATTCTTTCGAGGCAGGTTACGTGAAACACGTTTTAACGTAACTTATCATAAGATTATCTTATGTTATAATCCTTCCTTTTTTAAAATATAAGATGTTTTAAATTTTTTTTTTTATTTTAAAATATAAAATATTTTGACAATTCTATGTACATTTTAATTTTATTAAATATTGTGTGACAACTAGTATTTTACAGTTTTTTATTATTAGTTACTATTTTTATTATATATATTAAATAATATTTTTTAGAAGAAAAATTATTTATTAAACTCTATATTTTTAGCCAAAATATCTTATATTTTGAAACGGAAAAAAATAATATCTATATTATTTCGCTAATCTCCAAATATATAATCTTGGTTACTTTTGCGATTTGTGGTCTAATTGTGCAACTCTTCGATTTATATTCATTACCAAATAAATCTCTTCATATTTATAATTTGTTTTCAAAAAATAGATATATGTGCATATCACACATAAAGTATTATATATACGCGATGTTTTACGCGTTTACTTTCACTACACGGAAATAAACAGATGATCACGGGATAAAGGATTTTAGATTTATTGACTTCCATGCAAATGTTTAATGTAACAAGCAAACTAATAAGATTTGTTGACTTTTTGTTACTAGGCATAATTAGTATACTAATTTCTTTACACCGGTAAACAAAAATCTAGAACGATTGTTTATCCTCTCGTTTATTTGACCTGCCAAATGACCATATTTTCATCTTTTTATACTAGCTAGTACTGTTGTATATATATATTAACTCTGTTTCTTGATCCAACAAAAAAAATGACCATTTTTAACAAGTATCCTTTACGATTTTTTTTTTTTTTTTTGGGGAGAAAGTCCTTTACAATTGTTTACACTTAAGTTTTTGTTTATCCTCTTAACCAATACACTTGATAGTTTCTTAATAAGTTGAAATATATCTACTAGAGATAAAAGTGAGACTTTGTTTAAACATTTGCATTGCAAAACGAAAATTTATAAAAATAAAATTTTATAATGATGCTTATAATAGAATTCAAAATTCTCCATATATTTCGTAAGAAAACATTATTTTAAAATTTTATTTTTATTTTGTAGAAATATCGTTTAAAAACTTTTTTTTAATAAAACGTGGAAGGACCAAACATTTGGCTCATAATCTTCTTGGTATCCGAGACACAAAAAAATCAATTCCTTTGTGTTACCACTAGGTCAGTATCCTTTGATATTTTAAAACATTTTTTATGAACCAAAACTACTGATATATTCTCTCTTGCGGTCAGAATCACAAATTTCCACTTATATCTTAAGTTCTCAACCATTGGCATTTTGATTTATGTTTTAATGATTAGTTCAAGGTTTACTTACGTTTACCTTGCTTCTCGGAATTCTCTTTTGACTTATTAATATAAACAACAAATTAAATTTGGCCATACATGAACTCTTACGGCGGCTTCATCGATACAACGTCACTCTTATTAACCAAAATATAATCGTGAATCCTTTCTCAAAAAAAAAAAAAATCGTAATTGAAGAGTGATTTAGCGTGTTTTAAACCTATTGTTTCTTAGAAAATTTTGAAAGAGTGTGATTTTCATGAAGTTGTATCAACAACGAAAGGACGAATCTTTTTGTTTTCAATGTATGGAATTCAGACAAGTACCAATCAAAGTTGTCAAATCAACCACTGATTTATTGCCATTTGGCACCATCGAGGAAGCATCACAATTGATGAGAAAGTGACGTGGCGATTAATTTGTGGTTGTGTATGAATATTGCGTCCGACAGATGTAAGCACGTGTCGAGGTTACCTTAAATATAGCCGTTGTTGAGATAAGAGGCGTAAGAGAAGATGATTCTTTACTTTTTTTTTTTTTACTTTTCATTTTGATTAGAGTTTATAATCGGATTTCCAATTTAATTTGCTTATGGGTTGTGAAAATCTTACGACACGAATTCGATTCAATCTAGTTTAGGCTTTCAATCATACACTACAAAATTTAGTACAAATTAAAAAATTATCATTCGCAACAAAACAAAATTTGATTTTGTATTTAATTCAGATTTTAGTTCCGTTTTCTAATCTAATTTTGGTTTCGCTTGGAGAAATTTATTAGAGCTTTGTGGTTGTACGTGTTGATATATGAATGTACTTGTAGGTTGTTAGGTGGTTACATAGTTTATTATACAGTTAGAGTATGAGAGTAAATACTACATACTGGTTACATAGCTCTAATAAAACTCAACCAAACTAATTACTTTTTAGAAATTAAATTTGTATTACGTATTTTCAGAAAGGCTCTTTGTCTTCTTGTTTGTATTTTTGCAACTTCCCTCAACCTCTTCAGCTTGCCGCGTGTAGAAGCTAATTTTGATATCATCGCAGATCTAATTTATTTATAGATTGTTTAAAGTTAAAAAATATTCAACATGTAATGCTTTCTGCTGTTAATTCAAAGTATTCTACCTACAATGACCTCAAATTTCATTTGAAAATGGTACGAAAGTGTTGGCTCATTTTGATTTTGCAAAACGATATTTGGGGTTGATTGGAAAGGGCTTTAATTTTTTTCACTGTAGACTTTTATTTTTTTTTTAAAGCTGTAAAAACTTTTACTTTAAATAATGAATTATGACTTAAAAAAAAATGTCTCAAATTAGTGATTTTAGAAAAAAACAAACATAACAATAACAAAAATAGTTATTTAGGCTGTGTGAAAATTAAGAATGTTTTTAACATTATTAGAGTGCTGAATCATGATTGGAGAAAAATAAAATTTTAAAACTGTTAAAAAAAAATAAAAATTTCTACCACTTCGAAAGTAACTCAAATCGCTCTCAATAATTATTTTTAAAAATGATATAAACTTAGAAAAAAAATTCACAAAAACATAATTTTCGAATATCTCATAAATGTTTAGAAAGTCTTCATAAATCAAAGAGTAATATTTTTAGAAAACAAAATTTATTTTATAATAATAGTGGTGTTTAGATCATTACAAATGTGTGTGTGTGAGATCAACTTTGTTCACGGAGGGCCATGATAGATGCCAATCCAATGAGGAAGAGACATCTATTTCGCCACCGTCCTAAAAAACAAATTATATTCGATGATAACAACCTTTACATATATTATAATAAAAATAGTAACTTTGGTTAAATTAATCACTAGTTTACAAAATCTATGATAAACGGAGTGTATTTTAAGATTAAATTCTCCATCGCGTGAAACTCTCAACAATCTTCTATTTTGATCACCTTACAATATGGCCAACAATCTTGGGGTACCTATTTACCCAAATATAGAAAGAAAAAAAAAGTGGCTCGACTTTTGTCGAGTTAATTATATCTCTCTCTTTTTTTGTTTAGAAAGAATTATTTTTCTCTTTGCTTATTACAAATAGTAAGTTAGAGGATAGTTTAGAGTTTGTAAGTAGATTCATTCATTTTAATGAAGAAATGTTTTCTTAGTTGATTTCCTATTATGATAAAGTACACCAAATAAAAATATAATACATCAGTCTGATTGTATCGCTACATGGTCTAGAATGTTCTTTGCAAAGACCTAAGAAACTGGCAAGATTTAGCCCTATGAAGATCAGAGTACCGAAGTTGGCATGCAGATTATTGAGGTGGTGGTTAGGATATAAATCTTGTCATTGTGATTTGTATGGTTTAAATAATGCGGAACAAAACAACAAACCATAAACTATGATTGTAAAACAAAATAATTACTTTCAACTATTTGGACGACCAAAACGATTTTTAGAAACTTTGTATGAATGGTATATAAAAAGATTTTCAAAAATTTGTAACAACGCATATCAAAGTTGGCATTTTTACCGTTGGGTTTGTTTGCAAGTTCTTTGTAAATGAGTTTGATCGTCACTTGTTACATCTTGAAATTTGAAGTTGGTTATTTCTTGGCCTCGGCCCATATTAGTATTTCAAAGCCCAGAGAGAAAAAAAGAAGCCCATTTAGCTCGTTTGACTAGTCATTGGACCAAATGATTAACATTTTATCATTAACAAGCAATAATGGACTTTATCGGTATATCCAATTGAGGTTTAAGGTTATATAGATATGCTTATATAGTATATAAAAAGGGAACAAGTAAAAGATGAAAAGAGTGATGGAGATTTTTTGAGGACATGGTAAAAAAAACAGTAAAAAAGTTATGACAAGCGTCTAATCAGTAGACCTTTGAAATGTTTCTTATAGTATTTTTTAATTTTACAATGAAATTTTCCAAGTCATTTCATTGTGACCCAAAGATAAAAAACAAATTAAAATAAAATAAAATATTTATTGAGTTGGAATCAGAGGAGCAGAAAGAGGAATTAATGAGAGAAGGTGGCAGAGAATACGAACAAAGAGGCATTAAATGCTAATTTGTACTCACTTCCCTAATTACAATGCTACCCCTCCCCTATATATTCCTCTTCGTCACTCTTATGCTATAAATTATTGTAGTTTTCAAATAATTAATCTTCACTATTTAGGGGAAAAAGCTTTTATGTAGTAGTGTTCACCTCTTTTAGAAGCCCCTTTTTGTGAGTTAAAAATATGAATATGTAGAAAATGACAAATATAAAGTTTTAAAAAAAAAAACTATTGACTTTAGGGTTTTGCTAGAATTTGGTAAAAAGTTCGACTAATTTCGAATTGAATATGCTTTTTGGTTAAAAAAAAGTTCGCAAGTTCATGGAGAACATAAACTATCCATACCAAAATTCAAATGATCAAGTTACCTACATGCAAAGTTTGGATATGGTAGAATCGAATTCAAATATGTAATGAGATTATATATACCCTTAATTATCGCTATAAATAATGTAAGGTATTACTTGCCTATAAGGAAAATAAGAAGGAATGTAAGAGTGGGACAACGTGGGATTTGACGTTTTCTTCTTTGTTTCTCTCTTCCTCTCTACTCTTTTCTCTCTTCAAGACACAACACAACTCTCGAAGACTGTCCATAACGTTGAAATCTGGAGCTAAGAATCGTCTTCTCCATTTGTCATTCTCATGCACAGTCAGTCTACGTACTTTCCCACGCTTAGCATACGCATGCATTTCATTTTTTATGTTTTTCTTGATAGTAAATACAATAATCTCGAATCTACATTGACAACTTGAAGTGGATGAAAACCAAAACCATATTGATATACCTGGTTTTTGTTTTAGTTATTTACAAGTCTGCAGATATTAATTTCCTCTATTTATTAAGTGTAATCTTTTGTATCATACATGAATTTATATTATATATAAAGGTATATATATAAAAATATAAAGGATTTGGTTAAAATTAGTGGTAGAAGTACCTACAACATTAATTTCCAGTATAATTCACCTGGATACGTATTAAAATTTATTTATAAATCAGTATCATTTGCTCGGTTTATGCATATACTAGGACAATTCATTAGGTTTTTTGGACACTAGGAAACTAACAAAATGTTGCAGCACATGTCGCGGGCACTCTCTAGCTACAATCTTGGTTTTTCTAAAAAAGAATTTTTGTATATATATTTTAAAAATACCACAATGGTCCACTATATCTTTACATATATATATATATATATATATATATATATATATTCGCTCGTGTAATTTAAAATCGAAGATTTTTTGCTACATTTTAAATTAAATAAATTTTGAATCTTAACTGTTTATATATATATATAGATATGTCTCATTTTAATCTGTAATATTACAGCTGGCTGGAGGATCGTATTACTCTATTAACTTATTTTAGTAACACAAAATACAAGATATATTGGTTGACAAAAGGAAAGACTTTTTTTGCTTTCGCAAAAAAGACTTCTTTGAAAAGTACCTTTTTTCTTGTTCCCCGTTTTCAGAATAATTACAACAAGTAAGATACTATTTGAAATTTGAAGGAGATTTGCTGACACTAGTTAATTTATTTACGTGATATTAACTGCCAGTCTTAATAATTGTGGGATTTGGCGATGAAAATTATGCAGAGAAAATTAAATGAATGCTGATTAGCTTACCGGGCCGGATTCTTTCTTTACTTGTAACCCGTTGATTAAAAGAATAAAAAATTCACTTTTACAATTAGTGTATTAGAATAAAAAGTTGAATGAAACAAGAGAAGTAGAGAACTAACAAAAATAATGCAAATATTTGATTTCAGATTTAGAAATGAGAAATAAAATAGGCAAAAGTTGAGAGACAATTAATGAAGAATGGTAATGTTGGGCAGATCAATAACTCAACTACTCCTCTGACTAACTTTATAGACAACCCTCCTTTCTCTTTTTGATTCCCTTTTCTATTTTTTTTCCATCTATTATCTCACTACTAATAATATTATTACTATATTATTCATTTTGATTATTTGTCTCACACTCACAAAAAAAAAAATTTGATCGTCTTTTCACTTACTTTCACCCCTTCTTTTGTTTCCTTTTCAAGGTCACTGATTATCATACTCCTTAATTTTCCCCGTTGATTTGGTCAAAATAATTATGGGAATGGAGTATGTTTTTATTTAGTTTGCTTTAACAAGTAAAATACCGTGGTAAAATGAGAGATCCATTGACATGTCTCAAAAAGTAAATCCAAATGTTTACTTTGAAATCTTGAAACTTGAAATATTTATACACTGTTGACCAAATAAATAAAAAGATCTATACAAATAAATTAAATAGAGATTTATGGTGGGACCTATGTACCCAGAACCCATGTTTAATTTGTCTTGTATAGCTTTGGTCTCTCTCTCCACTACTTACTCTCTCTCTTGAGTCTTCTCTTCATAAAAACCTCTTCTTTACTTATCCCTCTCATCATTCTCTTCATCATCACCACCACATTCATCTCTCTCTTTCTTCCTTGATCTTAGCCGGATCTGATGGGGGACGAACACAGAGAGAGAGAGAAACATAAGATAAGAAATTTCTAGAGAAACCCTAATTGAAAAAATCTGTTTTATGGAGAAGAAAAGGGTTTAAAGGGTGGGTTTCTCTTTTGAGGGGACTGTTGTCTGGCTCGAGGACTCTAACTCTAATCTCAGATCTGTTGATTGATTAGGGTTTTAGCGTCTTCGGACCAGGCTTCATTCCCCCCAATTATTAATCCCTCTCAATCCGAATCAACCATACAAGTTTCTTAGTTTCTAACTTCTTTCAATCTTCTGATCTAGGGTTTATAGCGGACTATTCAATGTGAAAAAGGTTCAATCCTTAACACTCTTTTTGAATCGATTTATGTTTTGGAGGTCTTCAAGATCTTTAGATATCACGTGTGTTTGATTTTTTTTTGTTTTTGTTTTTGTATAACAGATTGGTGTAATGATGAAGGATTCTGACTCCATGTGAAGGATTCTGACTCCATGTGAGAAGAAACAGAAAAGTCTATCATCATTACTAACTTTTTTCTCCGTTTCTTTTGTTTTTTCTAGCTATGATTGTGTAATGATTTGTTGTTTTTTTTATGATGATGCATGATGTCAGAACGAATTAGCATTGAGAGATTGGATCTATTCATGGTCATGAGTAATGATGAAGGTGATTTAGTTTCAGATCCGTCTGATACATAAAAAACCAAACCAGATCTACTAGATCTGAAGCTAGATCTGAATCGTTCAAAACTACTTCTATTTATGTCTCTTGTTAGTACACAGCTAACTAGGCTAGGGTTTCGTCATTCCTCTAACCATTCTTGCTTCAAAAATTAATATTTATAGAATGCTCACATTTCGTCCGGTTTTTTTGTTCTTTGGGTGATTGATCTTTTTCTATTCATTCTCTTAAAACTTTGTCTTCTTCAGTTACTTCAAGCAATGGAGATCAAGAAACTCGATTGGATTATTTCTCATTTTGCTTATTTAATTTCTGATGTCTCAATATTGTAAATGTAACAACTCTTGAATTAAACGGATATTTTATATATAGTTTCTACAACTAAATAGCTACATTATCTAATATTCAGGAACTTCGTCTTAATTTTAAAACTTGTGTGGTGCATCGTGTGAAACTGAATCGAAGTCAACTACATTGAGACATGATTGCACGTTTGGTTTATGTATTGTGAAAGTGAAATTCTTTGGTTTCTTAAACTTTGTAAAAAGTGAAATTACAAACGGAAATGAGATATAATGTTGAACAAAGGAATGTTTTTTTTTGGACATTCGCTGGATCAGGACAGAAAATATAGATAATCAATTCAAATATTGGAATTTAACACTGACCCAAAAAGAAAATGTGAAAGACTTTAAAGTAGAAAGAGGAAAAATTGCTTTTTGTTTGCCAAAAGTTTTATCTTTTTCACTAGTGATTACACAAATTACCATGGCTTTTATATTTTGTCTTTTTGACTTTGTTTTCTTTTTACAAGTTACTATGTGCTTTATTAACGGAGACTTTGACCTCGTTTTTTTCTAACTACGGTTTCAGTGTCTGTCTTTCTAGCTACCTCCATGATTTGATGTAAAATTTGAAACTTTGTTCCATTCTATAATTACACTTATTTTCTTCTTTATACCGTGGCACATTATTATGCAAAATATCTTGGAATATTCACTAATCACTATGTACGGAAAATGCTTTCTGAATTCTGATTAATTTTGGTACTGTAAAAAAAAAAGAAACTAGTATGTTTCTTGCTATCTGTATTCTTGGTATTTACATTTTATAGACAAATTCATGTTTTTACGGATATTATAATCAAGATTTTGAAACATAAGATCTGACCAAAAAGGAAAAAAACATTGGTAATTGGAACTTCAAATTTGGACTTTCAAAATGAAGGAAAAGGCCCAGTTTGGCCCATTGAGTGGGCCTAGTTAATTATAGGTTTGATGATAAATATGATTAGCCCTCTACATTGGCCATCATCGGGTTGATTTTTTTCTTTTGGGTTGAAATTCGTTGTCTCAATTATCCCAAGAAGATTCTGGTTGTTAATAATCTGCGACTTTTGTTATTCAACGTATTGTGTTTTTAAAATTATCATACACAAATCCAGAAAGATGCATCATTCAACTTTTTATTAAACTGAATACCTACAGTTTCTAATTCTATTATGGTATTTCGCTTCAAAAATTTGTGTATAATGAGTTTTCAGATCAAAGTTAAAATTAGCGTTTGATTACACAAATTATGGTGAACCAAACCCTGAACAATTAATATGAAGCAAACTTGAACCTGAAAATTTGGTTTATTTTTTCTGTTGAGAAACATTGGTATTTTTAGGCTAACTTAATCACTTGATTCTGGAAATATATTTAGGCAGCGCTGGAAAGCTCAAAAATATATGTTCTTAAACCAAACAAAAAAAAGCAATTAATGCACAAATTAAATTCGACAGTATATGCTTTTTTCTTCTGGGTAGGTTTTCAAGATCTTTAACCAAATAAGAAAAATAAAATTCGATTGAATGATTACTCGTATCGAGCTCGTCCGAATAAATCGATGACTAATGAGATCCCCGTGCATGTCCTGAATTTGTTTCTTCTTGTTCACTGCATCCTACCTAACTTTGGGTCATAATTGTTTTGGATCATATGAGGATTATATATATAAAGTTTATATTTTATTTATATACTTGTAAATCAACGTTGACATTTATATATAGTAGTGATATTTTAGCAAGACATTTTGCTAGCATAATGATTGATTGAGTAGTCTTCATTCTGGAACGACGTATTTTTTTTTTTCTTTCTCTCATAACTACAACACCAAACTAAACGCACAAGGTAAGTTGTCACGATGATTATTCCACGTGCCATGTTTTTTTATATGATGAAATACTTCGAAGTGTCTGATTTCCTTAACTAAAAACAAATGCATATGGTGATATATATACTAGCGTTTCCCTAAATACACGGTATATGTATATCCAGTGCCGCCCTGAACCTAAGCAAATGAAGCTTGTGTTTGGGACCGAAAATATTTTTTTAATTTTGTATTTTTCAAATGCTGAAGTTTAAGGTGCCTTAATTTAGTTTTAGTTTAGGTCCTAAAAAGTGTCAGGGCCGGCTATGTGTATATCACATATATATATAAAATATTGTTTAATTTTTATTGTCTCACTATAATCTTAAAAAATATTCCCAGATGATGTTTTAGAGAAATTTTTTGTTTCATAATTCATAATGTTTTCAATTTTTAATGTAAAATTAATTGTGTTTTTGTTATTTTGACTGTTTAAATTTTTTATATTGTTTTTTAATTGGTTGAATTGTTTTGGAGTTGATGATAAAACATATTTTATTTTATGATTCTTTAATCTATGAGTAATAACATTAAAAGTCAAGTAATATGAAATAGAAGGAGTATAAAATACCTAGTGGAGCCTTTCATTTAATTCACTATTAACAAAATAGTTTATAATATACAAAAATATCTTTTGTCTTGATATATATATATATTATTTTCATCTTGGAAAATATATTTCAGTGATTAAATATAATTCCTAAAATTTTTACGTATATTTAGAAAAAATATCTACTACAATATCGTTTCCCAATAAAAAATTCCGGTATTTGTTTATTAGTGGTAGTTAATAAATTAAATCTTGGTTTTGGTCAACTAATAAATTTATTCTTAGAAAGATAAATTAAATTTAAAATTCAGTGAAGATTTTGTGATAAAAATTAAAAATATGTATAGAATAAGGTACGTTATACAAATTTTCCGATTTTTATTTACCAAAAAAAAACTCACTTTGAACCCTTTTATCTTATTCATAGTCAGCATCTCTCAATCAATATCAATTTTAGCAACTTTATTAAGCCTCTTAAACTCTCTCTAATTCCACTAGAAGACCCTTGGCCTTTCTCCACTGTTTTATAAGCCAAAATTTGAGAATCTTTTTCCTTCTTCAATTTTATTTTTTCTTGATTTCATCGTTTTTCTGAAGCTATGGTTTCCGGAGAAAAAACCCTCAAGAGTTTCCATCCAAATCGTTCTAATAACGTGAAGAACAACAACAGCAAACAACAAGGAATCAAAGATGTTCCAAAAGGTTGTTTAGCAATCAAAGTGGGTTCAAAAGGAGAAGAGAAACAGAGATTTGTTGTTCCTGTTTTTTATATTAACCATCCTTTGTTCATGCAACTCTTAAAGGAAGCAGAAGAAGAGTATGGATTCGAGCAGAAAGGTACCATCACAATCCCTTGCCACGTGGAGGTTTTTCGATATGTTCAAGACATGATCAACGATGAGAGATCGGTTCATACTAATCATCATCTTCATCATCATAGTCATAGCCATAATACTCTTGTTGGATGTTTTAGAGCTTGATGATGATATGATTGATGATACATGAGCATGATCATGACGATGAAGCAAGCAAGCAAGTAAAGTACAACAAAAATTGTCTTTTTAGTTTTTTTAACCTTTTATCTTTTTTGTTTATATTTAGTTTTCTTTTCTTTATTAATGGGTATGATCATCTTGTGGAGTTGTGGAGCCAAACATGGCCTAACCCCCAAGATTAGGAGTGGAAGTGGTGTTTGGATATATAAATATTAAAAAATGTGAAATTGTGAATGTTAATCGTTCGATTTATAATTTTTCTAGTGCTACAATGTTTATCTGATTGATGATGATAATCACGATGGTGATGATGATTGTAACGAGCTATGACGAACAAGTTTTGGCAATTTGCGTTTGCCTTTGATATTTTGTTAGGAGACGTATAAATTAGGAAAGTGGAAAAGGGATAGTCACTAAATAAATTAAATTCTATATTTGTTTGGAAAAGAAGAGATTCTCAGTTTATTTCAATTTGATAACGTTCCTTTTTTGCAAAAAAAGTTATAATAGTGCTGCTTTTTCTTTCTGTTGTAACGGCCAGTTTCTACGTCGCATTAAGTTTTATTGACCCGAAAACCAAATATACCTGTCCAGAAAATTACAAAATTTGTTTGGTTTATTAAATGTTTTAACTTATAATAATTTTCATCTACATAGAATTTGATCCATTTACATAAAAATCTATCAACTCTAGTATATAGTTTTTAAAATATCTAATATACATAAATTTCTACCGATTTATAATTGAATTCTATATAATATACATATAATTCTATTAACATACGAAAAAATTCTAACTAATATGCATAAAATTATATAAAAAATATGGTCAAATTCTAAATAAGAACGTAGAATTCTATGTATATACATAAACTTTTATCAACATATAATAGAATTCTAATAGAAAACTATTTCTCAAAAAAAAACATATAATATAATTCTAACAAATATACATAAAATTCTTTCTAAATACAAATAACTTTACGTGACAAAAAAAAAATACAAATAAATCTACCAACATCTTGATGTACATATAATACAATTATATCTTATTTAATTTGTATCTTATTATACATTGAAGTCTATCTAATCATACATTAAAATCTATTAATATATAATAGAATTCCACTTAAGTATATATAATTTTATTAATATAAAATATGAAAAGCTTATATCATCCTAACCTACCTTGTTAAATTTGTGGCAATCACCTCAGGCCCCCTTGATATTACAAAATTTTAGGGCTCCAAATTTAAGAAAAATTGTAAATTAGTAATTTTAGTTTGATATCATTATTTACACTAATTTTGGACCCTAATTTTTTTTTTAACACTACTGGGATCCCAATTTTTTTTTTTTTTGCCTTAGAACATAATCAATGGTAGTTGTTAAGTTAGGGTGCTAAGTAATTTTTTAATTATAAATTAAATTGTGTCAATCAGAACCCCCCATTTTGGATTTCTAAATCTCTTAAATTAGGACCTTTTATTTGGGTTCTTAAGTGTTTTGTGTATTATTTAATTGTTTTTAACTTTTTAAAAGTCTATTAAAAACCACTTAACAACTACCATTGATTATGTTCTTAAGCATTTTAAACTCTAGTAACATGCCTGATCCTAACACAAATATTTATATATATTTAATATATACATCATAGAATTCTATCTACATACAATTTGACTCTTCTATGTATTACATTGTTCCCTTGTTAAAATTTAATTATACATTTTGAGAAAAAGTTGTTTGGACTTTGGAAGATTCCCTTTAATTTTCGTAAGCAAAGGAGTAGGAATACGAATCCACTCAAACTCAGCGATCATCAGTCAGTCGTGACATGTAATAAGTGGCCATGATTTAATTGTCGATCGAGTGTGTCGCCATTAGTGGAAAGCCTTTATTTAAATTTTAAATCATGGTTATTTATTACCAAAATTAACATGCCTTAGTATTGTACGCCTTTCCTATTCCTATTGATTTTAAAAAAAGAAAAAAAAACTTAGTGGACAGTGAAAAACAATACTTGAAACTAAAACCGTATAAAACACACAAAAAAAGAACTACATATTTTACACAGATGCAGCATGGAAGAAAGAATCTGATATATGTGGTCTCGGATGGTGGTTTGAAGATTCAAACGAAAACCGAAGAGAGGAGTTTTATGTGCCATTACCTAATGTCAATTCGGCTCTTGCTACGGAAACTTGAGCCATAATTATGGCATTGCAAAAGACTCGAGAACGAGGAGTGGACTCTTTAAACGTATGCTCCGATTCACATGTTTTAATTAACCTACTCATCTCAAATGATTCGCATACGGAGATCCATAACCTCCTTTTCGAGATTAAACTTTTAGCTACGCATTTTCGTTTCCTAAAATTTATTTTTGTTCTACGAGAAGCCAATATGTTGGTTGATTCGTTAGGTAAGACCGCAAAAGAGTCTTTGATACTTTTGTTTGGTCGACGGTTTCGACTTAATCAATAAAATTTATCATTGTGAAAAACAAAAAAAAACTACATATTTTATGTGCTAATCAGATAACCTTTTGATGATTTCCATTGTTTATTTCATCAAAAAATAGTTTACGAGAGAAGAGAGGAACTGAAGAAGTAATGATGTTGTGAGAGATCAGTAGAAGATAATCAAAGTTGTCAAAATATTGTATATAAGGTATAATTTAATTTCATAATTGCCATATTCAAGCCATACCAATACCACAGCCGAAATTAGTACTTTTAAAATCAAATATATTTGTGGTACAATAATTAAGGGAAAAAGAAAGAGACAAAAAAAACAAGTTTCTTGCCACATTTAATATGTCGTTATTAATTGGCCTATAAGAAAGATGGGCCTGGCTCAACATTATGTGGTACGATAAATAACAAGTAGAAGTCACCAACACAGCCCACACATTTGATATATTTTTTGTAGCACCTTGAAGATCAATAGAGAACAAAAATTGATGCCTTAAAATCAAAATTTCATATAATTGTTACGTCTGATATTTAAATTCGAATCCAGTCCATAAAGATAGAGCTAAAGTGGAATATGAAGGGGGAAAAATGAAAGGTCAAAACGTAAAAGCTAATTGAGCCTTTTACAAATATCATCACAAGTTGAAAATAAAATAAACGTGAATGTTGGAATTCTCCATATTTCTTCAAACACAAGATTCCTCACTGCGAAAGAGAATATTCGACAAAATAACATATTAAATATGTAATTAAATATGCCGAGGGTGATTAGCTTTGATAGGTAGGTTAATAAGCTCTAATTAGGCACTTCGTGCATCTTAATCCAAGTTTGTTGAGGTGATTAATTTGGTAATTAATCTATGTCTAATGATGAAATTAGAGAAGCACTCTACTCAACACCAAACTAACTATTCAAACAACAAAGTTCTTAGTTTGCCTAGAAGAAATAATCCCTAGAATACATAAATTCAGTGTATTTAGAGAGTAAAATGAGAAAGATTGAACAGAAAAGAACGTGATGAAAGTTATTTATTTTTAAAGTTAATGTTGTCGACGAATTAATTATCATATCAGACTTTTGCCTCCCTTGAAATGATAATTAACTTTTTGTTACAAAATGTAACTCGAAAACACAAGGCAACCCATGTGAAAGACTATGATTTTTACAATCGAAAATGTAATTGCTTTTGGTCATCGAATGATAATTTAGATGCCATAAAAATGATAATTAAGTTTCCAAAACTAAAATTCTTGAACCAACAAATTTAAATTGCGCAACCAATACTCTTTTATAAAGTAAAACCATGAAATAAAATGTACGCCACACAGAGAGAATTTTTAGTGTTTTTCTGTAATGATTTCACATAACCACTGTAATTATTACAAATCTTGACTGTTTTTCTTAAATCTTTCAACAACTATATATATGATTATATTTTTTTCTACACAATGTTTTTTAGTTTGTATATCACTTCCTCTCCATTTGCGTTATCCACTACCGTTCGATACGTGACACAATGAGTTGGACGATGACGTCATCGTATCGTTCCAAATCTCCATCTCCGATATATAGTAATCCGGCGTTAAACCGTTATTGTAATAACAAGACCGGTTTAATCCTTGGTATGGTGACTGTGAGATCTCATCGACGGCTGGGATTGAGTACGAGTTGGGCCCATTTAGCTGCGTCGCAACGAGCCGATCCAAAGCGGCCCAGCTAGTGACGAAGCTGGAGTCCACAGCTTTGCTGACGTGGCAATTGTTGACTTGGTCGTCCTCCATCAACCGCTGGTAACTCGTCGCGACGGTGTTGTTCGGGCACTCGAGGTTAGGGAGTTTCAAGAATGTGTCTAAATTGATCTCTTCTTTACAAGATTGCCCCATGACTTCAAGAAGTTGCTCGATTGTCTGCTCATTGAACGACGACGTTTTCCCCGATCTCGCCGGGCTGCTCATTATGGTTTTGCAAAGACTCTTCTTCATGAAAACACGACACACCACCCATCCTTCGTCTCCACCTATGATCTCACACGTCTCTACAGTGACGTCATCATTGTTGTGATTCGAAGAGGAGACTAATACATTCTCATCGAGTCTATATTCGTGCATGATCCAATCGGATTTTTGACCATGAGGTGCTCGACCTTTGTAGAAGACAAGTGTTTTTCGCATACCGATCCTATCGCCATTGCTATATATGATCTTGTCACGTCCCGTGGCTTTCCAAAACCCGACCGTGGTGGCTCGGTTGGTTCTTGTTCCAGTGGGATACTTCTTGTCCTTATGGCTAAAGAAGTACCAATCGTTTTGTGGAGTTGTTCCAATCTTACACATCTCTATACATAGCAAAACAAGAGTTAGATTGTCACTGATAAATTCTAATCGATGAAAGACATGTAATTTTAATTCTCCAAATATGACAATCAATTAATTAAATATTGTATTAAATCGCTAGAATATAATATGATCATCAACGTGAATAAATGAATTTATACGTTTTGACAATAATCATGAAAAGATTATATTACATAGTACACTCGCGATCCAGATTATGATATATATAAGGCAAATAAAAATAAATAATGAACCTTGAATATCCCAAGGCTCGAGCTTGTTGAGATCAACATCACGAATAACATCGAGATCGATCTTGATGTTAGAGATTTTCTTGCGAAGGTAATACTGCAAGAGCTCTTCCTCGGTCGGGTGAAACCTAAAGCCAGGAGGGACTTGTGACTGCCCGTTTACTGATATGTTCATTATAAAAGTTAGAATAAGAAGAAGAAGAAGAAGAAGATATAACAAGTTTATAACTAACCAAAGTGTTAAGTGTGTCTATATATATATATTTGTCTATTTTTGACATAAGTACTGGCCCACAAAGAAACATGCATGAGAAAAATGCATCTGTCCATATGCTCTCTTTTTAATAAGTTATTTTCCCTATTCAAAATGAAGCTTTTTTTTTTTGTTATTCCCAGTATTGGTGTTTTCATGACGTCATAATTTGCTCGCATGTGCCGCCACTTGTAACTTTATTAACTTAAAATGTTGGTTATATTCCCGAAATTGAACTCATTTGCTTGGAATATGACTATTTATGAGACCATGATTAACGGCAAGATTCTAATGGGTTTCTTAAATACTTCTTCCTCCGTTATATGAATATTGATATTTTGAACTTTTTCTTTGTTCCAAAAAAATTAATATTTTGGATTATTAAATGATACTTTCTGCAACCTTTAAGAAACATTAGTTAAAAATATTTCAATTATGAATTACTATTGGTTAATAGGTATTGAAAAATATTTAATATTAAAAAATAATGCATTAATAACTTACAATTAATTATTTATTAATTTATATAAAAAAACCAAAACATCAATCTTCATGGAACGGAGAAAGTATATTTTAGTCACTTCTATTTAGTTTTATTATTTTGGAAAATATAAAACACTGTAACCAATGATAATGGAACGCATAGCATTAAAGTCTCAAAATAATGAGAAACGTTTCTCACCTTCGATAAGTCACTCTCTTGCTTTTTCATTTTATTTTATTTTTTTAATTAGTTAGATACTCTATAAAAGACCCTCGTTAATCATGCTCTGAGCTCTTAGAGTATTTTTTGTATCTAATTATTGTAAATTATAACTAATAACACACTCTCTGTATGAAATATCTTAAGTTTTAATCACTAAACAAACAAAAAAAGTCACTATTCATGAGTTTCACGCGTAAGGCTTTCTCGCAGGCACATAACCAGTGTCGGCCCGTAAAGTACTGATGCCTAACGCAAAAAAAAATTTGATGCTCCTTCAAGACTCGAAATTTTTTTGATCCCCCTTCAAAACTCTATAAATTTCTAATATTTTTTTATGTTTAACGCAACCAGCGTCACCGACGTCAAGCCATGACCGGCCCTGCACACAACCACCGCATAATGTTTTTGTTCAGGCAAACGAACCTGAATCTCTCGAGTATACATACTTCTTTGGCTTTGGTTTTAGTTTTGGTTTCATTGGTCATTAGTTCCCTCCGATCAAACCATATCACAATTCAATTATGTTGGCTTCGTTTTGTGTTTGCTTTTATTAGTGACTAAATTGTCTGTTAGTTTAGCTATATATATATGGTATCACAAACATTTTATATTTATTTGTCCGTTTCATTAATATATATCAGTTATAGCTTTTAAAAACCAATATAAAAAGCTAAAAGAAAATCATTTCCACAAATCAAAATGGTCTCATTGAAAATTTATATTTTGAATGGTTCTCTTTATCTTACCAACAAAATCAATCAAAGTAATGATCTTGTTTGGTCCTTTAAGATTTATCACAAATTGTAATTACCGCGGGAGAAACAAATAGTAAAACGGAGATAGAGAAAGATGTGGGACCAAGTCACGTAGCTATATGGTAAATGTAGGGTCCATAAAGGACCCACACGTCAACCGTAATGTAGGAAGCAAGCCCACATCGCTAAGATGACCCTCGACCTTAAAAATCTCTATGGAAAACATTAGTCATTTTTTTTTTTTTGGTTAGAAACGATTTGCCCATTTGGTATCTATATAACAATATTGCAAAAGAAGGGACCATGTCCATCCTTGGTCTCTCCAAGAGTTTTTATCCATTAAATAAATGAAAAAAATATATTAAAAAAAAAAAGAGTAGAAACCATATTTGAAACTAGAGATTTTAGACCATGTGTATTGGTAGGTTCTAACAAAGTTCTTAACAAAAAATTTATTATTAAAATAATAAAATTGATGGAGAAAGGAGGAAAGAGATTGTAAAGACTCTTTTAAATTTCTTGTTTATGAGACTATGGAGAAGAGTGTTATAAACTTAAATGATGTTTGTCATGTTTTGGTTGGTTGAAAGTTTTTAATTTTTTATATGATTTAATTATATTCAAATATATTAATATTAAATTAACTAGATACTTTTGACCAGAGATTAATTGATGGACATTGAAAACTTCTCTTATAAATTTTTTTACCACATGGGCTTGTCTAATTGGTTCAAGAACTTCTCTTATAAACTTTCCTACCCGATGGACTAATTGGTTCAACTTTATCAATTAATTAATATAAATTTATTGTGTTCATAATATTATTATTATATAGATTTAGATACTCATTAGAGATACGTACCGATGGACATGCTTTTATATGTATGAGATTCGTTCGTATCTCATGCATGTGTGGTTCACTCGGGCTAATCATTTAATTGACCTATCCAGTATTCAAAAGAAGTGAGTGGATTTACCCTAAATTTTAAGATTACTGTATTCATTTAAATTCGAATGACGACATGATCTATAGAAATAGTTGTTTACAAATCTGCGAAGTAAGTACGTACGTATGTTGTAGATTTTGTGGGGACCATATTACAAACGGTTTATCCTATGTAATTTATATTTTTAACATGGTTTGAGTTTATTATATACTCCTTAATTAATTTTACAAAATTTCAATAGTTTTTCTTACACAGAATTTTCCGATCTATATAATTGAGTGGAAATCTGAAACTGACTAACTTAGAGATGTCATTTTTGGTGTGTCCATTTGCAAAAATTATATTTTTGATGTGTCTATATGCAAAAATGACACTAATTAAAAAATTTTAAACCATAAATTTTAAAATTCTAAACTCTAAAAAAAGTTTTGACCCCAAATAAGTTCTAAACCCTCAAAATAAATTTTAATACAATTTAATTAACCCAAACATAAATAATATATTAAGTAAATAATTTTTAAAAAGTAGTATTTTTACAAAATGTTTGAAAAATAGCATTTTTGAAAAGAAAGTGATATTTTTTCAAAATTAAAAAGTAAGATATTATCAATTATTATTTTATATCTATATCAATATATCATTTATACGACCAAAAAAATTCGTGTTTCATATATAACTCATAAAAAAAATTGCATACTAACGTGTGTTTCACAAACAAAAACAACTCAATTTTTTTTTAAAATTCTTTACTTCCTCCCATTCCCCCAATTCCTCCAATTCTTCTATAATCACAAATGGTACTAGAGAATTTTTTGTTTCCCTCATTCCTCAAAATTCCACAAATCCACTGGCACCATTTAGAGCAACAATTAGTTGGAGATTTTTTTTGTTTTTTGCTAAAATTTGATAAGATTTATTAAAAGTAATAATATTGTATAATTAAGTAGAAAATAATGATGCTTACAACAACAAAAATCGATGGTTCAGTGTTGACAAAATGAACATTTATACCAGTGATCTCTCCTCTGGATTCTACGTTAGCAAAACATTTGTTTAATTATTAGACGATTCATTTTTTTTTCCAACAATTATTAGATTCAGACATTAATAATCTTATACTTTTTTTGTCAAAATATGTATCTTGTGAACGTACTTGCATGGTAGAAGAATTAGTGACCACAAAACAAAATGATACAATTTAAGTAATGATATGTTACATATTCAAATCGTAAAATTTTCTAGAAGTTGAAGAAAGTTTGCATGGGAAGCAATCTTAAAATTATGTATTTTCGTCAAAAATTATTAAACCTTAATGGTGAGACGTCATGACTTTACACTCGTGCTTGTCGGACCTTTTTTGACCTTTTTTTTAAGTTCACATCTTGCATCGACGTCTATGGACCAAAGTGCTAAACCCAGGTTTTTTCAAAATATGTGAAGAGCCTGATTATTTTTTATCATTAGAAGACGTCTTATTACGATGGCTAAGAAGAAACTAATCAAACAAAATGTCAGAAGGAAAAAATGTATGTACTTAGCAAAAGAAAAAGGAAAATATGTATGTACACATATACATTATTCTACAATAGCATCTTATATTTTCTTGTCGTTTAAGGTATTTTATAGTAAAAAATGTTAATACCTTCCAAGTTGGCTGGTTGTTGATGTAGCTAGGACAGCTGAAAAGGAATCATTGTTAGAATTTTAATAAAATCTTTGTCGTTTAATATTTGTGTTCTTCCACTATTTTGTATCTCATGACGAACAAAATCGCGTATTTAAACAATTTGCATGCTCGAGAGAAAGGTACGAACCTATGGTTCCTAACTAAATAAGTTAAATATCTTCAATTATTAATCTTAAACCTGAACCATGTGTGTTGTTTTATCAGATAGATGTAAACATTGTGGAGGCCTATATACATTTAAGTATTACAATATTATAAATATGGTAATTATATTATCAATTTCGTTGGCGTATCATACACAGGGACGGAGCTGAAATTAATTATGTACATAATAAAAATATGGTAATTATATTATGTACATAATTAATTATGTAACTCAAATGGAAAAAATACTCTCTTTTGCCCCCTATGAACCCAAGTTCAAGACATGTTGCACCACTTATTCTCTATTTTTATTTTTTATTAATGTATTTTGTTTCCAAATGTGAAATTAGCCTCACGATTTTGTATCTATTTCTTTGGTTATTTGTTTTATTAATTACATTTATTTATTTTTGTTAGTTTGCGCTTTTTATATTTAAGTTAATTGTATTATGTCCTCCATAAATTTTCTTTCTGGATCCGCCACTGATCATACATGCGAGTTGTAGCCAATGATGGAACATAAATTTGCTAATATTGAAATTACTGTCTTTAGTTAGTATTTATCTCAGCCTTTCGCTACTTTTCTACAGCTCAACCAGTAACTGAGTCGACTAATCTTGTTTATCACTTCAATATAACAACCATTCATAGTGCATTTGGAATTTACTTTGATAAATTTTCCCTTTTTTACTCGGAGACGTTTTAGATAAACGTAAGTATCAATTATGATCCGACTTTGGAAATTTGAAGAAAAGAAAGATGTGACAAAACTTAAAAAATCGAGTTCTTTTGGGCCAGGTGTACATGGTCACGTCTGGGAACAACTATTCTGTTGTTTGTTTGTGTATGTGATAACTTATAAAGAGATTCAGGATCTTTTGATAGTTATGCAGATTTATAATTTCACCCTAATCCCAAATTGTATCTGGCCATATTTTGGGTCATTAGGCCTGAAATGAGAGTCATTTAGTATATTTTAAATTGAAATTATTAGGCTTACAAACCTTTAGCTCTAAATATAGCCTTAGAAACCCAACATAGGCCCAATATTGTCTTTCTCTTCTTCTCTTTTGGCTCTTTCAAGCCTTTAGCATTGAACAAGAAAAATAAACGCTCTAACTATATTCGATTTCACATATATATCGTCGATATTTCAAATAGTTCGAAGATGATAAACTTAAAACCACTCAAACGAATACGAAAATCAACATCATTTAAATGCTTAAAACCATGAAATAGAAATTAAAAACATAACTAACATGCAAGCTGCAAATATTACACAAACTTAGTTTATACACATGATTCGAAACTTTAACTTAATTTAATTTTCCTTTGTAACTACTCGTAACACTTAACTGGTCTGAATTAGCCCTGAAGTGAGCTCCGCCGTAACCGCCGCCGCATTTGGCCACCATCCTCACACTTTCCACCAAAGCTTCCGTTTCCAAATCCGCCGCAAGAATCTCCGCCAGCTGCTCCGGACTTATCACAAGCCTCACCTTCCACACTCCGCAACCGCTTCTACCGCCATTTGCAACCGCAGTGACCGGCGTTTTCCCGAAAGACATTCTATAAGGCGTTGCTAATTGGTCCGAGGAATGAGCGGTTGCGGTTGCCGCGGCGGAGGAGGAAGAGCGAGGAAGGAGGTAGTAAATGTTACCGGGAAAGAGCTCTTCGCCGTGGAGAAGCGGCGGAGATGAGTGGCGGGGGCTTAAACTGTCGTGGATAACGTGGCCGGGAAATTCGTTGGTGATGAATTCGGCGAAAATTGGAGGATGAAGTTCCATAACGCCACCGTTTGGAGTCACTACTTTTATTAATAAATCATCTTTATCGTATAGTTTACATGCACCACCATTTCCTTTGAATACACAATTACCCATTTTTTCACAAGAACTAAAATAATAACACGATAATTTTATGTATATATATATAAGTCATGGAATCTGAAGAAAACCAAAATGGAGAAGGCAGGGTTTAAGATAAGGGTTTTCTTTGATGAGATGAAGTAGAATAAAACTTTACGACGTCAAAGAAAATAATTGTCGATGGTCCACCACTTTTTCTTGGTAAAAAAGGAAGCGAAGATCCTGTGGTTTACGATTTTGAAATCATCATTATCAATTCATCATATTATGATTTTGTTTTTCTAAGATCATGATTTTTTTTTTGGTTTGTTTTAGGCTAATTGGTAATATAGTCTATTTATCGAATGTTTGTCAATACTTTAACTTTTTTTTTTTCGTTTTTCTGATTTTACTTGATGGTAATATTGTAGAATAATTGGGAAAATAAGTAGAGAATGCTCTAAGCAAAAACCAAAAAAAAGAAGAAAATTATTTATTTATTTACCAACTTTCCCTTTCAAAAGGTAGTGATAGGGTTAATAATGTTCACGTGAGGTCAAAAGGTAAAAAGGCCGACAAAGACAAAAAGGCTTTTAATCTTTATGTAATTATAGAAAATCAAAAATGTAATCGAATTTGACTATTTTACTTTCAGGCTTTCAGCTGAAGCCAAATGTAGAAAACCCCCATGAAAACTACTAGCCATTTATCAATTGAACGTTCACGTGTTAAATTATAGACCAAACAAAGTATATCGTTGCATGTTGTTTTTACTGTAATTGATTAATTTAATGTTTCATAATTTTGTGGATCCATGTCCTACAACAATATAACATTCTTGTCTTCTTATATACACGCAAAAAATGTTATAGAAATAGGAAAGAAAAAAACAGTACCACCTTTCGGTGCACTCAAGTACGTACCAACAATTTCTTGGCTGGTCATTATTAATTTCAAGGGTCCTAAGGAGTAATGGGCGATATTACATGTTTTTGTTTCCAAATGCCATTAGAGATATCATTTGAACACACACCGCACAGTGGAAAATATAATTTTTAAAATCATCACTAGATGCTGAAATTTTAAATACCAACAAAAAATCAGAATTATAGACAAACAAATGAAAAAAATGTATTTATTAGTCTGTTTTGTCGGCTTTGATTTATTATTTTTTGTCAAACAGATTTATATGAGAAATGTATTGGTGTTTTTGGTTCATATCTTTTTTATTTTGAAAATAACATTACCCTTTTAGCATAGATTGTGCTTACAATTTTGGTTTTGGTTTCCGTTTGATTTTAGTTATTAATAAAAAATCAATTAATCGAATCTCAGTTAGTTGTAATTTGGTTCAAATTAGATCGGTTAGTTGTATATTAGGATGGGCAAAACCGTACGTTAGCCTAACATCAAAACTATATGGCCTAACCAATACTACATAATGGACCGAACTTCAAACTAAGTAGAATCACATAATGGGCCTATCCGAAACTATATGAACCTAAATTATACAAATATTTGACCCTAAAAGGAGATAAATAGATAATGACATTGCCTTCTTTAGTGATGGAGCTGTGCAAACCGAGGATACTATTAGTCTATTATATTACATTCTGTATAAATTTTTAATTAATCAAATAAAACCCAACCAGAAAAACGGGATAGTTTACACATTACATACATGTAAACTTTTTATACAATAAAAACGAGAAATAGGTGATTATTATATATAATTACATGTGAGATGACAAAATCCCGGAGATAAAGACCGTACTTTAAGATAGTTGACGCGTGAAACACACCCTGTGTTATGTTATGGGCTAATTACTTAAACTCCACGTCAGCAGATACGTGAACCATACAATACTCAGTTTTTTCGTCTCAAGAATATTTTCAATAGAAAGTGTCAAAGAAACAAAAAAAGAATTTTCAATAGCCATCTTTATATTTCGTCTTAGAGCCTCGCATGCCCCATGCATCGTAGTCCACTTCCTTACTCAAACTCTTTCCTCATTAACTACATTTATTACAGGTTGTGAAAACCAAACCAAACTGAACCGAACTTACTAGAATTTTATTTAGAACAAAATATTATGTCGGACAAATCAAACCAAATTTGAACCGAATAATCCAACCCGAACAAACTGAAGTTTATTAAAATTTAATATTTTGTTTAAAATTGAACACTGATTAAATATTTGTATTTTTGTGATTTTATTTATTCAAACGCAAACCGAACAATATTTTTCAAATCCAATTACGCCAAACCGATTTTTCCCGGTTATAGTTCGGTACTACTTTAACAAACCGAGAACTCCAAAACTAAAAAATCTATACCGATAATACGGGCCAAAATAACCAAATTTCCCACGCCTATATATATAATCCATGACCATCATCTATATACAAACAAGCCAAAAACGTATCAATTACTGCAATCATTTAGAAAACAAGAAAGATCAAGAGATGGGGAATATTCTTAGGAGAAGCTGCGCCGTGCACCCGGCTTCCAGCGACGGAGGAGGAAGAAGGAACGTGGCGGAGACGGTGCCCGGAGAGATGAAGAAGAAGGATCATTTAAGGATTAAAGTGAGGATGAGAAGAGATAAATTGGAAGAGCTTTTGTATTTGGCCCATCATGGTGATCAATCGGACGGTGGTAATAAGACGATTGGTTTCTTGATTCTTAAAGAATGTATGGAAGGTCGTGTACCGGCGAGTGTTCTTAGCTCCGGCGACGATGTTTGGTCTCAACATCACTTGGTGTCTCGAAAATTGGGTTCCATCACAGAGGAATAATTAAATTATATATATAAATATGTGTGTGTTTTGTACGCTTAGATAAGCCTAAAGTATTTAGAAGTTTAGTTTTAAATAAAAAAAAAGTATTTAAAAGTTTAGATAGAGGACGCTCTTTTTTTTTTTTTTTTTTTGTCAAATATTAACGGGTTTTTAGATCATTATCATGTATGTTAGGCTAAAAGAATAAAGGAATATGTTGTGTAATGTATATTTAAAGATATATTTAGATGTACATTTCTATTATTTTATCAACAAAATGTTAAGCTTTTATGCGTATATAGGCATATACAAAAAAAAATTGGATTCTTCATTGTTCTCAAAACCCATAATTAATTATTAAGATTTAAATTGAAAATGTAAAAGGAAAACAACACTAATATTAGATCAATTCATCGCGAATTGATTTCAAGTTGGAAACATATAATTTTCACATGTGATCAGTAGTACTGCTCGATAAACCGAAGTGTCGGATGTAACCAATTCAAACAGAATAAGATTTAATATGAAATGACTTAGCTGAAAAAGTAACCATCTTCAATAGACGTATTATGGTTCTATATCGGAATTCCTATTAGTAATGAGCCTAACTCAATCCCAAAACCTAGCTCAAAGAAGGAGGATTGCCACACACTTATATATTGTTCAAGAATCTTTAACTTTAGCGATGTGAGACTTTAATACCTCTTCTCACGTTCAGGACTGGACATCTGAAACGTAGAGTTTGTGGGACTGGACATCCACGGATATCCACAATCAAACTAAGGCCCGCTCTGATACCATATTAGTAATGGGCCTAACTCACTCTCAAAAACTAGATCAAAAGAGCATGATTGCCACACACTTATATACTGTCCAAGAATCTCTAACCTTAGCGATGTGGGATTTTAATAATTCTAAAACATGAGAGATCAAACGCTAATATTTCTTTTTTTTTCAGAGATCAAACGCTAATATATAAATGACATTAATCAATATATCCATTAATTACCGATTCATTTTGAACCATAAGTTCGTTACCCTTCACATAACTATCAGACAAGTAGACCTGGATTCTCTTTAAAGTTCAAACATGGCATATTTGACAATTCTATCAAAGGGTCAACTAATACATACAAACTTAAAATCAAATCCACATCACACTTCAATTCGTTTATAATTAGACGAATGGTTTCCCTCCCAATGTTTTCTCATAAATCGAGGTCGATGTCACGTGAAATTGATAATTAAATTTTTATTTTACACACGATATTTATAAGGTCTTTTGCATTTTGTTTCAAAAATTGGTTACTTTGTTCCGGTCAAAGTCAAACAGAGATTCACGGAACATTGATGACTTGGGGTTCTTAACCGGGTCATTCACTCGAGAAAAGCTTAAGAGTCAAAACAAGCAAGACTACATGATCTAATACAAAACATCACCAAAACTTTTGATGGTGGGCTTTCACTTCTTTCAGCTCCGTTCTCTGAGACCACAACGTAAAACTCTGATCCACGCATGTCGTGTATGTCGATATTCTCCGTGTTGCTTAAGTTAACAGTTTCCATGATCACTTCTAGAATTATGGTGAAGCCTAGATTAGACAAGACTTGTATCGCATTCCCAATTCTGCTAATGCTTTGTCGTGTCTCGAGTGGAATATGGCTTAGCTCTTTTCTTGTGTTCTTGGTCACAATCATAGGATTTCTGACTTGGACGTCTTCCCCGACCCAAATGAAGCCATTGCAGCCGAGAATCAAATCGAGCCAAAACTCTTACTTCAATCAAGATTCTAAGAGTCATTGAGAAGCACCAGGAAGCCAATGTTCGAATAGAGAGAAGACAAGTTGTTTTATAACATCGGCACAACGTGTATAGACTAGACTAGTTACTCATAAAGTCCGAGCCTCAAAACCGTCTCTCCCCTTTGTAACTATCAGTGACAGTATTTTAGCAAAAATTTCAAAACTTGACTACGTTTTTCGCCTATAGTTTCTTTTAGATATAGAACTTCTTTGACAAAAGTAATGAAAGAAGTATATACAAGCATAAGACATAAGAGACAAAAGATGAAGCAAACAAAAATGGAAGGCATTTGTATTGTTTGGCCAATTGATATATCTATCTTCGTAACATGTAAGTACCTCCAAAGATGTTTACATTTAGCATTTGAGAAAACACTAAAACGAATATCCCAAATCTCAAACAAAAGAAACTGAAGCAGCATTTTGCAAGTTTGAGAGTGAGTGAAAGGAACTTATCGAGAATAATAGCTTCATCATTAACCTATGGACTCTTGCTCGTTTCTGCATCCTTGTTTCTCCATGGATTAAGAGCTTCTCTCATGGCTTGAGCTTCAGGAGAATTTTCAAACGCCTGTTTCACTTCTAGTACAGTAACCTTATCATCTACAACAATGGAGAAATAAACCAAACCAGTGTAATGTAGAAAACAAAACATGAAGATTACAACTACACAATAAAGTACGAAACTTCATCCTCAATAAGCATTCTTATAAAGATCCAGAACCCAAAAATGTTTAACATTTCTATTCACAGAACACATATCAATCAATTGTAGCTATTTCCTAGAAAAAAACCAGCAAAAAAGCTTCACAATTCTTCGGAAAAAATCTCCGACGAAGCAAAAAAGAGATACAATTCTTCAGATAAGATTCCCGATGAATCAAAAAGCTTCGAAGGTTTAACAAATGAAAAATTTACCAAAAAAAATGAAAAATTTGCTCTTTAACCTCTGTCGATGAACTTACAGTTGAGCGAGAAACAAATGGGGTTTAAGAATCGTCGTCGTATCGTCGATTTGACTTTTGGTTTAAGTGATTCATCGGTTTTGAAAACCGGTCCAAAGCAAACCATTTATTATGGCCAAATGAAATTAGAGCATATACATGGCACGCTTACATTGGATGAATCCATATAACACGGTGTGGTCGTGTGCACGGAGGATTGTGTCTCTTGTAATTGCTCATTGTTGGCTAGTTAAAGGGATTCTCTTGTAATTGCTCTTTGTTTCTTATAAACATTGGTTCGTTTGATAGTAATAATACTTGATTCTCTTTTATCATGAGGCACATTTAAGAATTAGGAAAAAAAGCATTAAGCTTTGTGTTGTAACTTGTAAATCAAATCAATCAAATTTCGGAAATCAGGATAAAAGCATTAAGCCTTGTGTTGTAACCTACACTTTTACATTTAAAATGTCTAAACCCAAAACACTTTTACATTTACTACCGAATGCTATTATAATATATAATTTTTTACCCAAGATTCACAAATTTCAAAACATAAGTTCAAACAAAAAAGGTTTTTGGTTCGTTCAAAAAAAAACACAAAAGAGAAACATCAAACATAACTTCATAAGTAAATACGAGCGGCGAGAGACAACCCTGCTATCGATACCACAATAGATGGATTCAACTTGTCACTAATATAATAAAACTCTAAACACATTAGCCTATGAAGAACACAAGCATTCACCTGAAAAAGCTTGGTAGACTTCTCAAGCGACTCATTCAACATGTTCACTACACATTCCGCTTGATTTGGAGGCATTCCATGAAGCTCCAGTTCTTTTGCCTAGCAACGACGGACGAGAAGCCACGGCGGCCAAGACCAATGATAAAAATCCAGTCCGTTTATATGCATCGTAAATAGTTTTACATATATTTTTTGTTTAAAGGTTAAGACTTTAATCCTTACACGTTTATATGCATCGTAAATAGCAAAATTAAATAACATAAGAATATACAAATTACATGAACATATATTTATCAATCTTGTTTCAATTATTTTTAAGAGAAAATTTGGAACAAATACCCTTCTTATGTTTTTAAATTTGAATAATACACCATTTTTATTGTTTTTGAAAAATACACTTCTTAATAAATGTTAAATTTACTAAATAAACCTCAATAAAACTAAATATATATATAATATATATATATATTTTTTTTTTGAATGTCTTTTGAAATATAAAAGTAAATTTTTGTGATGATAGTATCATTCTAAATTGTAATTTCAATTTTATTTATAAACAATAATATTTCATTTAAATTTTGATGTTATCCAAGACATTGTATCTACCATTAAGTTTAATTAAACGATGTGTTAAAGATCAATCCAACATATGTAAATCTCGGTTGGAATATCAAAAATATGGGCCTAGTTGCTAAAGCCCAAAAATATGTAAAAGATCCAAGACGTTGCTCGTTCTGCTGATTCAGTTATGATTAGACTGGATGATTACAGCTGGCGAAATACCATTGGATGATAAAACAAATGTTTTTTGTATTTTGTACCCGAGTATAAAAAAAGAGAACGTTAGAGCAAAAATTAATTGAAAAGAAAATAGTGGAAATAAAACTTCAAAATTTCTCCAGTTTCTCTGCTTTCGCAAGAACAATCCTACGAATCTCCTCTTGTTCCTCGTCAAATTCGCCTTGAAAGATGCAATTTCGCTTCGTTGAGCTCTCGGATTCATAGTACAAGTGAAGAATCGATCGGATTCGTCATCGTCTACTTCAATTTCTACTCATTTCGCTCCAGTTTTCTTGTTTCTTCATACTCGAGCTCGCGATGATTCCTGGGTTTCTGCTTCATCATCATCTTCATGTGAAGTAAGCTCTTCTGCTTTGATACTGATCACTGATTCATCTACTTTGTGAATCTGTGATTGAATTTTGGAGTCAAGTCGTTGAAAGTTCCATTAGAAATCTGGGTAGTGTTTTCTAGGGTTTGCGATGGGTAGAATCAGCGATTTACCAGACGACGTTATCTACCAAATCGTCTCCTTACTTTCTGCAATTGATGCAGCGAACACACAACTTATCTCCAAGAACTGGGTAAATCTGATTTACGTCATACCAAAACTCGAATTTAGTCCCTCTTTCAAGATTAGCGAAAGTTTCAGATACTTGGTTGATTGGTTATCGTCTATACATGGTAGTCACCGATTAAGAAGATTCTTGCTACAATTGCCGTATTTGGGTATTGCTCAGTACAATCTTGTCAATGATTGTCTAATCAATGTTATGAAGCGTGGTGTTTTGGATTTTGTACTGGATATTAGGAGATTATTCACTGCCTTTTGATCTCTTCACTTGCAATAGCGTTGTGAAGCTAAGACTCTCATTTTGGAGGTCAAGTTTTGTGATTGACATGATTCCTCAAAACGCATTGCTTCTATCTCTTAAGACTCTGATTCTAGTTTCAGTTCGGTTCGATGGTTCAGTGTTCCAAAGGGTTGTTTCTGCTTGCCCTGTGCTTGAGGAGTTACTGATAGATGGGTATTGTCGTGATCATTGGACTTGGTGTCGTTCTGTGTCAAGCCAGAGCCTTAAGAGACTTACTATTCGGAGGAGAGGAGGAGGGTACGGTTATCGGTATGATATTAACTCTGAGCCGATTAGTTTTAATACTCCGAGGCTTGAATACTTAGAGTACTTGGATATTCTTCGAGGTGTGTATCCAGTTGTTAATCTCGACTCGCTTGTTGAAGCTAAGCTACAGCTTCCTCCTTTATCTGATGGGGAATACTACGATCTAACGAATCTGATCAATGGGTTGAAAAATGTTCAGATTCTGTCCTTAGACTATACTAACATGATGCCTGTAAGTGATCTCTGCTGTTTCCTTATTTCTCTTCGATACTTCAGGATGTTTGTTGAAGCTAAGACTGACTAGTTGTTGTTGATTATGTTCCAGCTGATTGGTGCCTTCTTCGAAATAGTCCCTGTGTTTGAAAACCTGCTTCATTTATCACTTAATACTGAATCAAATTTCTGCTGGAATGCTCTGGTACTTCTGCTTGAGAACTCTCCAAATCTAAAGTCACTCACCATTGAGGTACGACCAAAACCCTAAAAACTTCATTGTAACAAAACAAAAGAGTCAATTCTCACAAAACATTCTGTCTTTTCTTTTCAGGGTACTTTGCATTCTGAGTCTATTGATAATCATCGCGCTTTGTCGGAGTATTCTTCCCTAGTGTCCTGCCCTATCGAGACCTTAAAGATAACCAGTTTCAAAGGAGAAATCGGAGAGAAGGTGCAAATGAAGCATATCTTACAGAAATTGCCATGTCTTGAGCTGTTGGAAGTTCATGTTCTAGCAAGAAGTTTTAACAAAAAGATGCAGGTCATGATAGATCTCCTGATGCTTCCCAAACCTTCTTCCAAATGCAAACTCCAGGTCAAGTTCCCTTGAACAAACCTAAGTACAAACTCTAATCTTGTTGCCTCGACATTTTCTGATCAGAGAAACAAACGTGCTTCCCTTTTGTTGATATGAGAACTTAGTTTTTTGGGTACATATTTTCTGATATTGTTGTGACATGAGAACTTAGTTTTTTGGGTACATATTATATCTGATATTGCTCTGTATGGAACACATCTTGCCGTTTTTGGTATCTCTAATTGGTAGTTGTGTCGTTTTGGGTATCTTTGATGACGTCTGTATTAAAACGGGTGGTATCCTCAGTTTAACTTTGGTTCGGTTTGGTTTATTCCTTTTCAAAATACAGTGCAAGCCAAACCAATTCAGACAAAATGGACTGGAAATCATAATTAGAATTTATAAATTCCATTGTTAGTTTCCATTAGACTCAATTAAAATTTTAAAATTCAGTAAAAATTGATCATGTTACGAAAAAACACACTTCAAATATATTTGAATGAAAAATTCGGTTATTCAATCGGTTATTAACTTAACCAATCTTAAACCGATAAAACAATCTCAAAAATTGGGACATTTCTCAACGCTAGCGGATTTCAAACTCAAAATTGGTTCTTGAGTACGCTTCTTCTTCTTCTTCTTCTTCTTCTCTCTCGCCTTCAGACTCTTCACTGTTAGTGACGTTTCTCGTTGTTGATTGAGAGTAGCGATTTCGAAGATCTGAGAGTAATGAGATAGTGTAGAAGCAGAAGAAGATCATGATGAGAAGGAAATCGTTCCCGGTTAGGTCTCGATCCTGCATCTCGGAATCGAATCGAAAAATTAGAGGTTATACTCTCGACTTTTTATGCTTAACCTAAAACTGATTAGCTAATTTGTTTGATTTTGGATTTACTGTGTGGTTTTGGAGCTTGAATTTAGAAGCTGTGTGATTCTTATTATGCGTCAAATTTGGTTGCGAAGAGATTGTTCGAGATACTTGTAAAATGCCACACAAGAAGCGTCATTGTGTTGAGACCGATAAAGGAGGATTTGAATTCGATGCTTGTATCGTTTCAGACATGTTGGTAATGCCTTGTTCTGGGAGTGTTTAACATCTTAGTTTGGCGGTAGTGAGGATCTTGTAAATCCATTTTGTCCTTATTGCTGGTTCAAATTTGTAGCATTGAAATCGAAATATCGAGGCGGAAAAGGCGGTCTGCAAGTATCTAGATAAAGAGATGATAAGCAAGGATCAAGTGTTACAAGGAGAGAAGGCTGGTTACTATTCATCGAAAGAGGAACAAGTGCAAGTTGATAAGGATTCTGGTAAATCAAACATGGTATTAACCGAGGAAACCAAAGCAGGTAGTGGTAAGTCGCGAGACACGAAAGAAGACGACGTTGAAACATCAGGAGAGCAAGAGAGGGTAAATATAGAAAGGATGATGATGAAACAGGTGAAGTTCAAGCTAAAGTCAAGTCAGGTGCAGTGGTATTGTATGCAGGAAAAGAACACGACCAGGTCCAACATAATGAGAAGCAAAGAAGAAGACGACTAGTAGTGAATGATGATACTGATAGTGAAATCTCGTCAACTAAGGAACGAATTGGAGAGAAGATGTAACCGAGCAGATAACTTCAGAAAATACGAATAGCCAGCAGAGAAAACTCGGCAAAGCAACCACCAACGTAGCTGCAGAGACACCGAGGTTGTTTCTTTTTTCGTCATTCACTAGAACAGGAACACTAGTACAGTATAAAGTTAACCTCATGGAATTTGCAGGGGAGTTTCGTTATTTAGCAAGGATCAAAGAAGGAGACTACTTTGGACATCCCAAGAAGAAGAAATGCTCCAGGTAGTGAACAAACACTAAGCTTGTTTTTTCACTACTTTCTCATAAGAATTGTTGTTTGATGATATTGTGTTGTTATCTTAGGCAGGAGTGGTGAAATTTGCAGCAGAAGCAAACAAGAACATGCCATGGAGGAAGATTCTGTAAATGGGAGAGAAAGTGTTTCACCAAACTCGTACTTCGGCTGATCTCAAAGACAAATGGAGAAAGATGATCAAGTCACTACACTAATCTCTCCGCTAATGTAACCAATAATTAGTTTACTTACTCATTTTGGTAATCATTAATCAAAACTGTGAATTTGTGATGTTTTTGATCCACTAAAAAGTTCATTATGGACCTAATTTGATGGCTTTATTCACTTTCAAATTAGAGTTATCTTCATGACGTCATCATATTCGAATGAAGTAAAGGGAATGTACACGTGGCGCGTTTACAATGGAAGAATCCATATAACAAAGCCTGGTCCTGCACACACAAGATACAGAAGTTTGGTGGTGGTATGAACTATGAACATTGCTCCAGTTCTGCTCTAGTTCCTCGTCGAAGATGCAATTTCGTTGAACTAAGGTATCGATAATCATGGTGTTAGTGAAGAATCGATCGGATTCATTTCTGCTAATTTCCTAGTTGAATTCGGTGTTTCGCTTCAGTTTTCCTGTTTCTGCATTTGTGATATATATTTGGCTTTCTCATGTCCACTAGTGGATTAGTGATGATCTAAGTTTCGCTCGCTCGCTGAAATGTCCATTAGGAACTGAGGTTTTTGTGAGTAGTGAAAAGGGTTTCTCTAGGGTTTTGCGAAAAAGGCATGGATAGAATCAGCGATCTTCCAAACGAGCTTATTCTCCACATAGGACACTATGGAAAAGAGAATAACAATGTGGTCCTGGTCTTACAAGTTGAAGAAGTAATTCGAAGTAGTCCTGATACATCCTCTTGTTGGCATCGACAAATGCAAAATCATAGCCGCGTATAAGAAAAGCTGAAATGAGTCAGTCATTTCAAGTAGAGACACCATATGCACTAACATGAAAGAAGCCTAATGTATCAACATGGATCCTTCACCTGCTGACTAAGAGAAAACAAACCGAATTAAGAATCATGCAGTTGCTCGTAACAAATCTATAGGATAGTGGATCGACAAGAGTGCAATATAACAACATGTCATGAACTATACGTTGAGAAACCATTTACAATTTGGAAGTCTCTTCCCGGAGTTGCATCAGAATCTATAAATCAGAATCAAGTAAAATCCCTAAATCTGAGAACATTGAGACGAAAAACCAAAGCAGAGGAAGACGAAAAACCAAACCTTTGGAGAGGACATAGTCGTAAAGACGAGGAGTGAGACTAATCACTTTTTTTGTTATCGTAATTGAACAGTTTCCGATTAGCCGGCGACTGAATTTCAAACTCTTGACGACGGAGACCGTTGGCCGGTTAAGTAGAGTATCGGCGGTTTTACATACCGAAATCGAGCAGCGATTCAGAGCTAAACCGTTCGGGTCCGGGTCGGGTGATTTCGCGCCACAAAGAACATAATTAGGTAGTTACAAAACTAAGAGGAAATTGCATATAAAGCCCTGAATATTTAAAATCTATCACAGACAGATCCTGAACTACTGTTATGTAGTAAAATAACCCCTTGTGTTTTGAAAACAAAGAGCAAAAGACACCACACATATCAAAGTTAAATGAAAAGCTGCTTCAAGGTCAAATTTGCAAGAAGCTTGAATGGAAAAGATCATTCAGATATATCAAAGTTTCTGATTTTATGATTACTCGATCAACCACTTGGGATAAGGACAAGTTGCGTCATATGGTGCTTCCAGAGGATATTCCCAAGATTCTACTCATCAAACCTTAGTGTAAGTGGTCTAGAGGATCAAATTACATACAATTGTTACAAACTTTTGTCAAATGGTATTTTTCACAAAATACATCAAGAATCATATGATTTTATAAGCATATGTAGTTGTAATGAGATTCTTTTTCAATATAACTAAATTTCCAATTTCAGACAACAAATTTATTACATTCAAATGTTGTAAAATATATACTTCTTCCTCTCTTGGCTTTTGACTGGTATATTTTATAACAAGGCTTCTTTGTAAAGAATATTCTCTTTTGTTGTGAGAGAGAGAGAGAGAGAGAGAGAGAGAGAGAGAGAGAGAGAGAGAGAGAGAGAGAGTAGAGACATGCATGTGTTAAGAGAGATCTTCCAAATCGTAGGACCGAAATAAATTGATAATTTAACAAGTTCACACGATAGATTTTTGAAATAGTTTGATTATAAATTTGTTGATGATCTACACGACATTACCTTCAAGCCAAATTAATAAATTATTTGTAAAAAAGAAAAAGCACTAAGCTTGTAAACCACATATTGAACTCCACGAGATTAGCATTTGAAAATAGAACATCAATCAATTAGATGTGATTTGACAAGTTATCTAAGTAGTTAAGCTGTTGACATGTTGTCTTTAGTATTATTAGAAAAGATACTACTACTGCGCGAAATAAATGTAATATCGATTCTGTAGAATCGCTATGTGATTCTCTCTTACCTATAAACAACTGTAATCTAACATATTTAAATTACAATAAACGACAGTGTTTAATGCGTGTCTTTGATTGTTTTTTGTTTGTTTTTCTTACCTTATAACAAGCGGGAACCCAATTTTTTTTTAAAAAAAACAAAGAGTTAAGCGATGAAATAGACCATGTTTAACTCATGACGAGTTACAAAAGTCGCCCATTGATAATTCTTTATATTGTTACAATAATAAATTAACGTGTGACATGCCAATCTATATTGTCAATATCAATGTGAACTCATACTATAGCTTGTCGATTTATTTGGGAATATATTAATTACGAATGATACGGGTATGTATATGTACACAATACAATATAGGATTTTACATTTCAGTTTTTGTATACCATATGTATATAACCTGGTTGTTTATCGAGAACGTATCTATTATTTTATTGAGAAACATGTAAAAAAAACTTTCAACTATCCGCTTTAAACCGAAAAAAGCTTCAACTACCTCACAAACGTAAATAATCACCAATTTATGTTAACTTCTCCGTTATAATCCAAAGTAGACATGTTGATAACTCAAGTAACATATTGAACTAACTGTGTGTTAAATTCCGTATAATTTTTCTGTTTATCCAAAACGACATGTTCCAAGGGAGGGTATTAGAAAATAATAAAAATATAGAGATTGTGTTATTGAAATTTTGAGAGATTTGAGATTGAATTTCCCACCAAAACAAAAAGATGAAGAAGAGAAGCCATTAATCAAAGAAGAAGCTTCTTGTTCAATGGAGAGAACAAGAGAACACATGTTTGACAAAGTAGTATCACCAAGCGACGCAGGGAAACTAAACAGACTCGTGACACCAAAGCAACACGCAGAGAGATACATACATAAAGACGACAACAACAACAACAACAAAGGTTTGCAGGTTTGCTTTTAAACTTCGAAGATTGAAATGGAAATTCATGGAGGTTTCATTACTCTTATTGGAACAGTAGCCAAAGCTATGTAATGACTAAAGGTTGGAGTCGTTTCGTATCAGATAGTCCAGGATTTGCCGTCAAGCTTCCACCGACAGCCTTTAGAGTGTTATCAATTCTCGGTTTTGGCTGGTTGAGATAATTTAAAACGGTTTTCATAGTCAGATAGAAAAGGTGATAAATAAAAATGCATTTGATATTTGAAGGAACTCAGCAAGTAGAGCAACAACAAGAGCAGATATGCAAATAATTTCAGCTAGACGGTGAGGAGGGAGCTCTTTGATGTCTTAGTGACGGAACTCGGGATCATCAACACACACTGCAATTACCTTGTCGTCCTTTTCACCCTGCAAATTTCAAAACAAGGTGATTCTAGGCTTCCTACTAATGTAACACAATCACAGAGAAGGAGAAGATATAATTTTCGGTTTGTTACCTGATCAATCATGAGGAGAGCACCTGCATTAGTGCGAGGACCTCTATTGGATCACTGTCTTCACAAATGGTTTGAGAAACGAAACCATAGTTATTGGGGTACACAATGGATGAGAAGAGAACACGATCAACCTAGGGAGGAAAAACATTCAGTGATCAGATTTTTTCTTCTTTTCAAATCTGCTCGAATGCAACTCATGATACATCCAAGAAAGGAGACACTATTCTCTACTTAATCAAGTAAATTCATTGTTCTCTACTATTTTGGGTTTTATTTTCGGTTTGTTACCTGATCAATCATGGGCATTATAGCGACTCCTGCACCAATCCTGGTCCCAAGTATTCCTACACCAGCACCGATCCCACCTCCCACCATGCCAACTGCATCCATTGTGCTACCTATCACTCCTGCTTCCTTCAGTCTCTTTCTTTCTTCTATGATTTTTTTCTTGTCCTCTTCTAATGCAGCCATTTCCTCCTCTTTGTTGAACTCTTGATAGTGTCCCTTCAACACATTAAATAAAAAGAAGTCAATCCAGGAACCTGACCGGTAGAAAAGGAAAAGTTTTGAGGTTTATACAATAGACGATCTACCTTAAGGGTTTTGAGGTTTTGTGGCAGAGGACCAACAGTATACAAGGTCTTCTCTCCATCATAGGCCAACCTTTATAGAATGACAACAGAACCTCTTTCTTTATAGAATGTCCTTGGACCTAAGTACACTCCATTGGGATAATCGGTGCGTGTCCCCGATGGTAAAGGACGGTTTCTACCAGCAAGATGGAAGTCGTCAGATGCGAAGAATGGCCGTCCATCCCCGCCTCCATCTCCATCTTCATAGGGGTAAAATGGAGGAGCCATGTCGAGTGCTACGTCAGGTCTTGATTCTACGAACATTTCGAAGTCTAAGAGTAAGGACTTCCACTCGACTGTAGAAGTGAAATTTGTAATGTCAGCTCCCGCTTTCCTCTCATCGTATATCAGAGTCACCGTAGCATTTGGATGCTCACAGAATTGTGGAAGGGACACCAAAAATCATTTATCAGATGTGATTACAAAGAGATTAACTCTATTTGCACCAGAGCTGATGTGGTCATAAATAAACTCCATCTAGTTTTAGTTTCAATCGCATAGAATAAGATAAATTATTCAAAATGAAAGTTGATAAAATTTTATCCTCGGCCGAGCATATCACAAAGAAGTTTGAACAACTCGATTTTTTTTCCAAGATATTAACTAGCAGGATACCCTCTCAGACTTGATTACTTTCCAAGACTTGGTTACTTTCCAAGTCTCAGAGGGATAAAAAAGGAGAGATAGTATCTAAAGTTTATCATTTAAATACGAAGTTATTACACGAAGTTTGTTTTCTCTTTTAATAAATTTGTGTATTTCATTTTAGGGCCCCCAACTTTAAGATTTTTAGTTTAATTGACCAAACTTTTACATATAGGTCTTTTTTTAGTTTCAAATCTAAGCAATAATTTTCTATAAATTTGTTTGTGCTACCTAGTCTATTCCACATTTTGCTATTTTAGACTTTGAGATTGAATTCTTGATCTATAAGTCATAACATCATTCCTTTTGAATTTGTTTTCTTATATTCAGCTTTTGCCTCATTTTTCAGATTTTGTATCAATGAAACTGTCTTTAAAAAAGTGCAAAATTATTATATGAATTAAGATTAAAAAAAATTAAGAAACATAGTGTATTTAAGATTGATTGATCACTTTGATAATTTTAGTTTCAATTGCATATGATAAGATAAATTATTCAAAATGAACGTTGATAAAATAATCCTCGGCCGAGCATATCATAAAGAAGTTTGAACAACTCGATTTTCTTGTCCAAGATATTAACTAAATGTATTTTGTTTTAAAATTCTAGTGAACGATTTTGTTGGAAAAAATGAAAAAAAAAAACATTATATTTTATAACTAAAACTCTTTCCGTTCTGTTTTATATGTTTCGGTTAAATGCGCGATAATAAAACTATAAACAAAACATTACTTAATAATTCTTCAAAAATATATTTTAATAATTCTTCAAAAATATATTTTAACCAATCATATGTAAAACTATAAATTCAAACAAACATATTAAACAACATTAAAATTTGCATATAAATTAGTAAAACATTCAAAAAGGTCTTCTTACTCTCGTGAAGTCAAAACCGATTTTTTTAAAACTGCAACTCTAGGCACAACTCTATATATATATGACAAACGTTCTGTGACAATAGGTTGGGGTAGCTTAATTATGCATCATGTGCCAGGTGCCAAGTAACATATGATTTTTAGAGATTTCAAAAGAAAAAACATTTACAAACGACGTTTGACTATCTCTTTTAATAGTTTACCCCATTTTCGTTTCAATATTTCATTTTACTCTATAATCAGCTTCTAAATTTTGAATAAATAACATTTTGAATAGTGATGTTTTTCGAAAAATGATATTTTTTGAAAATTCTATATAATTTTTGTGTTCGTGGTATTTTTTTTGGTAAACCAAAATTTTTGATAGTATTTTCCGAACATTTAAAGTAATAAAGAAATTTATGAAAAGAAAATTTGGAAGTGTTGTATTTTGAGGATTTTTAAAGAAACAAAAAAATTACATTATAGGCATAGGACTTTACCCCAACCCGAACCTGATCCGGACCCGACTTGACCCGGATCCACAAAATATATACACATGCATCTCCAGATGTAAAAGACACGTATAGTAAAAAACCATACGGTTAAAGTAAAAATCTTTTCTTTATTAAGTTGTATTCTCTGTATATTCATAACCGTAGAAGAACAATAATTTTCCAAGACAAATAAAAAAGCTTCCTTTTTTGTTTTTTGTTCGATTCTCAGCAGCTATGCAATCGAGATTCGAATTTAAGGTTTTGGTTTGATTACCGGAAAAGGGTCTTTATCAATTTCTTGGTGTGATTATGGGAGCGAATATCTCAGGTGGGTTACCGGAATTTGATCGGAACGGTGAAGGTTACTCGAGGAAATCCAGATTGGTTGATTTACCGGAGAATTGTGTAGCGTTGATTATGATGCAGTTTGATCCACCGGAGATTTTCCGGCTTGCTCGTCTCAACAGGGTATTCCGACGAGCTTCCTCTGCAGATTTTATTTGGGAATCGAAGTTGCCTTCGAATTATCGGGTGATCGCAGAGAAGGTGTTTGATGAAATTACTCTGAGGAAAATGATTAAGAAAGATGTTTATGCTAAGCTTACAAGGCCCAATCTATTCGATGGTGATACAAAGGTTGGAAATTTTGTTCTCTATCTCTCAAAATCTTTTTTAAAGAAAAATCTCAGTTTCTTATTTCAAATTCTTGAGCAGGAATTGTGGATAGATACAAATCACTAGTTGACCAAGTTGAAGGCCGTGAATTTTCGGTGGTTTCTGCAAATGTGGCTGCAACATGTGACCTCGTGTTACAAGTTAGCAGAGTAGCTGCAACACGACCTCATGATCTTTGACTTTGTTTGACATTATCAAAGATCAAGCTTTTTGATATGAGAGTAGAGTTCTAGGCCTTTGGTCGGAGGAACAAGTTAGCATAGTGTAACATCTCTCCTCTTTTTTGTTTTTGTTTTGTTTAGAAACAGAGTAATGTAAACAGCTTGCAAAATCCAAGTCCAATTAGGTCTAATGACGTTGACTTTCAATGTCTTCGTGTGCCTAATATAAACCCAATTCGAAATTGGATTTGATTTGGTTTCTTTCACATGTACGTGAGTATATCTACTGTTACATAAGTCATCTGCATAGATAGAATTACTCGAACATATAATAATAAGAAATTATATTAGGCTAGTTGTCTCTTATACTAAATGCTAAAATTCTAAATACCAACAAAAATAAGAATTATAGACAAACAAATGAAAATAACGAGACTTGAAAATAAGCTTTCCTCCTTCTTCCTCTTCCTCTTCCTCATGTTCAGTGGTTGCCTCTGCTTGACCCGAACACCATTAGGCACAGAGTCCAACATCTGCTTGAAAAAAAAAGTAGTTAAGACAATGACAAAATGTATATTGCTACAACGGTTTAGCTATATGATGCTTGATTACCTTCCGTTCATGTGGTCTACTAGAGAGATGCGTGATGAAATTTTCATAGCCTTGGGAAGCATGATCACAGACTGTGCAAACCAATTCACCCGTTTCACTCCGCTTATCCTCAAGCGCTCCTGAACACACACACGCACAAAAAGTAGTCAGCTCAGCAACAGAAGAGATTTTGCTGGTTATTTCGAGGACATACACACCTGCCCAAAGAATATCTACGAAACGAGGAGTTGGAAGACAGTTGTATCTCCTCGGTGGTAACACGGTTTCTTCATTGGATATGACCATTATATTAGCTGGAGGTGGATTACTGTTGGTAAATCCATGAACAAGATTCCGAATTCCGCTGGAACCTGTTTCAGAAACTATAGACTTGAGACACTCTATTCAATAATATCAATTATTATTATTATTGGAAGGCACAAGGATACAAGATACTAACCGTCAAGGACACAAGTCAGACCGATACCACCGGAAAAATAGACTCCTTTGTTAGTTCGCCAACGACAGTGATGGTGAGACGACCAGAGTAGCTTCTATTCTTCATATACCGTCGAATATACGGACCGACCCGATCAAGATAAAAGCGAGGGGGTACCGGACACTTATTGATGTCCCAAAACACCGATGTTACAGCCTTCTTGTTTATCTCGGGAGGCCCAATTGTTATTGGAGCGAAGAACTTCTCCAAGGGCTGCTTGTTGAAAAACCACAAGTGAGGTATAACATTTAAAAGTGATTAGACACACTAAAAGACTCACAATGAACACAGGAGGAGGAGGAGGTTCAAGGAAAGGCACAAAAGAAGTCGGAAGAGCAAGAGGCTTAGGGATATCCATCAGTTCCAACTCCTGCAGAAAAATTACAAGTGAGAAAGGGAAACGTTAATGACTAAAAAATAGCTATGACAATGACAAAAAAACTGTTTAGTACACGGACGGACCAGACGAGGATCAAAGCCCTGGGGAAGCGGAAACTTATTCATGTCCCAAAACACCAATGATACATACAGCCTCAGCCTCCTCTTGAGTACGAGGCTCCTTCGTCTTTTCAAAACCCTAAAAAAAAAAGATAAATTGGGAAAATCAAACACAACAGAGGCCGAGCCCTAGAAATCAATATCGATAGTGGGAAAACAGTAAAAACGAATCGAAGCAGAAATTAAGAGACGAACGAACCAGCCGACAATAATTATAATAAGAAATCATTAAGCTAGTTGTCTCTTACACTAGATGCTGAAATTCTAAATACCAACAAAATATAAGAATTATAGACAAACAAATTAAATGAGAATATATATTTGTTTATTTAATTTGTCGGCTTTGATTTATTATTTTTGTCACACATATTAAATGAGAAATGTATTGGTGTGTCGACTTCGGAATGTGGTTTTGGTTCATATAATTAGATAAAACTGAATTTAGAAGAGATTTGTTTTTACAATTTTGGTTTTGGTTTCAGTTTGATTTTATTTAACAATCAAAAATAATTTAATTCAATTTCAGTTAGTTGTAATGTGGTTCAAAGTAGATTGGTTAGTTGTATATTAGCCTAACATCAACAAACATATATGGCCTAACTAATTCTTCTAAATGGCCCGAAGTTCAAACTAAGTAGAATCACATAATGGGCCTAACCAAAACTATATCATTAATTTATGGACCTGAATTATACAGATAATGTGCAAACCTAGGATACTACTATTACACAGTATTGTATAGATTTTTAAACTAATTAAACAAAATCCAACCAGAATAACGGGGTGGTTTTACATTACATGTGAATTTGTGAAATTTTTATTCAATAAAAACGAGGAATAGGTGATTATTATTTTAATTATTCCATGTGAGATTACAATTCCCGGAGACAAAGATCGTACTTTAAGATAGTTGACGCGTGAAACACACCCTGCGTATAGTTATGGGTTAATTACTTAAAATTCACGTCAGCAGATACGTGAACCAGAACAATACTTAACTTTTCGTCTTAAGAATTTTCAATAGCCATCTTTAAATTTTGTCTAATAGCCTCGCATGCCCCATGCATCGTAGTCCATATCCTTACTCAACTCCTTCCTCGTTTATATAATTATGGGTTGGAAAAAACCGAACATAACCAAACCGAACCGAAAATAAATCGAAATTTGTTAACTAAAACCAAATGTTATCTATACCGAACATATCAAACCAAACCTAAACCGGATAACCCGATTTCTTTTTTAAAAAACAAGACTTTTAAACAACCATATACTAAAAATATATTTTCTTTTTGTAAAACAATATAAAATGTTTATTAAAATTAACTATTTAAATTCAAATAACCCAAACCCGATTCTTCTAATATTCTAATTCGGTGTCCTAAAAAACCACAAAAATTCAAAACCCCAAAAACCCAAACCGATATGAACCAAATTGTTCACACCTATATATAACCCATAAGAGTCCATAACCAATCTCCGATATATAAACAAGCTAAACACGTATCAATTTAACTCAACCATTTAGAAAACAAGAAAGATCAAGAAATGGGAAATATTCTTAGGAGAAGCTGCGCCGTGTACCCGACTTCCGGCGATGGCGGAGGAAGAAGGCACGTGGCGGAAACGGTGGCCGGAGAGAATAAGAAGGAACGTTTAAGGATTAAAGTGAGGATGAGAAGAGATAAACTAGAAGAGCTTATGTATTTGGCATGTCGTGGTGATCAATCGGACAGTGGTAGTAATAAGATTGGTTTCTTGCTTCTTAAAGAATGTATGGAAGGTCGTTTACCGGCGAGAGTTCTTGGCTCCGGTGACGATGTTTGGTCTCAACGGTGTGGAGATCACTTGGTGTCTCGAAGATTGCGTTCCATCACGGAAGAATAATTAAATTATATATATATATATATATGTGTGTGTGTGTGTGTGTTGTGTACGTTTAAGTTATATACATAAGCCGGCCCTAAAGTATTTAAAAGTTTAGATAGAGGAGGGCTTTATTAACGGCTTTTAGATCACTGTTATGTATGTTAGGCTAAAATAATAAGGAAGTATGTTGTGTAATGTATATAAAGATATATTTAGATGCAAATTTGTATTTTGTTATCAATAATATGTAAGTTTTATGCATATATAGAAATATACAGAAAATATGAATTTTCGAGGTTCTCCATAACCAAAATTGTTAAGATTTCAAATCGAAAATGTTAAAAAAAGAACACTAATGTATAAGTTATATAGATCAATTTATTTACTGCATATTGATTTTAACATTTTTTCACATAAATAAACCGAAACATCAGATATAATCAAGTTAAACAAAATAAGATTTTATATGAAATGACTTAGCCGAAGAAATAATCTCTGCAATGGGCGTAATATGGATTCTATATCGGAAAATGGAAACGTGAGAGATCAAGCGCTAATATATGTTACTCAATTGATCCATTACCGATTCATTTTGAACCATAAGTTCGTTACCCTTCACTTATTTATCAGAACAATAAATCTGGATTCGCTTTAAAGTTGAAACATGACATATTTGTCGATTATAACTTAATAAGAAAGGGTCAACTATTACATACAAACTTGAAATCCAATCGACAAATATATCATGTTTAACAAAGTGGGTACGAAAAAGTAAATTATATAGAATCTGGGTAGAAATATGCACTATTTGACAAAGTGGGTAAATATTTTCGCACTTCCCTAGAATACGGGTACTAATAAGCCGAAAACCCCACACACATATAAAGCTTATTATTTAACTATTCTTCTGTGATGGAACCCAATTTTCGAGACACCAAGTGATCTTCACGCCAAATGGTTCATATTGGTTCGGGTTTTTTGGTTTTTAGATTTTTTTTTTTGTTTAGTAGGACCGAATTAGAACCCAAAAAAGAATTTGGTTTGGCTTATTTGGATTTAAATAGTTAGTTTTCATAAGCATTTTATATTGTTTTTTTAATAATTCAAAAAAAAAGAATAATCATCTTCAACTGACGTATTATGATTCTATATATCGAAGATCAAACGCAAATATGTAAATGACATTACTCAAATTTATCCATTAAAACGAACCATAAGTTCGATATCCTTCACATAATTATCAGAAAAGTAAACATGACATATTTGTCGATTATAAGAAAGGGTCAACTATTACATACAAACTTGAAATCCTATCGACAACTTAATAATCAAACATCAAACTTCAATTCGTTTCTAATTAGACGAATGATTTTCTAGTGTTTTTCAATAAGTCGAGGTCGTGTCAAGTGATATTGATACTTGAAAAGAAAATTATTTTAGACACGATATTAATGATCTTTTTGCATTTTGTTTCAAAAATTGTTTACTATGTTTCGGTCAAAAGTCATAGATCGTTGGCGAATAGAATATACGTTTCGTGTAGAAGAAATAACGGCAATAACGACCAATTATGATTCTGATTTCTGACTATCACTCAGCCCAAAACTCATATTTAGCCCAATAAGTCGTTAATGGACCTGTTTAATAAAACACGAACTTAATTAAGCTGAACGAAAATATACAAATGATTTTGTTTTGTTTGTTTTTGTTAATTTGACTTTTTGTTTTTGTTTTCCAGATTCTTGCCACTCTCTGCATCATTTCAATTTTTCAAGAATTGGTCAAAATAGGAATCTGATGTCGTTTGAATTTCGTCATTTATCACATTAGGTCTTAATTTTAAGATATTTTCTAATGCTTCTACGCACGTTATATTATATGTTTATGGTTTTTGACTCTTTGTTATGGTATCATCTAGATTTTGACCACGTCAAGCGTATGATTAAATAATTAAATATATTTTTAATCTATTATAATATGTAAATATGTCTAACAAATTATATGATTTCTAATATTTATAAACTTACAAAATGATATGCATTGTGCATAAATATAATCAAATTAAATTTTGATCAAGCATATTTTTATGCCATCAATTTTAATAGTTTTATGTGCAATTGATCAGAACATATGAAAATTTTATTTATTTCAAAATATTTTAAGTGTAAAATTAATTTTTAATATTCGTGTAAATTATAGAGCATGCGATAAATCAATATTATATGAATTCGTTGGACATAATAAACGAAAAGCAATATTTATTTTTTCATAATGAAATGTGTTAAAATTTAATATATCATATTAATCTAAATACATATATAAACAATAAATAATATTGCCACAAATATAATAATAATTTTCTTATAAAATATAAATAATATTTTTTTAAATTTCTCAATATAAAAAAAGTTTTTAAAATAGATAATATGTTAAGTCTAAATATTACATTTAGTTGGACTTAGATTTGTAAATAATGTATTAATGGGTTTATGCTAAAAATTAATAAGAATTTATAGAATTAATTGAAATGTTTTCATTGGTTAATTTATATGACATGTTCCTTGAAACTCCTATTGAGTGGCACATAGGATTTTCACGTTAGTATCTCCTCAATTAATATATAGAGGATATATTGTCATATAGTTTCAAAAAAAAAAATTGTTGTCATACTAACTCATATCATTAACTTGAATAACTTCATGGGTTTAAATTACTATCAATAATAAAATATTTTCTTTCTTCGTGTATGTTGTAATGTGTAATATTTATTTTGCTCGAATCCTAGTGTATAGGTGTGGTATGCATGTCCTCGTTTGGCTCTTACTTCTTTTTTCTTTTTTTCTTTTTTGCTAAACAGGCTCTTACTTCTCTGTTTTTCCAATCTATAAAATCTCATTCATGTCTCAAAACTCTAAACCTCACTCTTGAATTAAGTTTTTACTACATTGTTATAAGGTATCAACTCTTTATTCATAGAATTGCGTATAGTGCATTGGTTCAAGCTCTAAAGTTAAAACATTTTTGTTGTTTTTTTGGCAGATGGAGTCAAGAAGAAGTAAAGTATGTGGAGAAACAGCTTGTATATTTTCAACTTCTTCAAGTGATGCTAAAGAACGTTCTGCTTCGATGCGAAAGCTCTGTTTCGTCGCGGTGTTATGTCTTTTATTCATGAGCATAGAAGTTCTTGGTTGCATTACGGCTAATAGTTTGGCTATACTAACCGATGCAGCTCATTTGCTCACTGATGTTGCTGCTTTTGCTATCTCTATGCTCTCCTTATGGGCTTCTTCTTGGGAACCGAATCCACGACATAGTTACGGGTTCTTAAGGGTTGAGATTTTGGTGCTCTTGTCTCAATCCAACTCATTTGGTTACTGACTGGTGTTTTGGTATATGAAGCCATTACTAGACTCATTCAAGAGACTAATGATGATGTTGATGGTTTCTTTATGGTTCTTGTTGCTTGTTTTGGTTTAGTTGTAAACATCATAATGATTGTTGTTCTTGGACATGATCATACTAGTCATGGTCATGGATATCATGGTCATGATCATGGGGATAATGTTGAGCAATTGTTGGAGAAACCAAAAGAAGAGAGGAACATTAATGTGCAAGGAGCTTATCTTCATGTTCTTAGTGATTTAGTCCAAAGCATTGGTGTAATGATTGGAGGGGGTATGATTTGGTATAACCCTAAATGGAAAGTAATTGACTTGATCTGCACGTTAGTCTTTTCGGTTATTGTTTTAGGGACAACAATTAAGATGATTCAAAGCATTCTTGAAGTTCAAATGGAGAGTAAACCGAGAGAGATCAACGCGAAGCAGCTCGAAAAGGGATTGATGGAGATTGAAGAAGTTTTGGCTGTTCATGAGCTTCGCATTTGGGCAGTTACCGTTGGAAAAACTCTGTTTTCTTGTCATGTCAAGATTAGACCAGAAGCTGATGATGCTATGGTGCTTAACAAAGTGATTGATTACATTTGGAGAGAGTATCATATCGGTCACGTTACCATACAAATCGAGCGTTAAAACAACAAATGCAAGCTCAAGACGGTTAATTTCTGTCATTTTCATTATCAAATTTCATATATTTTTTCGCTTTCTCGTGTTATCTCCTTGTGACATATGCCATTGTTATGAATAAGCTTTTTTTTTTTTGTCTCGTCTTGAAAAGGGTAATTAAAAGGACATAACTTTATTTGAGATTAGGTCTTTTGTGTTATGTTACTATAGAAGAATCTGAATCTTTAGGGTTTATATTTGAGAATATAGACCTAACAAAAAGAGTGGGACATGTTTGTCCTGAGAGCAAGTAACCATAGCTCGTGTGTGACAGTAGCAAAACATATCACAGTACACAATTCATAAAATAAAATTCAAAATTTTCTTTAGAGTTTTAGTTTCTTGATAAGGTTTCTAAGGTGTTGGTTAACAATGCAAATGCTGTTTCTTTGTTACAAATTTTGTGAGACCGGATATGAATTTAGACTTGGGACATTTTATAGTACAAACACTGTTTAATGCCGTAGAAGCCAAGGCATCAATAGTGTAATCATATGATCTATAAAGTCAAACCTTTTATTATAATCAAGATATAAGATATGTAGATTGGTTACAAGGTAAAACACCAACCCACAGTTTAGAAGCCCTAACTCTATTCAAGTTCTTAATTGGCTTTAATCATTTGAACATGATGGATAGTTTCTGTATAAAGTTAGCTTTTTGGTCCTTGAAGAAAAGGAATGGTGAGCAGTGTAATGTAATGTATGATGATGATGATGTTATGGTATGGGTATATAATGAAGAAAATATGATTGAGACATCATGAGAAAGATGACACAAACCCAATTCAAGCTCTCTTACCCATGACATGTCCCTTTTTACCTTCTTTTTCTGTGTAATTTAGAATGTCCCCACAAAGTCTCTGTCTCCACTTCAAGACAAATTTGCCTCCACCAATAATCTCTCTCTCTCTCTCTCTCTCTCTCTCTCTCTATTCTCTCTGCTCAGCTCAGCTTCACCAACTCTTACAGTACCTAATTTTCTTACCTCTGTTTTTTTACAGCTCCTCTGTTTCCACTCTACTCAATTAGCTACTAAAAGACTCACTGTGTTCTATATAAAGCTAACAGTTACAAGTCTACAAAGCCTCAGAATCAGAAGAGAGTACATGAGTTTCCTCTTTAGACTCTTTGGTCTACTTCTTAGCATTTATTATTCACACATCATTACATAATAATATATATCAAACAAATGGAGAGGTTTCAAGGACACATCAACCCCTGTGTATGTATCTTTTTGCTTAATTTAGGAAGATTTCACTTTCTTTCTTCAATTTTTTATCTTCTCTTGAATCATTTTTTCTACTATTACACAAATAAATTGAACTTGCATTTACTCTTTTCCCTAATGAGTCCAGATGCTTTGCATTCATTGCTTTTCTTGTTTGCTTTACAGAAACCTATAACAATTCTGCAATCAATTTGTTTCCCTCTACTTTGAAAACATTCCATTTTCCCTTCTACTTTTGTTTTAAGACCCAACCAAACCAACAGTAGAATTGCATTACACTTCTTCTGTAATCATTCGACTTACCGGTAAAATCTCATTCCTCTGTCTTTCTTTTAGTTTTTGGATCGAAAAGCGGATGTGAGAAGCTTAGAAGTTGAAGGATTTGCAAAAGCTCAAAGCTTTGCCATTGAAGAAGAAGAAAGCTTGCAAGAATCAATTCCATTTCTACAAATGCTGCAAAGCGAACAAGACTCCTCGCCGTTTTTGTCAATGAAAGAGCCAAACTTTCTTGCGCTATTGTCTCTTCAGACACTCAAAGAGCCTTGGGAACTCGAAAGCTATTTCTCACGCATGGATCCTTATTCGCCGGTCCAATCCGAGACCAACCACTTCTACCACAACCCCATTTCAGCATCATCCATGGAAGGAACCAAGCAAGAACTCTCTTTTAGTCGAGCAAACATGACAATCCCTTCTTCTTCTTCCGCATCACTACCACACACCGCAAATTCAAGACGCAAGCGCAAAATCAGCCACTTGAAGCCTCAAGAAACGACTCGAGAGAAGAGAAAGAGGAGGAAAACTAAACCAACTAAGAACATTGAAGAGATTGAGAATCAAAGAATAAACCACATTGCTGTTGAACGAAATCGAAGGCGTCAAATGAACGAACATATCAACTCTCTCCGTGACATTCTCCCACCTTCATACATCCAACGAGTAATAACAACAACAACAACAACAACAAAAACACCAAAAAAGTTTCAAACTTTATCTTCAAAACTCTAAAAGTCTCTTAATTTGTTCTTCAGGGAGACCAAGCATCCATAGTAGGAGGAGCAATAAACTACGTGAAGGTCCTCGAGCAAATCATACAATCTCTTGAATCGCAAAAGAGAACACAACAACAAAGCAATGGAGAAGAAAACAGAGATAATAATCATCATCTCTCAGGCATTTCGTCGAACGACTTGTGGACTACTCACGAAGATCAAACTTGTATCCCCAAAATCGAAGCCACAATGATACAGAACCACGTCAACCTTAAAATTCAATGTCCGAAGAAACAAGGACAGCTTCTCAAAGGAATCATTTCGCTTGAAAAGCTTCGACTCACTGTTCTTCATCTCAATATCAATTCTTCTTCTTCTCATTCAAATGTCTCTTATTCCTTCAACCTCAAGGTAAACAAACTACTTTCACTTCAATTTCACATAAACCCAACATTGAAAAATCCAATCTTTAATGAAAAAAACTCGATTTTTTTTTTGTAGATGGAAGATGACTGTGACTTAGGTTCCTCCGACGAGATTACGGCGGCTGTGCATCGGATTTTTGATATTCCGACGATTTGATAACCACAAAATTAAATAAAGATTTGATTTTTTTTTTTTTTTAAAGACCAATTTTAATTTATTTAATTTAATAATAAGAGAATTCTGTTCTTCGTTCTTTCGTTTTCCGATGGACGGGATTTCAATTCTGTTTTTTGTTCGTATATTATTGGGACTATTCGATTCATGATTTTAGAGTATTTGGGTGTTTTGTGAATTTGGGTCCCATCTAATTAAAGGTTTGACCTTATTCGTATTTATGATATTTCTCATCAATCAATCAATCCTGGCTTTGACTCTTGTCTCTATTTTAATGGTTGACTTTACACTCAATTGTCACTAGTGTTATGCTTTTGTGTAATGTAAAGACTAATGACAGATTATTGTTGAAGAAAGCAATAACTAAGCCCATTATAGTCCATTAGCTCAAACAACCGAAAGTAGAAACAGAATTGGCACCAAGTAGCTTGCATTTGGTAATTTTTCATATTGCACTATACAAAAGAGACAAGGCAAATACTTTTGGTCACACCATCCATCAATATATAGAGTAACCGTTTCGAAATTTCAAGGGGGAGGGGGAAACCCGAAATAAAAGCCCAAATGTTCTAAACTCTGACTCAGCCAGAGCCAGAGCCAAAGTTTACTTCTGTACAATGTCGCGGTCAATTTCGCTAAAGATGAGACCGACGATGCTGCAAGTTAGAGATGTAGTAGAGAATCCGCTTCTTGTCGTCAAGGGTTAATGAGAAAGGAGGGTTTAGAGATAGAGTCACTGCTTCTTCAATTATAAACGAGAGCAGAAGAATTGCTTTGTTGTATAATGTTGCAGCACTTTCCTTGTTATTCAAATATTCTTCCGCCTGCAGAAAAAAAAATGGACCAAACCACAAAAAAGTTACAGACTTTTAGAACAAATGTATGAACAAAAGCTCCAGACTTTAAGGATAGAAAAGTGGAAACTTTTCACAAAAATTTCAGATGTTTTTTTATTTACCCCGCCACTCTTGCCGTATGCTAATGCCCTTTCGTATATTGTTTCCATAGCGTCAGGCATGTGAGTAGCAGCTGCAACGAAACGAATGAGATGCGATTAGAAGATTGCAAAAGAAACATAACAGAGAATGTTCATGTTAAAACTACTTACCGCTTGTTTCGTTCAATTGAGTTGAAGAATTCTCCGCTTGGTTAAACGCGGTTACAAACTCTTGTGTCACCCAAGTTTTCGCTAATGCAGGTGAGTTTAGATCTGGAATTGAAGTCTCAGGAGCTGTGGTTGGATCTGGGATCACACTGCCCTCTCCAACGGTCATCATCCAAGAATCGCATATCTCTAAAGCTTTCGTCCAGACAGCTAAAACGACAAGAGTAACAGCAAAAGATTCCTTTACCTGTCCTCCATTGCCCTGTGTATGCAACGGTATTAGAAGCTCTAGTGTTATAATTTGAGACCGAGTAATTAGGAGTTGAGGTTACCATCTCGCGAGCTACTTCTGTAAGTGCCTCTGCATACTGATGCAAGAGTTGGAGCTTCGTTGGAGGATGAAGGATGGTTAACCGTTGTCTTTCTGTTAGCAGATATGATCCAGTCGCTGGTCGTGGACCTGACACATCAGGTAATGGTCTCTGTGCTTCAAGTGAACTTGATGACCCTTTATCATTCCTCGGTAAGAAATTAGGGATCCCTGAATCTTGCAGTGATGTGTCGAAACAATCTGATCCTTCCAACGAGGCAGAAGGACGGTTTACAAGAACATATTCCCTCTCTATGAGCTCAAGCGAGTCAAAAACTGCACGAACGACAATAGCAAGCGATTCTGAGTGAATTGAGCTTATAAAAGCAATAGAGAAAGGACACAAAATGCGAATAACAAACCTCGAAATTGATTTGATGAATATTGTCCCTCGGTATCTTTTCTAGTCTTCTCACAAGATATGTGTGGCATTAAAATTTGAGAATTTGAGGCACTAGAGGAACTCCCCTGTTTGTAAACATTCTCTGCACTTGATTTAAATCGGTTTGTACAACTCGGTTGTGCGGAGGGCAACGATGATTTCCCCTTAGAGGTAGTAGAATCAGAATACACAACACCCGGCATTTGTCTGACAACATTTGGTATGAAAGATTAACCGAAGAATTTAAAGGTTTTGATGGTTAAACAAAAGAAGATGAAGGTTGTGAGTGATTGAAGAACTACAGACATTTGATGGTTAATTAAAATCTCCGGACATTTACCTTGGCTCCTGAAAGAACTTGTGAGTGAAGAACTCTCGGAATGTCAAGCGTTCAACTGCAATCAAAAGACAGATAATTCCATGAAAAACTTGAAATGTGATTTGATAGATCATAAAGACAAGCAGACAAACAAAGAAGCCTATAACAAATACCTGGGTTTCGGCGTAGAAGACTTTTGCACAGATCAACACAATCTGGATGAATCTCATTCAAAGCATCTTGAGGAAATTTCAGCTCAGTGTCTCTCACAATATTTTGAAAAAGCTGTAGAGATCAGAGCACCAAAGAATAATAAAGCTCAATAAGTTCACTAGAAGTTCAAACTTCAAAGAACCAATTCATAGGTTCAGGCCAACGAACCTGCATGTGATTAGTCCCATCAAAAGGTGGCTTCCCAGTAACAAGTTGAAACAAAATTGCACCGGCACTCCATAAGTCAGCCTGAAAACATCAATTACACAAGAAACAATCAGACAAAAAGAAAAATTATATCTTTTCTCCCAAACTGATGAGAGTTTATTCACCTTTGCATCATACTTTTGGTTCCGGATAATTTCTGGAGCCATATACAATGGAGAACCGCAAAACGTTTCCGCCATGCTCTCCGGTGTTAGAGACCTAGCAAAATCCAAAATTACATACCAGACTAAGACCTTTCCATTAAAAAAAAAAAAAAATCATTTCCGTAGATACTAGATGTATATATATTACCTTGCAAACCCAAAATCTCCTATCTTTAGCAATGGAGTTACTTCCTTTGAAGACAATAGTAAATTCTGAAAGTTGGAAAAGAAGAAAAACAGAACACAGTGACTACTAGTCTTTTACAATAGACCTCAAAACTACAACACAAGACAGAATCAATGGCGTTTTTTAAGCTAACCTGAGGCTTTAAATCACGGTGGATAAAATGCTTCTCTTCAAGTACTTGCAATCCTAAAGCTACAAACACAACACAAGAACAGAGATTCAAACATCAAAAAGCTTCCAAATTGAAAACACGAAGAAAACAAAAAACAAAAAGATAACTTTTTTATTACCCAGTTGCCTCATAAAATGCTTAGCAACAGCTTCAGGTACTTTTCCATGGCGATTGATGTACCCAGCAAGATCACCTCCACTACAATACTCCAACACAAGGAAAATCCTATCTCCAGTCTACAAAATTTTCAAAATCAGAACCCACAAAATCGAAATTAACCAAAATTGTCCATCACAGAATCGAAATTGAACCTCGATTGCTTCGTAGAATCGGATAATATTGGGATGATCGATGGTACTGAGAATCGAAATCTCTTTGAGGAGATTATCTCTGACTTTAGGGCTAAGAAGTTTCTTATCAATCTCTTTAACGGCGACTTCTAAACCGGAAGCTCGATGCTTGGCTAACCACACCACCGCGAACGAACCAAACCCGATTTTCGGGCCAAGTTCGTAGTCACCCACAAGTCGTGTCGCGTCCATCTGGGTTTTTGGGTTTTGACCCGGTTTTAGACTTTCGGGTCCTTGCTTGAATCAACCTCCATTGTTTCTTCTACTACTACGAACAACACAAGATTTTTGAAACAGTGGGCAAGAGATCAAAATCAAAGCTTTTGTTTTTTTTCTGGATTTTTAGGAAGAACAAACTGTTTTTGTTAACGAAAGGAGACGATGTAAGTGATTGGATTTTATATAATATTACAGTAAAGTAAAGCAATCAACGTTTTTTTTTTTTTTTTTTTTTTGTTAACTTTTTGTTTTGTTTTTGATGTGAGATTTTGTTTTAGCTTATGTGCAAAGAGTTTCTTACTTGTAGTCTGAGAAGAAACCTTCAAAAATTGACGTATTGAATCCAAATTCCACAAGGAAAATACGTAGGAAATATCTCACAACTTTACTTTAATATCAATCAATTTTTTTTGTAATTTTTTACTTTAATAAAAACTTGTTATCAAAGTTTTAGTATGATTAAATCTACCAAAACTATATTTACATTTTTAAAATAGTTTTATATAATCTAGTATATGTTAGTTTGAACAATAGATCTCAAAATATGGTTCTTATATGTACTAATCATTGTTGGTTTTTCGTATTTTTATGTTCAAATAAATTTTATTTTTTAAGAATACTCAAATGTTAGATTCCATGGTTATCTCTTTCGTAAAATTGAAAATTTGTTGTTTCAAGATTCAAATGACTCTAATTGATGATTAAGTTGCTGATGAAATGTGTCGTCTTATGTAAATAATGGGTTAATTAGTTTATGTATGTGTGTAACCAAAAACAAAATTTGTTCATATACAATAAAAATTATTTACATCAATACTGATCTACGAGATCTTTTGGTACGGTGGTAATCTGACAAAATTGATAATTAAACTAAAGGGCTTTTGTTAATGCCACATCACCTTTGGCATAACCAGTGGGACCAGCTCTAATTATCACGAAAAAAAAACAAATACTCACGTGAAAGTGCCACGAAACGCAATCACAAGCAAAGCCCATTAAACCCGATTTAGGCCCAATAATGTTTGGAAACAAGACTATAAATAAATATTATTAACGCTACCAAAACGTTTCATGTTTTAATGATTTTGTTACAGGCCACTAATAGGCCTTAAGTTAGCCCATATGAATTGGGCTTTTCGTCTAAAAAATAAATCTTTCTTTGTTTATAGAAGAAGATGAATATTATAAAAGAAATATAGAAGTTCTTACTTAAGTTCTTACAACTTAAGAGAAACTATACCTAAGTGAATGTGTAGGGTATTTGAATAACATTACAAAATGTTGGTATTGTGTTGGTGGAAGAAGGGAAAGCGACTAAACCTAAAGAAACAAAAATGGATCATATTTGTGAAGAGACAATGGAGTCTCTTTGATCTTTATCTACCGTCTTTATTTGGTTGGACCACCTTCACCCTCCTCTTCATTACATACATCTTTAATATATAACCAAATCTTCCATATCAAAATATCCAAAAGAATTACAAAATCAAAATGTTTAATTTTATGATTTTTCCAGCTTAAAACCAGTTTTAACAGTGACTGTATTGGTGTATGTTTTTATATATTAGATACAATTGTTTAACAAAATGTGACGTCGTTAGTAACTTAGTATAATCAAACATAGACGTTTGTCGAAGAGAGATCGAACTACTGTTTTTGCTTATAAGTTGTATCATTTAGAACATTCAACTATAGATGAGTCAATATTACATAGACACTGATATTTATTATATTCATATCAGATATTACAAAATAATTTGAGAATTTGGCCGGTTCCAACTCCACGGATCATTACATATTGAGATGTCTATGCATCTTATGATATTTGCATATACATATGTACCCATATATATTTGGAAGCAGTAAATGAATGAATGTGTATATATATAGCTAGATGTTGGGATCATGAGCAGCTTACTTTTGCAGCTCTTTTGCAGATCCCATATATCTCTATATATATATATTGAAGGTGTGTATGTATGTATATTGTAAATGTAAGTTGACAAAAAAGAAAAACACAGTAAATGTAAAAGGTTCTTACACGTGTTGTAATGCTAAAGAATATTTTGAAAGTATATTATATAATAAGATAACAAGAATATATTCATGAATTTGAAAAATAAATAATTAAGATATCCAATTTTGCATACAATTGAATCATCCCTCTCACAGCTAACTTGGGCTTGATTCCTCTGTATCCCTCTGCCCATACAAAAACCTACCCCACTCTCATATGTATATGTTTTTGCATCTATATTTTTCTAATCCCATCAGTATTTTTTTTTTCATTTTCTATTTTCATGTATGTTTATTCTACAAGGTCAATTAATAAACCACCAAATGTATTTTCTGAAATAAATTTATGCATATGTGGTCATTGTGCGTTTGTGCGAACCCTAAAGGTCAAGAGATGAAGTCAAGTCAATACTAAAACTCTTACTATTTCTTCTATGTATATAATCAATCATCTTAAGAAATGTTGTATAACTCATTAGTCGATTTATTTCCTAGAGGTGAAATAATCAAACAAAAGTCGAGAGAAGGAACTATAGTAAACAAAAGCCAATTCAGAGAATAATGTGGATAAATTTAATGCTCGTAACGTATAAAGCTTTTGATATCAGAATAAAAAGCAATTCGGAATAAGATACCAAAGGTAAGATAATATAATCTACAATATATATAACTACACGAAACTTTTCAAGACCCATGCTATGTACGGTTTATTGTAGATATAAGTAAAGTTCTTGAAATAAATTTCTTGTAATTATCTATCAAATTAAATAAAAATTTAATAGAAGAAAGGGTTGGCTAGGGATAGAGAGTCCTAGACCCTGGGGGGCAAATGACAGTTGGAACATGTTGTCGCCATTATCGCACCATCCATCTTCCAATTTTGTTATTATTGTTATTAATAAACAAATTGGCCCGCCTTTTATTTCACCACTACCCCCTTTGATTGCGACTAATCGTATCTATATCACAATCAAATATAATAATGTTTTCTATATATTATGTTATTTTGTTTTTTCTTTTCCTCTTCCCATAATATGGTCGCGGTATACAACATATGATACTAGATTTGTTTAACACGAATCTCGCGTCGCTCCAAAAAAATCCTAGACGACATCTAATCATACCAAAAAGGAGAAACCCTAATTAAATCATTTTATCATATGTATTTTTGGTGCAACATCCATCGTTCACAAATAAAATGCAATCGTAAATCTTCGAAAATCAGCCTCTTTTTCGCATGACGCTCATCAACTAGTTTTCTTTTATTTCCCTTCTCGTTTTAAGAAAATGTACACCGTATTTGAGATCATAAAAGGCTAATCTAAATAGCAATTTTGGGGGGGTTAGTAATGGTGTAGGTAGAAGGAAGAAATAGAGAAAAAATAAGAGCAACTAGACATTAATAAAAAGTACTTAAGTAGTTAAGTGTAATGCAAAGCTTAGGCTTACTCTATTTATAAGTAGTGGTCCTTACCCTAAGCTATTCTTTTAACACTCCCTCACATATCTCCACACATACTTCCATAACTATCATCCCACCATATTACTCTACAAACTCCAATTCAGATCTCTGAGTTATATATATTTGTTTGTCATAAACAACATTGGTGATAAATTGATGATAAATGGATGCAAGAACACAAAAGTGTTTAAGAAGAATTTAGAATAAACTCTTGTAAGAATCAAATTACAAGATACATAAACTTATATGTAGAGATTGAATAACCTAATTTTCTAAATTAATATGAAAATTGTATATTAGAGACGATGGTGAATTTCCTAATCTTGAATATTTTTCTGGATCCTTCCAATTTTTTTTTTATTCTCATAATTTCCATATTCTTGATATCGTCAATCTCATCGATCTCCTAATAATTGGGTTTTTACAAATAACTCTTTATGAACCATATCATCATATTTCCACCTCTAGTTAGATGTTACCATTAGTTTCCATCTCTTCTGGTTAAAATCGCAGAGCTTCAAACTCTTGACATATGTTTTTCGAAGAGGAAAAAGAATAAGCTAAAAGATAAATTTCTTAGAAAATGTATTGTCTCCAACGTAACTAGTTAAAATAAATTTAAATGAGTTTCTTTTCTTACATTATCCGGTTATTATTTTATCATGAAACGAATGTATTAACAACAAAAGAATAAAGTGTTCTCTAAATCCTAATTTGATTTACAAGTATGACTAGTTACATTATAATTTGTTTGATATGACACCATTATCCGAAAAAGCCACATCCATAGTATATCAATGGAAAGGTTTTTGCATTTGAAGGTCCGATTAAAATTTAAATAAAGAATAAAAAGAAAAATTCGTAGAATATGAATAAAACTACATAGGCAGGTCCCGGGTCTATAAGGGTATGCTTTGAAAAGGGCGACGCTACAACGTCCCCTTCCTAATTTCCTCCATCTCTATAAATTAAACGTTAAATCTTTTTTCACCATTTTCAGATTTTAGAAATAATTTTGTTGTATTCGTCATTATTAGTTTACAAAAGAACACTAAAAGAAATCCCACTGGCCAGCCGGATAGAATAATATTTGGACCGATTAAATATTGCAAATTGTTTAATAGTTTTGGGGGGCGTTATCATGAAATAAAGAAAAGAAAAGTGGGTGAGTAATATATATATATATATACTATAGTACTACCGTATATTATAGATATAAGTGTGTAATTGCATAGGTAGTATATGCTTATTTAATCTCTGATGAATTATAACCATCAAACGAAAAAAATAAGAAGTGAAGTTTATCGCCTGAAAGTTTTGTGACCACTCAATTATATATAAAATATGAGATGAGAGTCTGGACCACATTGATCAATGTTCTTTCACCTACTCTTTGATTATTTTTAAAAATTCAAAGTAAAATATGAAATTTAAACCTTTGTTTGATTCAAGCCTTAATTGAGATTTAGTTATTTCCCTTAATTAAGCCGAAATGAGCCAGAGAGACATGAATGGTGCTTTGTCTCTTTCAGGACCACCACCACGTACGTAAATAACGATAAGATTTAACATGAATTTACGTGAAATTTTTTTAACAAACTTTAATTTGTATAGGGAAGGGGTCATGTGAATGCCACGTGTCTTGTTCTAGAACAACATGTGTATTATGTAATACTTACGTGATGTCGGTCTAAATAATTAGCTGTACTTTACACAAAAACTAAATTGTATCGATTTTCGTTTTCGATTTGTGAAAAATTGATAATATGGAATATTTAAATCTTCATCCCTAGCTATAACTCTAGATACTTTGGTCGTGGAAACTACACTAATTTTCTATTTAGCTGTTTCACGTGATATGATATATAAAGATTAAAGCATGGCTGTTTTCCAAAAAAAACCTTCTTTGAGCTTTTAACTTCGTAATAATAAATTTTCTTATCTAATGAAAAATTGTTTATTCCTTTTGTAAGGATTAGTAGTTCTCCTTCCTTTTTCTTTGTAGAAACGTTTTGAATTTTCAGCTTCACAGACTAAATTTAAATGAAGTAAAACTAAGCATGAGGGGATTTGAAATAAAACGAGCATATGATGAAATTCATAATAAATAATTTGAAAAATAAAAAAGCAGCACACAATTTCCACAAATCGCAGATGGTGATGAATCGCTTTCGTTTAGTTTTATAAGTTCAAGGAGAAATAAGACAATTCTAATACAGATGGGGATATTTGTAAAAATATTACTTTTGTGTCTATATTTGCAAAAATACCACTTTTGGTATCCATTTGCAAAAATATCACTAATTATGATTTTTTAGAGCATAAATCTTTAAATTCTAAAACCTAAAAAAAATTTTGACCCTTAAAACCCCTTAAACCCTCAAAACTAAATCCTAATACAACATAGTTAACACAAACATAAATGATATAATAAATAAATAATTTTTAAAAAATAGTATTTTTATAAAAATTGTAAAAATGTAGTATTTTTATAAAATGATACTTAAAAAATAACATTTTTTTAAATTTCTCATACATCATATTCCTTATCTATTAGGCACCACAGCAAAAATAAAACACTAAAATAAAATAAAAGGAATCTAGCTATAGGGTTCGTAAATTGTAATCATGGTTTCCAAAAAAAGATGGGTATGAGTTTAAGTCATCAGGTCCTAACTTTTCTTTTGTAGTAAACTTGTTTGGTTCAAATTCGAGAGCCAAGATATACATAAAATATCTAACATATTGCATATGGTAAAAATGACAAAGCAATTGTGAGTGTAATTAATAGAACAAAACAATCACTTACATAGTTACATAACACATATACGAATACACAAGGAATTCTTTTGCTTGTACACATGTACAAAATGGTTTTTCACTTTTTGTTTTTGAACTGATTCGATTGGGATTTTTTTTTCACCCTTCAAATAATCTTTGAGGGCAAACAAATAAAAAAAGTCAACAGTAAAGAGCAAACTAAAAAACAAACATGTCATCTTGTCCTTGTAAAAGCAAAATTGAGGCAACCCATCCCAAAAAGCCTTACCAGAGACCTCAATAATTAGCATTTATTATTCACTGTTCATAAAAAATCCAATTGTCTTCACTTTACTAATCTTTTAGATTTTGTTTTTCCTCGTATCCCAACCATTTAGTTTTCTACTCACATTAATACGATATATATTATGACTGTTAATTTGGCCACAACAAAAAAAAAATCCAACTCTTTTCATCTCAATAGTGTGTATAAAATTACTAAAAAAAAATATAAATTATTTTGAGATTTTTAAGTTATAGTATAAATTTGATGATAATGTCAGAAAGTAAAACTGAAACATAATCAAAAGTAATTTGAAAATACTTCGATTAACATTACCATCAAATTTACAATGAACCGGTGAGGCTAATAATCATATTGTCTCTCTTTCATTTTGAATTTTATTTGCAAATAAAACATTTTATGCAAAATGAAAAAAGCTAGAAAAAAATTAATGTAATAACGAGTAATGTATGGAGAAAAATGAAACGAGGATGGTAGAAAAAGGTCAAGAAGCTCACATGAACAGAACCAGATTGTTCATGGGTCCCCTCTCTCTCTCTCTCTCTCTCTCTCTCTCTCTCTCTCTCTCTCTCTCTCTCTCTATCAATCTTATATTACATGAGGTCTCTCTCTCCCTCTCCCACCCTCTCTCTCTCTCTCTTGTTCTTGAGAAACAATTGTTCCTAATCTGCTTTTACTTTCTTGGAATTGAAGAGCTTCTTGCTCCATAAACAGTAGAGAGATAAAGCTTCGAGAGAGAGAGAGAGAATCGTGCTAATCAGTGAAGTTAGGCAACAAGAAGAAAAAAAACCCACTTTCTACTTTTGTATAATTAGGTCAATCTCATCCACCACCATACTCTTCCTCTCCTCCAATTCTCCTCAATTCCCCAAATTAGGGTTTCCTCTCTCTCTTTCTTGTTTACCTAAAGATTGATGGAGAATAAGTCGAAATCTTGAGAGATCTGAGATTGAAGGCGATGAATCAAGAAGAAGAGAAGCCAGTAGCTTCTTCATCAATGGAAAGATCATCAAGAGAACAGATGTTTGACAAAGTAGTAACACCAAGCGACGTAGGGAAACTAAACCGGCTCGTGATACCAAAGCAACACGCAGAGAGATACTTCCCTTTAGACAATTCAACAACAAATGAAAACAACAACAAAGGTTTGCTTTTAAACTTCGAAGATCGAAATGGAAACTCATGGAGGTTTCGTTACTCTTATTGGAACAGTAGCCAAAGCTATGTAATGACTAAAGGTTGGAGCCGTTTTGTTAAAGACAAGAAGCTTGATGCTGGAGACATCGTTTCTTTTCAAAGAGATTCTTGTAATAAAGACAAGCTTTTCATTGATTGGAGGAGAAGACCAAAGATTCCAGATCATCATCAGCGTCAAGTACATCATCACTTCGCCGGAGCTATGTTTCCTAGGTTTTACTCTTACCCTCATCATCCTCAGATTCCGACAAGTTACGAAAGTCACAACCTTTATCATCGGTTTCAACGAGATCTAGGAATTGGGTACTATGTGAGGTCAATGGAGAGTAATCCAACGGCTGTGATTGAATCTGTGCCTGTGATGATGCAAAGAAGAGAACAAGTTTCTTCTATGGCTTCATCAAGAGGAGAGAAGAGGTTAAGGCTGTTTGGAGTGGACATGGATTGCGGCGGAGGAGGAGGAAGTGTGAATAGCACGGAGGAAGAGTCTTCGTCTTCCGGTGGTAGTATGCCACGTGGCGGTGTTTCAATGGCTGGTGCTGGATCTTTACTTCAGCTGAGGTTAGTGAGCAGTGATGATGAGTCTTTAGTAGCAATGGAAGCTACAACAAGTGTTGATGATAATGAAAATCATCATCACTTGTTTACAAAAAAAGGAAAATCTTCTTTGTCTTTTGATTTGGATAGATGATGATGATTATGAAATTAAATCACACATTATATATATGATAAATTTATACATATTATATATATATATATGTGACACAAGGATGTCTTTCAAGATTTATAATGATAATATCAAGAAATAACATGTTCTATAAAGATTCGAAATTCGGTTACAACAAATAATTGGTCTTTTTGTTTTCGATTCTGATTTGTTCTTCGGAAAAGTTTTTTTCCTTAATGAGTCTCTTATTAGCTTTGGTGGGTCAGTGTATACAGAAGAGAGAACTTTGGATAGGGATCAGTGTTAAACTTAAAAAACCCATGTCCTTCTGGTCAGAAACTAATCAGAAGATATGGTCTTGTCTTAGAAAAGTGAAATGTATGTATGTATATATATATATATATATTACAAATGTATATAATATGTAAATGTAGCATTGTGTGTATATAATGACATTAAATGGTTATATTGATCTATTTACTTTGTTTGGTTAATTTGATATGGCTGATGTTCCTGTTGTTGCTGCATTTCTGAAGTTGTTGCTGCTGCTTAATTAGTCAAGCAGATTTTGCAGCTTGCAGGAGACGGGCAGAGACAAAAATGGATATTTTAAAATTTTCATATTTTATATAATTTGTATTACTATAGGTTTATAGCTCTAAACTTTTTTCTTCTTGGTAAGATTGAAAAGGTATGATCTGTTTTATCACGCATTGATTGATATATAGAAGTAAGTGACTTATTTTATTTTAATTTATTTTTCTTAGTTATCAATCTGGTTTCTTGTCTGGACCATTGCACAACTCACACACACACACAGAGACACTCTTAATTTAGGTCTTGTTCGGTATGCCTATGCGTGTGATTAACTCCTTTAACTACATTCCATTGGTAATATAAAGACTTTTAATGAAGTAAAATCAACAACTAATACAATGTGAAGAATTATAGGTTATATATACACTCGAATCTGATTCGTCTATATGTCTTGTGTATATATTTTCTTATTTAGTTGTGCAAACATATACTAGTTACAAACATTAGTCTATTCACTTCCTTAGAATCTAGGCTTATAATAGTTATAGCTTGTTAGCTTGTTCCAAGCTAAGTTTAAAATATATTTTGAGAGGTGTATATTTGTGGAGCTTTAGTTTATTGGTAGAATGTCACAATAAAATTAAACAGACTTTAGTTTAAGCTTTTCATGAATGATAGTACCGTCTATTTTTTTCTTCTAAATAGAGCCTTTGTGAAATTTTAGGTATTTCAACACATTGTCTATTAGTGTATATATGTTTCTTATAGCAAACTGAGAAGTGAGCCTATCTATATAGTATATATACGAGCATAAACGCATGCAGGAATGAACATGAAACATTTGGTCTATACTCATATGAACATGAAACATTTGGTCTATACTCATATTGGCGAATCTAGAGCTTTAGCAAGAGGTGCATCTGTCCACTATGATTTTTTTGTTTTTTTTTAATTTTCTTTAAGTAATTAAAATTTATTGGTGAAATGCCCCTTATAATTATGTAAGAATGAGTTAATTACCCCCATGAAAAAAGTTTTTGCATTCGCCACTGCTCATAGAGTAACAGTTTGTTCTAACATGTAAATTATAACAAAAATAAAGACATTATTTCACCATATCTTATAAGTGTTCTATTTGCGTGTATAATATGCGTATATGTGTATGCATCGATTTGCTACTTTTGTGAGGAATCTTAACCTTTTTTTTTTTTTTGGTATGAAAGGAAATCTTAACTTGAAAAAGAGATATAAATCTATAGATCTTTTACCTAAAACAAAACAATTAAAGTTCGTTAAACTAAGCAAAACCAGGAGCATGTCAGCTAAAGTTAATAGGCTATACATACCATAGCTGTGAAATAAAGCCATCGAAATCAGCGAGGGCTATTTACCTATAGATCACATAATGTAATCATATAATTGCCTATATATTGCAGATGATATATTATTAGCCTGAGCTACGAATAATGATAACGATCATATGTCCATGAGGCATGAGCTACGATTTAAACTTTTTATGTTTTTTTTCTAGCATCCTACTTTTTTCTTTTGTCATCTAAAGATTTTATTAAACATTCAACAAGAATTACAACAGAGAGTTCTAATTCCAAAAGATAGAAGCAGAAGCCAACATAAGGGAACTAGCTAAGCAACAAAGAAGGACAAGATTAAAGCTAATAGGTTTGCAGAGCCTAGAGCCTAAAATAAGCAGGTTTTGATATGGAGATCCTTGCGACCAAATTGAAGTCCAATCTTTTGAAGCACTTTACTGATTTGAGTCTAGACGAATCACCACCCGAACAATGAATAATTGCCCTCCGTTTCACAATAATAAGGCAGATACGTTGCAACCTAACCTTCCTAAACTGTTCCGACTTAACAGAAACAAGCCGGGGCGGTACATACGAGGAGACCTCATTGTCACTTGAACATATTGCAAAGAGCAAAACTGCGATGGTGAAGACTCCAATCCAAGACGAGAATAGACCATTTTTTTTTTGTCTCACCATAATCACACAACAAGCGCTAACAAATCATGAATCCAGAAACTCACAAGGTCATAGTACCACCGATCTATAAGCACACCGCACCTCCACCACGAGCCACTCTCACAAGCCTAGACCATACCTGAACCACATCCTACATCACTCTCGCCGATCTAACACCTCAATCTATTGAACCAAAAACCCCCTGTATAAAGTAGATAGATGAGAATGGAATGGAAACATGGGCAATGGAATTTTCTTTAATCAAATATTTTGTGTCAAATATGTAAAATCTCTAAACAAAAACCGAATTGAAGGAAAAAAAAAAAAAAAACAGATAAACAACATACTTTTGTGTCATTTTACAAATGGCATACTTATCAAATGTATTAATAATTAATCCGTAAAATCTTTTTGAACAAAAAATGTAAAAATTGTTGCATTGTTCCAAGATTTACTAATGAGAATCAACATTTGCAGTCAGAAATTCAAGATCAAGACTTTGTTTCAAATGTCCGGTTTAGATTTTTGTTATACCACGTTCACGAAGGTTTTGTCTACTCTTCTTATAGTGTAAACTCGTTATATTTCATTTTGATTTTTGGTCTTTTCCTTGTGCATTGACGTTTATCGACAAACTCTTGTGTACTCATGTGGCTTGGTCGAGGTTGGGACAAAGTTGAACACTAGTGGTAAAATCACAAGCTGATTATGACAAAAATGAGTTTCGAAACTTTGATTCATTCATTACATTTTAGATTACATACCCGAATGTGAATCTAATTACCAGTAAGCTAGAGCATACAGAGAACCTTTCAAGTAAACCGATTGATCAAATTCGAAACACTAGGCGCTAAAGAAGAACGAGAACCCTTAGATCAAACCGACGATTCGAAATCATTGAATCCAACGAAGAAAGGAAAACCCATCAATCAAAAAGATGATCCAAAGCATTTAGAACTGAAAATCGAAAGTATTCACATTCGTGTGTAGCAACTAATCTTCTTCTTGAAGGATCATGTCTAAAATTTGAATCCTTTATATGCTCAATCTCCCATAGATCACGTCTCAGACAATATTCTTAACAGTTAACACTACTATCAATGGCAGATCCATCAAGTTTGTGACAAAAGGTTTAACTTGAGAACAAACCAAATGAAGAAGAAATCCAAAGACTCATCCTTTAAACGCAATTGATGGTGTTGAAGTACATAATTGCATAACCATAAGTCAAGACCAGATTTACGTAGTACAAAAAGCAAAACTATAACAACAACAAGGCAATGTAATAAAGAAATCTACTCAAACACATATGATCTACAAAGTATAACAAAAAAGTTACAAACGAATTGGGATATATTCCTTATGAACTCTTCGATAATCAGAAAACACCAATAAGAAGTGAAAGTCCAAGCAAGAAAAGCCAAACAATATGAATCAATAACAAAGCTTGACCCGGAACAGAAGAACTTCCAGCATTACCTGCATCACAAGCTCCTGTTTTTACTACACGAGCACCATGGCAAGCTGCGTCAGGACAACCGCACCAGTACGTGACTCCATCGGCTCCACAAACCGGATCCGCCCGGAAACAGTTTATCGGACACCCACCCGGATCCGAACCTCCGGCGCAGACATCGCCGCCGGATTTGTCTGGGAGATCATCCGTAGCTTGTATGCCGATCAAGCAGAAACAGAGCAAAATGAAGGTGATGATGCTCAGTGAGAACGAATTCATCACGTGAAATCGATTCTGAGATCCAATCCTTCCGAAGAACTCTAAAAAATTCGTGGCGAAAGGAGAGGAAAATTCCGATTTGAGATCAATGTGTGATGAATGATTGATTGAAACCCTAATTTTGAGGAGATTTGGGGATTTTTGAGATTTTGCGTAACCGTGTTGTTTGAATCTGACCCACTAACCGAGTAAAGCAGATCACAGAAACGACACGCAGTTTCTTATCCAAACCATCAAACATCACGACGTTTAATTTGACGGCGTCGTATTTTAGCAGCCTCGGTTTGCTGTCGGTTTATCAATGTCCCTTTTGACTGAAAATAAAAACAATGGAAATTTCGTACCGGTTTGGACGTTTGGTTTAAAACAGGCAAGACGCTTTGATATTATTAAATCAAAGAAACAAAAGACTTTGTACAAAAGGGGATCCACAGTTCAGTGATCACAAAAGCGCAAAACAAGCTGATGATAGTAAGTGAATGTGTTGGCCTCCCAAGTTGATGAGTTTTTCTCCGTGCAGGATTGTTTGTGAGAATGTAATCAGAACAAACGCTCTGTTTCCCTGTCCTGAAATATATCTCGGCTTCATCGATCCTTTTATGTTCAAAGACTTCTCTCTTGGATCAAGTACAATGTGACTCCCAAGTGGTTTTTTTACGATGATTATCTCTTGCGGCATATTGTCATGCCATCGCCGATTGGTACCTGATGTGCAAAAGGAAAGCAAGAAAATCAAGCATGAGCTTGGAAGAACTCGTTGTGTTGGAACCACAAAGCGGTAGAAACCAGAAACCAGAAGAAACAAAAAAAAATAAAAAATAAACTCACCATACTAATGCTTATGCGTTCATCATCCATTAATTTTTTGTTGAAATTCCTAATGCTGATGGTTTTCGCATCATTCACCTATTGAATTCATTGTTATGAGAGTTATGGTCGTCTTCTCATTGTAATAGCTTTTTGGAGAATGACTATCGTAAGATGCATACCATAGGATCAGCAACTCGCCCATGCCAAAGAACATTATCCATCACAATGATTCCACCAACTCTGACCTGCATCATCAGATATAACCGCTAAAGCTAACTTGACACTATGGAGAAGACAAAAGCATTAAGATCTTGGTCTTACAAGTTTCAGAAGCATTTCGAAGTAATCCTGATACATCCTCTTATCGGCATCTACAAATGCAAAATCATAACTGCAAAATAAGTAAAGATAAAATGAGTCAAACATTTCAAGTAGAGACACCATCTGCACTTAAATTGAAAGATGCATACTGTATCAACCTGGATCCTTCACCATTCTCGATCAATGATTTCAATGATTCTGCTGCAAGACCATGTTTCACAATAACCTGACTAAGAGTAAACAAACTGAAAAATTATACAGTTGGTCGTAATAAACTTACAGGTATTGGATCAACAAGAGAGCAAAAGACAAGTTATAAAGGCTTCCAAGAGGCCAAATATATATATATTAAGAAACCATTTACAAGAGGCAACTGATCTTTTCGCATTTTTCGGACTCACCTTGTGAGAGACTCCGGCAAGCTCATAGTACCTCTTAGCTACTTCAAGAGAGTTAGAATCCCTATCACAGGCAACAAGACACCCTGATTCTGGTAGAGCCAACGCTACAGCCAATGATGAATATCCCTGTTGGAAACACGAGCTCGTTATCATTTTTATTACGAAGTAATGAAAATGTTCAAGAAAACTCTTAGGAAGAAGAAGATTAACACCGTGTAAACTCCAACTTCAATACATTTTTCTGCTCCAAGAATCTGTACAAGCATTGCTAGTAATTGTGCCTGCTCAGGAGATACCTACAACCAAAACCAAATGTAAATCTATATACTACAAAGTTAGAATGGTAGTGACAACAACACTATCGTCCAATCTTGTTTACCATAACAAAACAGCATAAACCATGAATAGAACCCTAATCCTGAGTGAAATCATTACCTGCATTTGACTACCTCGCATTTTGGAAGTCTCTTCCCGGAGTTGCCTTAGAATCTAAAGTCAGAATCAAGTAAAATCCTTAAATCTAAGAACAGCAAGACGAAAATCAAAGCAGAGGAAGAGAATCAGAGATACATACCTTAGGCTCGCGAACGTTGGAGAGGACATAGTCGTAAAGACGAGGAGTGAGACTGATCACCTGTTTGTTACCGAACTTCTCGTCTTCCATCGCAACGAAAGGATCCGCCGTAATCGAACAGTTTCCGATTAGCCGGCGACTGAATTTCAAACTCTTGACGACGGAGACTGTCGGCCGGTTAAGCAAATTATCGGCCGTTCTACTTCTACATACCGAAACCGAGCAGCGATTCAGGGCTAAACCGGTCGCCATTTTCTGTTTCCCTGAACAACGGAACGGAAAAGGATACGATAAATTTCCCCGGCGAGACGTTTACAGACTCGAAATCTATCTGCGACTGCTCCGATTAAAACTGGGTCGGGTCAAAATACGGGTCGGGTGCCGTACGATAAGCGATTCGCGCGACGGCATATTGAAGAACGTAGATGCAGTCAAAACTCCATAAATTAATACTCTATAAATTATTAATTTATAATAATTATTATAAATTAATAAATTTTTTCGGTTCCGAATCGGATTAACGTAAAAACTAACAAAATTTGATAAGATAATAAAATAATAATTGTTTTAAAACTTCTATATAATATATGGTCTCAATAATAGTATAACTTAATAATCATGTATAATTATATATGTGTATACATAAATAGATATATATATATATATATATAATTTTTTGGCTTTAGTATTTTTATTCTACTTATTACATTTAAAAAACTTTTATGTCTCGATATCCAAAACTTGTGAAAAACTATAAACGTGATAATTGATTATGTATACATAACTATTTTTAAATGTATCATAATATATATTAAAATTTTATGGGGCAATTACAAAAATACCACTTTTTGTGTGCACATTTGCATTAATGCAATTTAGGAGTGTCTATTTACAAAAATGCTACTAATTATAGATTTATAAAGCCTATATCTTAAAATTCTAAATCATAAAAAATGTTTTGATACCTAAAACTTCATAAACACTCAAAACTAAACCTTAATAGAACATAATTAACCCAAACATAAATAATATAAAAAAAAAATAATTTTGAAAAAGTGGCATTTTTGTAAAGATTTTAAAAGTGTGGCATTTTTGTAAAATGGCACTTGAAAAGTGGCATGTTTTGAAATTTCTCAAAATTTATAGACGCGATAATTGATTATGTACACATAATTATTTCCAACTGTATCATAACATATATCATAAACTTGTGAAAAATCATGTTTTTTCTAAAATTTGTACTTAATAATGTGTATTATTTTGAGATAAATAATATATTATGATGTTTACATTCATTATGTTGCAATAACCAAAAATATAAATCAAAATATTGAGTTAATATGTATCATTTTTACAAATGTATTTAACTAAAATTTTTAATATAATTTCATCTGCATTTTTTGAAGAAAATTTTACCTAAAACATATATTTTTCTATGAATTTATAGATTAATTTAACCCTCTAAATTAATAAAATTTTAAAGTCTCAACATTATTAATTTATAGAGGTTTTACTCTAACATAATTTGATAGTTATTATTAAATTAAAACAAAATTGCATATAAAACCCTGAATATTTAAAATCCATCCGGAGAGACCCTAAACTATTGATATAGAATTAAATAACCCTCGTATTTTGAATGTAAAGAGCAAACACACCAAAAAAACTCTGTTTTCAAAAATGAAAGTAAACAGATTACTATTTGACTAAACTTTTGTAACAAAATTATTAGTATGTGTGTTGTCGCATACTCGCAATCGTAATGTTTTTAATCATAGTTCATATCCTATCAAATTAAGGTAAAACAATATACTTAAATTCCCACTTTCAGACAACAGATAAATTACATGCAATGTTGTATATAATACATACTTCTTCCCTTGGCTTTTGACTGATACTGTATTTTATGACAAATCTTCTTTGTAACGGATAGTTTATTTTTTCGTGAGGGAATGGATACATGTGTTAGAGAGATCTTTCGAATCGTAGGACAGAAATAAATTGGTAATTTAATAAGTTCAGACGACAGAGTTTTAAAATAGTTTGATTACACATTTGTTAATGATGTACCTACATGACTAGATCAACATTAAAATTTAAAGCCAAACAAAATTATTTGATAAATCAAATTAATAACACGAGAGGTTGATTTTCTTGTGTTCCGCATTCAAATTTTTTTTGGTATAGAGGATTATTCTTTAAATTGGAATATCCAAAAATTGTCTTCGAGTACTTTGGAGATTATGAGCCAGATTCGGAATTTCCACGGTTTATAAAAAAAAAATTATTTGTTAATGACTAAATAAAAAGAAACAAAAGAAAAAAGTCACGGAGATTGTAAACCACATATTGAGAACTTTACGAGAATCGCATTTGAAAATAGAACATCAATCAATTAGATGTGATCTGACAAGTTAAAGTTATGTAAATTAACATGCAATTGTCTGTCATTTACTTAAGATGTTGACATGATGTCTTAATGTTATTAAAGTATAGTACTATTCCGCCAAATCTATTATATAATAGGTATTGCGTGATTCGGGTAGAATCCGAGCAATGCGATTCCATAGTCTCGTCTATAAAATACCTGTAAACTAACTAATTAAAGTTACGATTAATTTTTAGTATTATCTTAAGGCATCTCTGATATATTTCCCAATAATTTTTATATTTTCTCTCTAATGTATAATTTTATTTTTAAAAAATACTATTTTTTCTTGTCTTTTAGGGTATGACAAAAAATCTCTATTTCTATCTGCAAATATAGAGAAAAAAATAGTAATTTCTATTATAGAGATGAAAATAAAGATGAATTAGAGTAAATTTGACTATAAACTCTATTTTAATGATGAAAATAGAGATGAGTTGGAGATGGTCTAAATTTGACTCTAAATTCTATTTTATAGATGAAAATAGAGATGGGTTGGAGATGGTCTTAACACGCTAACATCAGTATAATTGTGTTATTCTTTTGTCAACTGTATAATTGTTTAAAAACTTCATTTAATAAACGAGGTGATTAGTTTGGACTTTTATTTGAGACTGTTACTTAAAAAAAAACTGTTAAACTTTTGCTATCACTTTTTGTTGTTGTTATGACTGTGAGTCTGACTTTAAAAAAAATAAAAGTCATGAATTGTTGGTTTTTAAAAAAACTCATGAACGTAGAGGAAAAAAAAATATTGACTCTGAGAAATTTTAGGAGATGTGAGTGATTTTAGGAAAGTTAAAGTGAGATTGAAAAAATTTAGGCTTTAAAAAATTTAAAACAAAGTCACAGTTTTTAAAGCCCACCCCAGTCACCCTCTAAAAGCATGATTATAGGTAGTAAATATGTTGGAGGTAATATATAAATTTTATAATATTAATTGTATTGAGATTGATAAAGAGAGAGAGATAGAGATAGAGATGTATATTTACTATAAATATAGATCCTATATTTAGAATTTTAGTGAATAGTAAATATGAATTTTGATTTAATTAAATTGATTTAATTGTTATTTACCCACTATACTAGATGATTTCCCGCACCGTGTGCGGATGTAAATTTTTTAAGAAATAAGTTTACTTTTTGTATTTCATTAACACAATTTTTTAATTTAAACTTTTATGCATGTATAAATTAATATGAATAAACATAATATTTTAAGTTTTACGGAATTACATATACTGAATTAAAACGCAATCGATAGATTACAATATGTAAAATTTTGTATTTAGTGGAACAGTGTCTTAAAATATTAAATAAAGTGGCGAGCATGTGAAATTGTAATAATTATTTACGTTTACTTTGTTTTGTTTTTCTTAGTATTTCATTATATATATTTCTTCTACATTTTTTTTTATCGTCTTCATCTTCTTTGTATCGTCTTACTTTTTTTTCTTTTCTCTTTTGATTTTTCTATTATTTTTTCTTTGTATGCGTTTATCTTCGGTTTTGTTTTTGTCCAGTTTTTTCTTTTTTCTACTTTTTTTTTCGTTTCCTCTACAATTATTATTTGTGACCAAAATCGCTAGATTTCTCTATTTGTGGTCAAAATACGAATTCAAGTTTCGAACGATTAGTTCAAATATATATATAATTAAAGGCTATTTAAGTATTTAGATATCGACTGATAATTTGTACTTTAAATTTTTGTTTATAATCAAAATCTAAACATATTATTTTTATATATAGAGTTTTGATATCATTTTGTTGAGTCTTCTCCCTATGACTTTTTCATCAACCTCTAAGGGTATAAACTCAAATGAACATTTCTTCATCATAGCCTCTTGTGATCCTAAAATGTAATAAGTCAAGAGAAAAAATATGAAATCAAACAAAATGATTATTTCTTCTTGTTTCTGATTGATTTGTAAACTCCTTTGGTGATAGTAATCAACTGTGTTTTTTATCATTTGTTTTTTAGTTTTGACCTTTATATTAAGTATAATATATCAATCGCAGTTCACAACTAAAACATCAATATCATCAAATTTTCTTGATTTATATAATTTCATCTCAATGCTTCTTTGATTCTCTTTTCAGCCTAGAATTAAACACAAAGAACACAAATTATAAAATTAAAATCCAAAATATATGTATTGGATTTACATAAAAGATAAACAAAAGATATACTATACCGTTTTATCAACCGAATTCCATCCAAACCGGCTAAAATAATATTGAACTAATTTTCTAGCATCAAAACTCATCATCTGTAAAACTTTTCTTTTTTTTCTTTTGTCTGTTAATCTGTATAATTCGTTCCTCCTCCAACATGCATTCCCATTTAACGTATTTTCTCACATTATTGGAGTAATTGTAAGTTGCACCACTAAACATTGGTAACACCAACCACATACAGAACAAAAACTTTAAGTATGGCCAAAATGATAACCTCAAAATTGCAAAAATAGAACAATATATTTAGTCTTTAAGAATATAAGTTTATATATCCTAATTTGTAACATAATTTAATGGGAGTATTACAATGTAAGGATTCTCCGAATGGATCATTTGAAACTTGTCGTAAAAGACTATATAATCCAATATGTGAACCATTGTTGATCATCTAAAATTGTTGGACTCTTTATTTGCTTCTAGCGATGCATACCTAATCATTTATTTATGTTAATTAATTTATCTTGTGTTATTATATAAAATAAACATATAAATTTGCTTTAACTTACAAAGGATAGAGAAGCATAACTCCAAGCCTGCATGCACCAAACCCATAATTGAAGATGTTAAAAATCTTGAAAAATCTTTGAATTATGAGACAAATATTCGTGTTAAATTTTAGACAAAATCGTGTTATTGAAATAAAGATTAAGATAAAAAAAAACTCAAGCTTAAAATTTCTCATGACGTTTTCTACTTTGCCACATCTTCTTTGAGATACTTGGACTCTCCCTCATCTCTTTGAATTCTCTACATAAACCAAAACTAAAATCGAATTAGTACATTCAAGCATATAGAAAAAATACAAAACAAATCAAATTAATACATTTAACCGTATAAAATAAACACAAACTATTTAGAAAAAAAATACAAACTATGTAGTTTTTACATAGACGTTCACGTGTTTGAGATGCTGTAGTATTTCTTTATATTTTTAATGGAGGAATACTCAATACGATTCTAAATATTAGCAAGTTTTCTAAATATTTGGACTATAAACACGTTTATTCTCTCATTATTAATTATTTTCTTACAATTTCAAATTGTATATATCTAAGTATATATGTATATATATAAAAATTAAAGTTTGTTTCTAAAAGATATTTTTTGAATTTAAGAGATAATCTCGGCATATTTTGGAGTGTGCAAAGATATTTGAAGTTTTCTAGATTTTAAAAGTATCAAACCGAAGATACTTCTAAATGATAAAGGTGAAAAAATTATAGGCAAATTTTGAGTTTATTTGGAATGCATATAAAAGTTAAAATCTTATCGATTCTAACAAAATATTTTATTTAGATTTGTATATATTTTATTTTTGGAATATTCCGTTTTGTTCATCAACAGATAGTTGTTCAACAGATCAGTTGAGTGGACTTTATTTTGGTTTTTCCCCAATAGCAAAGAAAAAGAACAGTAAATTGAATATTGAATAGCAAGTCACATTCTCTATTGTTCATCTACATAATGCATGCCTACATTTTTCCCCATACAAAGCAAAGCACAAATTATAATCCAACTTCCAATATTAGTGTTCGTGAGTAAATGATTTTTTCTTTTGTCGAAGTTCATTTTTGACCTGTGAGTTACCAAATTTTAACACATTTATAAAATATGAAGAACATTGTATTCATTCGCTTGATTTTGTTAGTATATGAGTTTAAAGTTTTAATGCAGATTTTATCCAAAAAAAAAACATCAAAAAAAAATTTGTATTGAATCGTTAACTATTTATAAATTAAAAAGAATAGTCTAGTTAAATATTGTTTGATTTTTATTATTTTAATTAGTTATAATTTAATTCGTGTCATTTTTTATGACAAGAAATGTCATATTTTTTTGACAAACTATATCATATTTTAGATCCAACAAAATTAAAACAAATAAGCAAAATAAATAAAACTACTTTGGTTTTAATAGAAAGGAGATTATCTATTGATAATCCTGCTCTAAATCACGAAAGAGTAAAAAACATTTTTCTTAGACCTCTAAGTCACCAAAGAGTAAAAAACATTTTTCTTAGACCGTGTTTAATGCGTGTGTCTTTGTTTATTTCTTATATTCTTTTTCTTTTTTTTTGATAGGATTTCTTATATTTCTTACCATATAACAAGTGGGAACATTTTAAAAAGCAAAGAATCAAGCGATGAATCCGATCCGACCATGTTTAACTCATGACGAATTACAAGAGTCGCCCACCAATAATTTTTATATTGTTAACAATAAAATTAACGTGTGACCTATGTAGTCAATATCAACGAATTCATCTATAGTTTAGCTTGTCAATTACATTTGTTCATAAATTATTTGCGAAGGATACGGCCATACGGGTATGTATATGTATACGACGTTAGAGATGATTTTACATTTCAGTTTCTAATTTACGTACTAATTTTTGTATACCATATATATCTGGTTATTTATCTAGATTTCAATACCTTCTTAGGATGCCATTTTGGCGAATAGTCTATACTTATAGAAAACGTACGTTAAGTGAAATGAAAAACTAACAAAATTGCAAAATAAAAATAAATAAAGAAGGTTGGAATAAGACTGGATGCTTCGAAGAGGAATACAATTCTATTTCTATTTGAACCTTTTCACATTCTTTTTTTTTATCCCATACTGTTTTCATACGTAGCATTAAAACTAAAAATAATTGTAGAGTTTTTAATAATAGAAATGTAAAATAAATATACTGTATATATTCGATTTCACAGACATTAGTTGTATGAACAATATCAAAACATACGACGATCGATTATTGCGAAACACATGTACGTGTCCACCGTCCTATGTTCCACATGTCATATTAAAATTTTCCAATTATTAGAAGTTTCATTTTGAATAAAAAGAGACAATTTTCATTCGCTTTCTTTCCCTAGATATTTCAGTTTCTTGATTTAAACTTATAAAATATTAAATTGGTAATGATATATTTTATTTTCCACGAACATGAATCATAGATGGATATGTTTTTTTTGTCACGCTTGATTATTTGTTTCATATGTGAATATAGTAAAATCACCAGATATATAGTGGGTGATCATCTTTGTCGTATTTCAAACGAATATTCCACTGTTTATATATTGACATACAGTAAAACTTTTATAAACGTTGGAATTATAATATTTTATTAATTTAGCGAAATATTAATTTATCGAGAGATTAATTAGGTCAAAAATTTAATTTGAAACTTGAAAATTGTATTAATTTAGCGAGGTATTAATTTATAGAAGTTCTACTATAGTTTGTTTTTCTTCTATAAATTATTTCGTAACATTTTACAGTCTCATTTACATTTATCAACAATCATCGAATAAAAGTGAGTGGTGATATAAAAATAAATAAAAACGAACTAGAAAACAATTAAACAAAACCAGACATAATATTAGTTAAAATTACTTGTAATAAGACCTACCAGATTTTATAATAGAAAACTATATCACAATAATAACCTAACCGAAATCAAAAGGTTGCTTCCACGATTAGCATTGATTTGAACAAAAATATTAATTATTTGTTTGTCACTAACAAAAACAATTATTTATGCATTGAGAAGTCTTTTTTCTCTTCGTGTAAGTTTTTTTTTTTCTTTTTTTAAGAAAAACTCTTCTTCTTCTCTTCGTGTAAGTTGTAATAGAGAATGTCCCATTTTCTTCCAAAGCTTAACGTAATACTCCATCTGTTTCATATTAGTTGTCATTCTACAATTAATTTTTTTGTGTCACATTACTTATTATTCTACAATTTTAATGCATATTTATGGCTACTTTTTTCATGTTTATCCCTATTTTTAAATTTATTTGCTATACCTATTAAATAAAACAATGCATTAACTAGGGACAAAACATAAATTTAATTGTTTTTTTAATTTGTTTGAAAACCTCTAGAATGACAATTAAAATGAAACGGAAATAATACTTATTTAAGAAACTGTGATCAATATATATGTGACAACAAGTGACTATTCTATTCATAACATAATAAATATTCACATATATATAGTACTACATTCAAAAAGAAATATTCAAACATCTTTTATAAAAAAAAAAAAATCAAATACCAGCTAAAAGTATGTTTTTATAATTCATGGTGCAAATGGTTACACTTTTATAGGAACAAAATTTGGTGGGATTGAGTATTTCTCCAAAATGTTACCATTTAAGTTGAATAAAAATTAGTGGAATTAACTATTTTCTAAAAATTCACCATTTAAATTGAAAAGTGTAAAATAATTATTCAACTTATTTCATTAACAAAAATTGAAAAAATAAATAAATTTGGTGGAAAATATTCCTCTACAAAATAAGAGAGTAAAAAACTGGACCAAATTTTTGATTTTAATTTTCTTATTCCACTCATCAAATTTTCCACCAATACAACTCTACTTGTTGCCCCCCCCCTTGCAAACAATTTGCACCCTCAAAAATTCACAAATCACGTCGTAATCATTTTTTCTCATAAATAAGATTACATGTTTTATTGAGAAAATATTAAATATTAGTTACAGGAGTATATAAATAATCTTTACCAGAACCAAAAAATATAAGACTTTCTCAAAAAAAAAAAATATATATATATATAAGACACGCCTTTCACGTTTATGTGTGACGCAAGACCCACAACTCATTTTCTGACCAATCGAAATTTTGTTTGTTTTCTCCCATTTTCATTTTCATTTTCATTATTCTTCATATTCGGAGGCTACTTTATTTCATTTCTTTATGCTTATGCTTTTAAAAAGTTTACTTTATAACCAACAAAAAGGTTACCAAAATATCTTATCTCTTTATATGGTTGGTTTTAAGCTTTTTAAAGTGTTCAATCCACATATATTGAATCAATCCAATCTTTCAGACTTATAAATAAACAAATAATTAAATTTTTTAAAAACTTAGAAAAATCGTAACATAAATCACACTGAAAAAAAAAAAAAACTTCTAGATCAAACTAAATATAAAATCAAAATCGCATATAACAATTTAAGTTTTATATACTTAAACCAAAACCCCAATTTCGAACTCTCTAAATAGCTTTTTCTCGTTATGATTAATTTTTTTTAATATAAATCTATAAATTATGTTGTTAAATTTAAATACTGTTTTTCAATCTAATCTATGTATCTCTATATATAATAGATAGATCCATTGAAGTTAAATTTTAGTTTAAGCGTGTGAGCTCTTCTCTCTTTGTTAGTTTGTTGGAATTATCCTCCGCGTTAATTCGATTCGTTCTCGACCTTATCCATTTTCTTCTTCATCTCTCCCAAAATCTTTCGATTTTTTCTTCTCGCGCGAGAAAATTTCTCATCCTCGAGATTCTTGTCTGCGAATCAAAGCATATTCCTCCGATTCTTCGTTCCGCATTGTCGCTGGATTTTGTCAGTTTCCCGGTTTTGAGAACCAGTTTAAGAGTGAAATAGAGGAGTCGAGGTTGTTGGAAGAACACGAATCGTTTTTTGTTTGCATCGAATCTGTGAGTTTTCGAAGCTCTGTGGTGAGAAGTGTGTGGAGCTTATTGGATGAGAGATGTCGATTCCGAAGGAACCAGAGCAGGTTATGAAGCTTAGAGATGGATCGGTACTTGGGAAGAAGACGATTCTTAAGAGCGACCATTTCCCAGGTTGTCAAAACAAGCGTATGTCTCCTCAGATCGAAGGCGCTCCAAATTACCGTCAGGTCTCTCTCTCTCTCTCCCATTCTCCGATCTTGATTTTGACTCGGAAAGGACTCGCTATAGGCTCTGGTGATAGTGATAATTTTTGTGGTTTTTTTTTGTGTGTGTTCACAAATCTGTTTGTGCGAAATGAGCTGAATCTGTGAACGAAATCGAAATTGGATCAATGAAGATATGTTTGGGCTACTTCGGAATTAGAACGAACCCTATGTTTAAGCATTTTCTTTGATTTCAGGTGGAATCTAGGTTTGATGCATTACACTAGCTATAGTTGTAGACCTTGATCTTGCCTCGTTCATTCTAGGTTTAGTTTGAGCTCATTATGTTATCTGGTGTTGGTTTTGTGGACTTTGGTTACAGGCTGATTCTCTACGCGTACATGGGGTTGCAATCCCAACTGCTGTTGGAATACGAAACGTTCTTAGGCACATTGGAGCTCATAAGGACGGGAAACAAGTACAAGTTCTTTGGATTAGTCTTAGGGAGGAACCGGTAAATCCATCTAATCGAACTTCTACCAATATATAAAGCCTTGTGTCACTTCTTTGTTGCTTTAATATCCCTTCTCATTAACTTGCCATGTACTACACATTTGGCAGGTAGTATACATAAACGGGCGGCCATTTGTTCTACGTGATGTGGAGAAACCTTTCACCAATCTTGAGTACACGGTACACATCCCTTGCCCTCCTAATATCCATTCGTAAAACTCATAATGTTGTGCGTTGATTGGCCTTTTATACATACTAGACATTAGTTTGTCGGGTAGAAGAACAATTTTTCCACTAACAAAGTAAATCCCTAACACTCTGTATGAGTGGAACCTTTCATTTGTGACGTTAAGTTTATGTGTTTGATCAGGGTATCAACAGGGTAAGGGTAGAGCAAATGGAAGCACGGTTAAAAGAAGATATTCTCATGGAGGCGTCTAGGTATATATTTCACTGTGTCCATTAGGTCTTTTAAATGATCTAAATTTGTTTGTATCATAGTTTTTGCTTTGAGTGTGATTGACCATTTGCCTTGCAGATATGGGAATAAGATACTTGTCACTGATGAGCTGCCAGATGGTCAGATGGTCGACCAATGGGAGCCAGTCTCAACTGATTCTTTAAAGACGCTGCTTGAGGTAGGACATTGGAATAAAGCATGTGTATGATCCAGAACATGCACCCTTTTATGGGATTTCCAAGTTCATATAATTATATTTGCTTATCCACTCTCTGAATCTAGGTTTACGAAGAACTGCAAGCTGAAGGTTACCTTGTCGATTATGAACGTGTACCTGTAACGGATGAAAAGTCACCAAAAGAAACAGATTTTGATACGTTGGTAAGTCTTGTGCTTACAAAATTAGTTAGAGCATTTTTATGGGCAAGTTTAGCGAAACACCAGGCTAGGAGAACTTATATATATGCCATTCCTCTAAGTCAACAACGTTGAATGATCTTATCTCTTTCCATTTGGTATTTGCTAGGTGCATAGCATTATATGGGATTACTATGTTCCTGTCAGTTTAAATATTGATGTACTTGTGTGTTTGCAGATTAGGAAAATATCTCAGGCTGACATTAATACGGAGATAATTTTCAATTGTCAAATGGGACGTGGACGTACAACCACTGGAATGGTGATTGCAACTCTCCTCTATTTCAAACGTACTGGAGCATCAGGTACTTCACCTTCTCGACCACTAAACTTACGAAGAAGATCAGAAGAGAGTACAAATGCTGTTTTTATGAATCATTTTTTTTATTTGTATATTATGTTCAATAAAGATCAAGGATTCCCAAGAAACAACTCTTTTGGGAGAATCTTTAAAGCTGGTGAAAATATTACTATTAATCTACCAAATTCTGAGGAGGCAATCCGTAGAGGGGAATATGCAGTTGTTAGAAGTTTGATACGAGTCTTAGAGGTATTTAGTCCTCTTCTGTTTGTCTTTATCTGATCATCTTGCTGGTCCTACTGGTTCTAACTATTAACTGGTTCCATGATTCCAGGGTGGTGTAGAAGGCAAAAGGCAAGTTGATAAAGTCATCGACAAATGTTCATCCATGCAGGTATCTTTTGTTAATTTTAATAGCTAAGTATACAATCTGATATATTAGAAACTGTATAGTTTTATCTGATTGGTTTTCACTTAGGGTGAAAGGTCTAAAGTTTATTCATTAATCAACTTACAGAACTTACGAGAGGCAATTGCAACCTATCGCAGTAGTATTTTGCGTCAACCCGATGAAAAGAAGAGAGAGGCAGCACTCTCATTTTTTGTTGAGTATTTGGAAAGATATTACTTCCTTATATGCTTTGCTGTATATCTTCATTCAGAGGGTGCTTTCCTCCAATCTGGTTCGCTTGGCCATGTCAGTTTTACTGATTGGATGCGAGCTAGGCCAGAGCTATATAGCATTCTTCGCAGGTACTGTCAAGCTTTTGTCTACAGCTTTGAACCTGTTATCCTTCTACTTGCTTGTAGATATGGTTGTAACTGATACCTCAGATTTCCACTGGAGCAGTTCAAGAAAACTCATTTGAGAAACTTTTCCTATGTTTAAGTAGCTCTCTGCTGTTGTAAAAGAATTTGAATGCCAAAATTAATCTGCTACTCCTGTTTCAATCTGCCCATGATCTTCAGGCGTCTCATCTAAGTTTATTTTCCTCTTTCAGGTTGCTCAGGAGAGATCCTATGGGTGCCCTTGGATATGCAGCTATGAAGCCTTCTTTGACAAAGATTGCAGAATCTACTGATGGGCGTCCTCATGAGATGAGTGTCGTCGCTGCTCTTAGAAGTGGGGCAGTTCTGGGAAGTCAAACTGTTCTGAAGAGTGATCATAGTCCTGGTTGTCAAATTTCAAGTCTACCAGAGAGGGTGGAAGGAGCACCGAATTTTAGAGAGGTTTCAGGATTTCCTGTATATGGGGTTGCGAATCCAACTATAGATGGTATTCGATCTGTCATTGAAAGGGTTGGGAGTTCAAGAGGTGGCCGGCCTGTTTTTTGGCACAACATGAGAGAAGAGCCTGTTATATATATCAACGGGAAACCGTTTGTTCTACGTGAAGTTGAAAGGCCATATAAGAACATGCTAGAATATACGGTAATAATCTCTGTTTTCTCTATATTTCAACTTCGTATGAATTGGTTGAAAAGCTTACATAAATGCCTTTGTTTAGGGAATTGATCGGGATAGAGTCGAAGGAATGGAGGCTCGTTTGAAAGAGGATATCCTGAGAGAAGCTAAGCGATATGATGGTGCGATAATGGTCATTCACGAAACCAAGGATGGACAGATTTTTGACTTATGGGAACATGTGGATGCTGATTCTGTTCAAACACCCCTCGAGGTCTACAAATGTTTAGAGGCTGATGGTTTTCCGATTAAGTATGCGCGTGTGCCTATAACTGATGGTAAAGCACCCAAAAGCTCTGACTTCGACACATTGACATCGAATATTGCTTCTGCTTCCAAAGACACTGCATTTGTCTTCAATTGCCAGGTTAAATTTTCCAACCATCTTGGATATATTCATATATTAAGTATCCTCTTGAGCTTTTCTGTCCAACTTACAATATTTCCCTTTTGACTTCAACATTCACAGATGGGGAGAGGTCGAACAACCACTGGAACTGTCATTGCCTGTCTAGTAAAGCTCCGGATCAATTATGGGAGACCTATTAAGGTTCTCTATGATGTTCTGACCCATGAAATTGTGGACGAAGATTCCTCAAGCGGTGGTGAAGAAACTGGAAGTAATAACGCTGAAACAAGACCTCGTAGTTCAGGACGAAGAACTGAGGAGGAACATGGCCGTGCATTTGGAATGGACGACATCCTTCTGCTGTGGAAAATCACAAGATTATTCGATAATGGAGTTGAATCGCGTGAGGCTTTAGATGCTGTGATTGATAGATGTTCTGCATTGCAAAATATTCGTGAAGCTGTTCTGCAGTACAGGAAGGTTTTCAACCAACAACATGTTGAGCCAAGAGTAAGAAGTGCTGCTCTGAAACGTGGCGCTGAATACTTGGAGAGATACTTCCGGTTGATTGCCTTTGCAGCATATCTTGGAAGTGAAACTCTTGACGAATTCTTTGTGAAAGGAGAGTCTAAGATGACTTTCAAAAATTGGTTGCATCAAAGACCCGAGGTGCAAGCGATGAAGTGGAGCATAAGGCTAAGGCCTGGACGGTTTTTCACCATTCCAGTGAGTCATCGCCTCATTATTCAGGCTGGAATCCTGTACATGTTTTATTTATTTTGCACACTACAGCTTTTGAATATTTTCTTGCAGGAGGAATTGCGGGCACAACACGAATCGCAGCACGGGGATGCAGTCATGGAGTCAATTGTCAACGAACGGAGTGGTTCTGTCTTGGGAAAAGGTTCTATACTTAAAATGTACTTTTTCCCTGGCCAAAGAACTTCAAGTCGTATGCAGATTAATGGTGCCCCTCACGTATACAAGGTATGCTTCAAAGAAATTTGATTCTTTTTACTATGATAACATCCTTCACGGTGACATTACCACCTAAAATGTACCGGCAAAACATTCATTTCAGGTCGATAGATACCCTGTGTATAGCATGGCAACTCCCACAATTTCTGGAGCTAAAAAGATGCTCGCCTATTTAGGCACCAAACCACAGGAAGAAGGCAGAGATTCAACAGATAGAATAATAGTTACAGACTTAAGAGAAGAAGCAGTTGTTTACATCAATGGGACTCCATTTGTCTTGAGAGAACTGAGTAAACCTGTTGATACCCTCAAGCATGTGGGCATAACCGGTGCAGTGGTATGCCTCAAATCACACCTTAATTATAATGCAAGATGCAAATTCAAATGCGATTTATTGATCAGTATCTTTAATGCAGGTAGAAAGCATAGAAACACGGTTAAAAGAAGATATACTGTCTGAGGTTAGGGAGACTGGGGGTCGAATGCTATTGCATCGTGAAGAATACAGCCCGGCATCAAATCAGTCTCGGGTTATAGGATATTGGGAGAATATTCAACCGGAAAATGTGAAGACACCTGCAGAAGTATATGCTGCACTGAAAAATGAAAACTACAACATATCGTACCGGAGAATACCATTAACCAGAGAAAGAGACGCATTAGCTTCCGACATAGACGCAATCCAGTATTGTAAAGACGAGTAAGTATCTATCATCTGTTTTTCCGTTTTATAGATTTACGAAATCTGTTCCGTTTTTAGCTTATGGGCTATGTTTTTCAACAGTTCTGCTGGGAGTTACTTGTTTGTATCGCACACGGGTTTTGGAGGAGTTTCTTATGCAATGGCCATTACTTGTCTCCTACTTCAACCTGGTCAGAACTTCACAGCTCAACCAAACACAAATTCTTCTGCCTTAGAAGAAGATGATTCGCCTTCAGGGGCTTGTGATGAAGAAGCGTTGAATATGGGAGATTACCGTGACATACTGAGTCTCATAAGAGTGCTTTCTCATGGTCCTCAAAGCAAATCAGATGTAGATGGAATTATCGAACAGTATGTAAAACCGAATGAATCAAAATCTCTTTTGCCAATTTAACTAACTACATTGCTCATGACTTGATTCCTTTGTCTTTGCATTTTGTAGGTGTGCTGAAGCAGGACATTTGAGAGAAGACATCGTTTACCACACCAAAGAACTCAACAAGCTTCCCGCTAATGCAAAAGATGAAAACCGTTCATACATAGTGGACATGGGTGTTAAAGCCTTAAGGTTAGTTCCTTACCTCCAATCCGAAAAGTGAATCGAAGATTGAAATAAAACCGGTTTGGTTTCCATTTTGTTTCCATATTCAAAACAAATAATATTTGGTTTTTTGTATGAGCAGGCGCTACTTTTACCTGATAACATTCAGATCATACCTATACTGCACGTCGCCGGAAGAAATGAAATTTGTGGATTGGATGCAATCGCGACCGGAACTTGGACATCTCTGTCATAACCTCAGGATAGACAAGTGAGCTTAGTGTTTCATACATATATATATATATATATAAATGTAGGCGAGTTATGTTGTTTGGTTATTACAGAGTTAGTGTATAAAAAAGTTGTACAGCTCTCCTGTGTTTGCTTTGTAGAGAGATCTCTGTTTATAGGCTATGGATTTGCTTAAAACCCTCCAGCTGACTCAGCGGGTTACGTACTCTTAGAAATCAATAAACTTCCCCCCCCCCCCCCCTTTTATTAAAAACAAATTAATAAAATATAGTAATAATATATAACAATGCAATTTAGAAATTTCTCAAATTTTATTTAGCTTTTCTTGGGAGCAAGTTTCGATTTGATCTTTTCGATTTCCTTCGTTCCGATCTGAAACGACGTCGTTAAAACGTGATCTGGAACCGTCGGAGCCGCCGTGAAAAGCGTGGCGGCGATCGATTGTGTTCCCGGTAACTGACTGTTAAACGCCGATATCACCGACGCCGGTTTCGCTTTGTCTTTGTTCTTCTGGTAATGAATCAATCCTCTCGGGAAAACGAAAACTTCTCCTTTCTTCACCGTCTTAGCGAAATGTTTGTTCGCCGTTGTGACGAATCCGACGTCGAGCTCGCCTTCCAAAACGAAGATCACTTCGGTGGCGCGTGGGTGCGTGTGCGGCGGGTTTAAACCTCCAGGCGCGTAATCAATACGCGCGAGTGAGACGCCGAGCGTGTTAAGCCCTGCGATCTTCTCAACGTTTGCTCCGGTGACGACGGATCCGACTGTGTTGTTAACGACGGCGGTTTTTCCAAGTCCGGCGAAGAAGAAATCTGAGGCGGTTATGTTTGATTCCGGTTTACATGTAAACCCGTTCACTTTTACCCCTACATAAATCACATAACCATATCTTAAATCACATTACCATATCTTAGTTTCTTCGTATGTTATTCACAACAATAACAAAAATAAACAGAGTTTAATTTTATTATAAACATACCTGAATTGCGATTTGCAACGCATAGATCTTGAAGAGTGTCGGGATCGTAAGCAAGGGCAATCACAGTGAGAGAGAACAGAGCAAAGAAGAAGCCATAACATCTCGAGTCCATGATTTTGATGATGATGTTACTGTAGAATAGAAAGTAAACCAGAGATGATATAAATAAAGAAGATCCTGAGATTTGCAACTGTGATGATCTTTATGTGTCAATTGGATCGTGTTATATAATATTTTTTTTGAATTTGTTGAGGAAAATTATGCGAAAGCTAAACTAACTTAAACGCAAAGCAAAATTGGAGGGAGAGAGATGTGATGTCGTTTTCTTACAGATGTTATGTATATTCATTAATTAACTTTTAAGTTTTGGTTTTCGTTCTCTCTAATTATAAGTTTAAACCGGATTGTATTCCAGATCGTATTATATACTGGAATTCGTTGGGTAGATTTAAAAATTAAGATGATAAAATATGCAATAGTTTTTAGCTTATTGATTATTTGTGAATTTAATATTAAAGTCATTTAGTGTTTATAGTAAATAATTATTTAGGTTCGAAGACTAAACATTTGTACCAAATTATTGATACAATGTTACATGTAAAAATATTTTTCATTAATATAAATTTGTATATGAATTGACATAAACTTGTAGAAAACATATATTATGTGAGATAATACAAATGTAAAATAAAGTTAAAAAATATGTATCGTCTTTTTTCTTACATCAAATACGTTCGTAAAATAATTTATTGGTATGCATCATCTCAACAGAAATGTTGGAATGCGTCTCTATGTTTATTTCGTTAGAACTTTGAATCGTAAAAAAAGAATATTTGTTGCTTGATTGTATTCTTGTTTTTCTTTTTGCTGTGATTTATATCTTTCACATCAATTCATTGGTGAAGTGAATTTTGTTTTTGTCATCATGATTACGGTATGGAAGGAATAATAAAAATTAAAAGAGTTTTTCTCAATTCACAAAAGTTTTAATTGCACTAATTTGTTATTAAGTTTAGAAAAAAAACTTTATAATCTGAGATTTTTAATATAATATATTGTTGGGTTCAATAAATAATATATCTATTTTCCAAACCATTAAAATTTTATAATAAATTATAATTTTTTGTCAATCAAAAGAAAAAAAGAAGACAATGTCTAATATATATTATAACTTGTTGTTGGAATAATCATATTTTAACATTAGAATTAACTATTAAATTGTTGGAATTAATTGTCAAAGTTAATAAGTTATTAGAGAAAAAGAAAACTTATCATTTTTATATTTTCTTGAATAAATTAATTAAAAAAACACACGACAAAATAATAGGTGACACATAACAACCTCTCATAACTTCAACTAAAAAACTTTACCATATTATATAAAATTAACTATTAAATTATTGGAATTAATTGTCAAATTTATTAAAGCGAGAAAAAAAACTTATAATTTTTTATTTTTCTTTTGACTAAATTAATTAAAAAAATATATGACACAAAAACAGGTAACACGCCTGTGGTAACTTCTAACTAAAAAAACCTAAGATTTTAAAGATTAATAAAAAGGATATAATTTCCATTCTATGGGCTGGGCCTAGTTAAATTTGTAATTATTGCGGCGTAAATTGGCGTGAGATGTTAACGAGACCTATCGATTATTAGGTCAAAACTAGATCTCATTTGTTCCTTAGCCGCATATCAAACATTTATCTCTCGTCTCTCGTCTCTCGTCTCTCGTCTCTCGTCTCTACTGTTTATTTTCTTCTTCCATTCAGGTTGTTAGGCTTTAACACGAAGATGGTGGCTGATCTAGACTACTCAACCCAAAAACTGGATGTTTTTTGGGATTTTCAGAAATGTCAAATGACAATTCTCAAAATCCCAGATTTTTCGATTCGTTAGTCCCGCTTAGCCATCTGTCACACGTTCCCTGTTCGGTAAGTAATCTGATTTAGGCATTTATAGTTTAACCAATCGATGGTTGGTTTGAATTTTTTTTTGCTTTCTTTGTGGATTTTGGAGTAATGAAAAAGTATTGGTTTCTGTTCAAATTCGTTATTTAAACAAATGTATATTTTCAAAATCTAATACGTATAGAAGTTTCATTTAGAGTATTATTCGTTGATTTGTAGTTTGAGTTTAAAATTCATCAATTCATTTTCCTTCTCAAGTAATTGTGCTCTCCAACTTAAAATTGGTTACGATTATTAGCAAAAGTACATATCTCATTTCCAGTTGGAATTTTCTGATTCGAACTTGTCTTTGATTTTTCGTTATAGGCCCATTTACTCCATCTAAAACAGCTCTAAGATTTTACTCACCAAACATAAATATCTGCTTTATCCTCTCTAACAATCCGGCAACAACCATGTCTGATGTTTTCCCTGGAAATTTCGCCGGTAAAATCTCTAATTCTCAGTCTCCATTACACTCTGTTTTGTTTTGTCTCTTTTCATATCTGCTTAAGTCCGGATTAGTTTCTCTGTATGTGTAGATCTGATTCATTTTTGTAACTCAAAGTCGCTTCATTTCATAGTTAAGACTGCTCATAACATACATTATTCAACCATTTGCCCTTAGCCATGATGGGTTACTACTACATGTTAATGGGTAGCTGAGAAAAGGAGTAGCTTTTTTATGTGTGTTAATCTGATTAAGTATTCATTCACAAGCTTGGATTTTTCATAGTAAATGAGTGGGGTTTGAGTTGTTTTTTTGTTTTATGTGAAAAAATCTTGCAGCGGCTGAGGTTGGTGTGTTCTTTGACATTGAGGATTGTAAGATTCCCGGATCATCTCAATGCTGGTTTTGTTTTGGAGAAAATCAGGTCGAGCCTTGTGAGTTTAGGTCATCGCGTTACTGTCTCGATCACTGCGTATGGTGATACGACTAAGGATCATCACTTGCCCTCTGAAGGAGTCAAGCTCAATCATTTCCCAGCAGGTGAATTACTCTTATGAAGTAAACTCTCTTTCTCTCTTTTAGTTATTTATCTATGTGTCTTGATCTTAATCTGCCTTGTTTCAGGAGGAGACAGATACGCGAGACATAGCAAGATTTTAGAAGATATTGTTTCCTGGTCAGCTGAACATCCTGAACCACCTACTTTGTTGCTTGTCATGGGAGAGCCGACGTGTCAGATGACTTTACCGAGGTTATTCAACTGTTGAAATCGAGGAAAAATTACCGGTTTCTTTTTATTTACGAACGCCCTTGAAATGGCTTTGGAGATGCCAGGACTAGCTGAGCTTAGTTGGTAGTATAACTATGATGATTAGTAGGAAACTAATCTCCTGGAAGTAGAAGTAGAATAAAATGTTGAGACAAAAAGAGTAGTGTTTTTTATTATATTGTTAGCTTGGATTAAGCTCAAGTACTGGAGCTCTCTTATGGTTTATTGCATCTTAAAAGATTGGTTTCGATTACAAGAAGGATTTGATCTCATTTGCGTAAGGATTTGATCTCATTTGCGTATTTTCCGAATTGGTATTATTTTTTCAATCTCTACTTCTCTTGGACTTTTTCGCTTTAGGCCCATTTACTCCACCTAAAATGGCCCAAAGTCATTCTCTTCATGAATTGACTGGAAGTTACTAATTTACCCAGAGCTGCGTCGTCGTGTATGTGTAAGGAATCAAGGGTATGAACCAAACCCCTAACTTTATCTCATCTAGATCCAAAACCTTAAGCTTTACTCACCAAATCAAAACAGTCACTTTATCTCTCGAACATTCCGGCGAAAAATCATGTCTGCTTTCACCGGAAATTACGCCGGTAAAGATCTTTCTTTCTCTGTCTCCATTAGATCTGTTTTGGTTTTTGTCTTTTCTCATTTCATAACTGTCTATACTTGGAATTTTTCACCTCATCGAGCTTGATAAAGCACATTTCGAGGGTCTTACAACTACACTTGATTCGAATCAGTATGTTTTAGTGTATAGATCTGAAAATTTTCGGTCTTTTTGTTGTTGTTGTTGTCTTCTTCTGTTTTAGCGGCTGAGATTGGCATCTTCTGGGACCTTGAAGATTGCAAGATTGGTAACGTAAGCGCTAGTGAGACATTACAAAACATTAAATTGACAATTTCAAGAGCTGGTCACCATGGTACTGTCTCAATCAGAGCATACGGTGATATGTCCGGTCTTGAATTTCCTTCCGATGGAATCAAGCTTAATCATTTTCCCGCAGGTGAAAAATTACACTTAAAAAGCTTGTCTTTTTGCTACTTATTTGTGTAATAAAATCTTGATCTGGTTGTTTTGCTAAGGAGAGAGATACGCGAGACACACGAAGATCTTGGAGGACATAGTTTCGTGGTCTGGTGAACATCCTGAGCCTTCGAATCTGATGTTAATCATGAAAGACAACATTTCAGATGACCTCATCGAGATTGTTGAACTTTTGAAATCAAGGAAAAAATATATGTTTCACTTGGTTAATTAGAGTGAGCAGAGCCTTAGTTAGTAAGTAACGAGGATTAGGGAGGCTAATGACATTGCCACTAGTAGGAAACTAATTAATGTAATGGAAGTAGAAGAGCTATTCTGAAAATAAAGTAGTGTTGTTATGTTGGATTTTCGCTCCAAATTAACAATCTCGTCTAGTAATTCCTTTGTTGATTGATCCTAAGTATTTATCGTTTGTTTTGTCTCACTAACGTCTCGAGATGCAGAAGAAAATGATTAGATGCTTAATTAAACCCTCCAGTATAACAATTTCTTTTAGTGAGTGATGATGCATTATTGATAAAAAAAAGTTTCACATGTTAATAATCCACATGTCAAAAAAGTTTTACTCGGAAACCTAGGAGACTAAAATGCATCTAAATATAAGGAAGAGAACATCTTGTTGGGCTGGGCCTGGTAGATATCCAATAGGCCCAGTTTTTAAATTACAGCGGCGTAAGTTAGCGTTATATGTTAAGGATACCAATCAATATTAGGTTAAAGCAGATCTCCATTATTCTCTAAAAGAAATAGCCGCCTCACAACCTAATTCTCTCTCTCTCTCTCGGTTTCTCAGGCTAAAGACGATGGTGGTTATGTTGTGTAACGGCAAAACGACCGTTTGTTGGGGCTTCGAGAATTGTCGGAACTCAACAGGTTTTGACAATTCTCTAAGTCCCACCATACGGCAGTTTTCACTGTTACTTATCCCGGTTCAGCCATATAACCTCTCACTCCGGTCAAAGAAAGGTAATCAGAATCATAGACACAATATATATGGAATTATAATTGGATTTATACATTTACAATTGAACCTATGGATCTTTGATTATGATTTTGGTTCTTATATGTTTGGAGTGGATTTTAATGTTTTTTTGTTTTCATGTATTTTCAACTTATAATCAAAACAAACAGTATAGAAATTCGGTTTTAAAAACAATTTTATAAATAGGAATTGATCTCTTCCAAGTAGTTGAATTCTCTTATTTGTTACTGCAACTTAAGAATCTCATTTGCGTTTGTTTCTGATTCGAATACATCTCTTTCGACTTTTACGTTGTTGTTATCCATGTATTTCTTAACAAGGCCCATTTATAATAAAATAAGCCCATTTACTCCACCTGAAATGGCCCAGTGTCATGCTTTTCACTGGATTGAGAACCAAGTTACTATACTACCCACAGTTACTTCGTTTTTTATGCACGTTTAGCTAGGGGTAGAATCGAGATTTATTAAAAACCCTTAGCCAGAGAACAAAACCACAACTTTCTCAGGGCAAAGATCAAAAACCCTTAGATAGATTCACTCACAAAGCCAAAAACAGTCGCTTTAACCAATCTAGCAGAAACCATGGATGCTTTCCCCGGAATTTACGCCGGTGAAATCTCTCACTCTCACTCTCTATCTCTATTACATCTGTTTTGTTTTTGTCTCTTTTCATATCTGTCTTAAAGTCCGGATTAGTTTCTCTGTTAAGTGTAGATCTGATTCAGTATTTTATTAGCTTTCATTTCATAGTTAAGATTCGTAACATACATTATTAGGTTTCTCATTATTCATCCATTTGCTCTAAGACAAGATGCGATTCAACATGTTAAAGTAGCTGAATATTCGAGGAAAAAGTAGCCCTTTTTAGAAATTGCGTTAATCTGATTCAGTATCATAAGAAAAACAAAGTGAATCTTTTCGATTTGGTCATAGTAAATGAGTTGTTTTTGTTTTTCCTCCATTTTCTCAAGTTTCTATTTTTAAAACTCAAACTCGCTTCATTTCATAGTTAAGATTCATAGCATGCATTAAGATTCTACATGTTAAAAGGTAGCTGAGAAAAGAAGTCGCCTTTTTTTTATAGCAATTGCATTATAATCTGATTTAAGTGTATTCACTCACAAGCTTGGAACATTCCATTTGATTGATCTGTTATAAGAAAATTTGTGGATCTTTTCGATTTTGTCATGTTAAAAGTGTTTTCGTTTATGTGAAAAAACCTCGCAGCGGCTGAGACAGGTGTCTTCTGGGACATTGAAGATTGCGAGATCCCTGATGATCTCAGTGCTGGTTATGTTTTGGAGAAAATCAGATCGAACCTTTCGAGATCAGGTCATCACGGTACTGTCTCTATCAGGGCGTATGGTGATATGACGGGTCATCAATTTCCCTCTGAAGGAATCAAGCTCAATCATTTCCCGGCAGGTGAATTACTCGAAAACTCTTTCTCTCTGTTAGTTGTTTATGTCTGTATCTTTGATATTGATCTTCCATTGATATATATTGTTTAAGGAGAGAGATACGCCAGACATACCAAGATGTTGGAGGATATTGTTTCTTGGGCAGCTGAACTTCCTGAACCGTCAACTTTGATGCTAATCATGGGTGATGACGCTTCAGATGATTTTATCGATGTAGTTAAACTGTTGAAATCAAGGAAAAACTACCGGCTTCTCTATGCACACGCCTGAGAAATGGCTTTGGGGAAGTCTATGAATTGGAATAGTAGCAGAGCTTAGTTAGTAACTAGGATTCGACGAATAATAACATTACCACTTGTTGGAAATTAAGGTATTTCAAGTTGAAGAAAATGTTCAGAACAAGTAGTGTTTTTTTTTGTGTGTTTGTTTGTAATTTTGGATTAAGCTCCAATTTAGCTCTCTCTCTCTTTTCTAGTTATGTTATTCCTCTGTTGAACTTAATTATTCTTCGTTTTTTTTTTAATAACTTTTAATAGCTTATCATGACATTGTCAATACCACAAGTTGGAAACGAATGTCTCGAAAGCAAGTTTGGATAATGGGTAAGGAAGAGTATGACACAAGTTAAACATATGAAAAGTCTTTGAAGACTACTTGACTTAGAAGCACGAGTCTAGACGGCAAGAGTCCGTGTCATTTTTGAAAAGTCTGGCAGTGTTCTTTATGTCATTCTGAGCCATTAATGTGTTGCATTTGCCTTGTTTCGTCTAGTGTATGAGAATCACCAAAACAAGCTTTTAACCAAACACATTATCTACCAAAAAAAAATGACAAGCATGAGACTCTTTCTTTTGCTTTCTTTCATTGCTTCTCTCATGTTACTTGAAGCATATGGTTTTACAGATGATGAGACGGATAGGCAAGCGTTGCTCGAGTTCAAGTCTCAAGTTTCTCAAGACAAAAGAGTTTTCCTGTCTTCATGGAATCACTCATTCCCTCTCTGCAACTGGTATGGGGTTACATGTGGACGCAAACACAAGAGAGTTGTTGGTCTGGAGCTCGGAGGATTGCAGTTAGGAGGAGTGATCTCACCAGCTATTGGTAACCTTTCGTTTCTCAGATCACTTAATCTCTCAGATAACTCTTTTGGTGGTACCATCCCTCCAGAGGTGGGAAACTTGTTTAGACTTGAACACTTGTCTATGCGCTCAAATGTTTTGGAAGGAGAAATTCCATCTAGTCTGTCTAACTGCTCTAGATTGTTGACGCTTAGTTTAGCTTCAAATAATCTTGGAGAAAGTATTCCTTCAGAACTAGGCTCATTGACGAACCTTGTTGGCGTATATCTTAGTAAAAACAATCTGAAAGGAAAGCTCCCTCAATCTCTAGGAAACTTGACATCCGTTAAAGAACTCGACGTTGTATATAACCATATAGAAGGAGAAGTTCCAGAGAGTGTTGGTAGATTGGGTCAAATAGTGGGTCTTGGCTTAGGAATGAACGAATTTTCAGGCAGTTTTCCTCCTTGCATCTACAATTTATCCTTACTTGAAGAGTTAGTCATTTTGGGGAATGAATTCGCTGGTAGCCTGCGGCATGATTTTGGTAATCTCCTACCAAACCTTGGAGGGTTATCTATGGCAAACAATTATTTCACAGGAGCCATTCCAACAACACTTGCCAATATCTCTACTCTAGAAAAATTGGGAATCAATGACAACAATCTGACAGGAAGCATTCCATCAAACTTTGGAAAAGTACGGAATTTGCAATTCCTATCACTTGGTGCTAATTCTTTGGGAAGTTACTCTTTTGGAGATCTTGATTTTCTTGCTTCTTTGACTAACTGCACCAAACTAGAGCACTTGATGTTTTATCAAAATAGGTTGGGGGGTGTCTTGCCTACCTCCATTGCCAATCTGTCCAAGACCCTCGTCAGATTAGAGATTGCAGAAAATCTAATCTCTGGAACCATTCCTCATGACATTGGGAATCTCATAGGCTTACAAACACTTGGATGGCACAAAAATTTGTTGACAGGACCACTCCCAAAGCTTTTAGGATTATCGGTATTAAGTCTCCATTCAAATAGATTGTCAGGGGAGATACCATCTTCTTTAGGCAACTTCACTCAGTTAGGAAAACTCTATTTATTCAACAATAGTTTTCAAGGAACCATTCCTCCGAGTCTTGGTAACTGCAGTTACATGGTACATTTATCGATTGGGCATAATAAGTTGAATGGGACTATTCCTCAGGAGATTATGGGAATCCAGCCACTTATCTACCTAGGCGTATCAAATAATTCGTTGACCGGCTCTCTACCAAAGGATATTGGACGACTAGAAAATCTTGCTAGACTAGATGTTGCTCATAATAAATTTTCAGGGCAACTACCAGAGAGTTTGGGAAAGTGTCTCTCTATGGAAGAACTTTATATGCGAGGAAATTCTTTTGAGGGAACCATTCCAGATATCAGTGGATTGATGGGTGTTAGAGAAGTGGATTTGTCGAGAAATCATCTCTCTGGAAGTATACCTGGATATTTTGCAAACTTTTCCAAGTTGAAGTATCTCAATCTGTCCTTCAACAATTTGGAGGGAAGGGTACCAACAGAAGGTAAATTTCAGAATGCTAGTATATTTTTAGTATTTGGAAACAAACATCTATGTGGAGGCATCAGGGAGTTGCAACTAAAGCCATGTTCTGCGCAAGAACCACCACCAATGGGGAAAAATCATGGCTCTCTCTTAAAGAAAGTTGCGATCGGGGTCAGCATAGGGATAGCTTTGCTTTTGCTGTTTTGCATAGCTTCAGTACTTTCTCTGATTTGGTTTAGAAAAAGAAACAAGAACCAGCAAACAACCAACAATCCAACTCTTTCCACTTTGGGGGCCTTCCATGAAAAGATAAGCTATGGATATCTCCGAAACGCCACAGATGGCTTCTCTTCGAGCAATTTGATTGGATTAGGGAGTTTTGGTGCTGTGTTTAAAGCATTGCTCCCGCCGGAGGGAAACAATATTGTTGCAGTCAAAGTTCTAAACATGCGGAGACGTGGAGCGATGAAGAGCTTTATGGCAGAATGTGAATCTTTGAAAGATATAAGGCATCGTAATCTTGTGAAACTGTTGACGGCTTGTTCGAGTATAGATTTCCAAGGAAACCAATTCAGAGCTCTCATCTATGAGTTCATGCCTAATGGAAGCTTGGATATGTGGCTACACTCAGAAGAAGTGGAAGAGATTCGTAGGCCGTCGAGAAATTTGACACTTCTTGAAAGGCTTAACATAGCCATAGACGTGGCTTCTGTTTTGGAATATCTTCATGTTCATTGCCATGAACCTATAGCTCATTGCGATCTTAAACCAAGCAATGTCCTTCTAGACGATGATCTTACTGCCCGTGTCAGCGACTTTGGTCTTGCTCGGCTGCTCCTAAAATTTGACCAAGAGTCTTTCCTCGATCAACTCAGCTCGGCCGGCGTCAGAGGAACCATCGGCTATGTCGCACCAGGTAAAACTGTCACACATAATGTTTAAATGAAATGTATTCTTTGTATTATGTGAATATTATTATGGTACAGAATATGGAATAGGAGGACATCCATCAATACAAGGTGATGTGTATAGCTTTGGGGTTCTCATTTTGGAAATGTTCACTGGAAAAAGACCAACCGATGAGTTATTTGGAGGAAACTTTACCTTACGCAGCTACATCAAATCTGTTTTGCAAGAGCGAGTATTGGATGTTGCCGACAAATCCATTCATCACGTCGGTTTCCCAATTGCTGAGTGTTTGAAATTGGTTTTCGAGGTGGGGCTTAGTTGGTGTGAAGAGTCTCCTATGAACCGGTTGGCAACGAGTGAAGCTCTCAAAGAACTAGTCTCAATCAAGGAAAGCTTCTTCAGAGCCAAGAGGACCGCTAAACGTTGAAAGCTAGTGTTCGTTTATTATGCTTTTGTCCTAAATAAAAACTTTGCCTTATATCATCATATCGTCTTTAATAAATGTGTGCTTTTCGTTTTCTCTATGTATATGCTAATGTTATTTTACAGACAAACACCAACCAAGTTTTCTCGGTGTTGCCTCAAAATTATGGTTATATGCCCTATCGCATTCACAAGTAAGTTTTTCAAAATGGTTTTTTTGGATATTTGATCATCTGATCTGAATCTGTTGATGCGTGTTTCGTAGGGGTAAAGACTGGTGTGTTTTGGGACATGGAGGATTGTGGAATCCCTAATGGTCTCGATTTTGATTCGGTTTATGAGAACGTAAAGTCAGCTCTTGCGGATGTCAATCAGAGCTTATGGTGAGACAAGTCAGTTCCAAGATGGGTTTCAATCTGACGGAATCACGCTTTGGCTTAAGTTATATTTAACTTGTGTATGTATCTTGATATTGACCTTTATATATGGTTTCAGAAGAGAACAACGCAAGAAGCCAGATTTTAGATCAGATTATAGAATGGGTATTATGCTAATCGGGAACCGCATTTCAAGAGACTATGCTATCCTCGGCGCTCTTGTTGATGAGAGATCATGCTATTTGCAATCAAAAAGCATCACCATGGCCAGTGCTACTAGTATGGCTTTGGGAAAGCCTAGCATTTGGAGGGAAGCCGATTACCGAAAGAGAAGCTTAGTAAGAACTGGTTGCGAGGATAAGAAGGATACTTGTTCAAAGGGCTTTATGAAGCAAGCACGAAGATATCTCTCCTTGTTCTTCCTCTGTTGATGTTTGTATTCCATATGAGTTTGTATTATGGAGTATTATTTTATTTCATGTATGACTAGTGAGTTTGTATTATTATCTGTCTAAAACAATGTAGTGTCAGTGAATGAATTAGACTACAAAATTGGAAATTCCTGTGAGAAATGACTCATCTTAAAATGTAATATTAATACAGCATATGATTTATACAGTATAATTTATACTATAAGCAAAAGAATAATTTTGTTGGTCTGGGCCTGGTAGATAACAGAAATAGGCCCAATTGTATTTATCATAAATTAGTGTGTGAGAATTAACGATACCAATCCATATATTTAGGTTAAAATCACATCTCCTCCTCTACTCTCATAAAATCAAAATTAGCCGCCTACCAAACCCAATTTCAGATCTCCTCTACATTGAGCCAACTCTAGCAGCGCAATGCTGGTCTGGTGCCCTTATTGTAGGTAAGACCGTCTAAGGATCCGACGGTTTTGCTTCCGATAAGGCCACCAGAGCGGCAACAGTTGTGTCTTTCTTTTGTTGCACGTCTCTTCAGTATTAACAACAATTGTCGTAATGGCAAAACGACCGTATTCTGGATTTCGAAAATTGTCAAAAACCTCTTTTGGTTTGGTTTGGTTTCTATGGTTTTAAAAAACAAATTATCAAAATAATTGTATTGGTAGAGAATCAAAGTTGAACGAGTTTTTATAAATTCTCATTTCTCTCTTTCGCTTAAACCGATTTTACAATTCGAACCTCGTTGTCGGTTTACCTGTACATTGCAATTCTTAAACCAAAATCAAGTTTTGAATTATGAAAAACAATTAACCAGTAGATATCGTCCACGTGGAAACACAACCAGAGATTATGAAATTAGGCTCACAATTTCTGAGGCTTAAACACTGAAAATGGCTAGGTATAAGTCGCAATCAGGGTTGGTATTACCAGAGATTGTGAGTTCTGTATGGCTTTGGGAAAGCTTATCAGCTGGAGCAAGAGGAAGTAAGAATTCGAAATGGTTTTGTCTGATTGAATCTGATTTATAGTTGAATCAGTTTTTTTTTTCGGTTTCGTAGGAGCAAAGACGGGTGTGTTTTGGGACATGGAGGATTGTGGAATCCCGAATGGTCTCGATCTTGATACGGTTTATGAGAACATCAAATCAGCTCTTGCGGATATGAATCATCGTGGTCCGGTGTCGATCAAAGCTTATGGTGATACAAATCAGTCCCAAGGTGGGTTTCAATCTGACGGAATCGAGCTTGTACACGCAGGTAAACTCTTTGGCTTAAGTTAATCTTTAACACTCTTTCTCTTTAACTTACTTGTGTATGTATCTTGACATATATATATGTGTATGGTTGGTTTCAGCTACTTACAATGGTAAGTTCAGTATGGCTTTGGGAAAGCCTAGCATTTGGAGGAAAGCCGATTACCGAAAGCGAATGAGCAGAGCTTAGTGACGAGGATAAGAAGGATACTTGTTCTAAGGGCATTATGAAGCAAGCACCGAAGATATCTCTCCTTGTTCTTCCTCTGTTGATGTTTGTGTTCCATAATGCCAGAAAGTACTTTTGACTAAAAATGAGTAGTTACATTAGTATTTCTAGTTTGTTATGTATGGACTTAGTATTGTGGAGTATTATTGTCTGTTATGTATGGACTTATGAGTTAGTATTGTGGAGTACTATTATCTGTCTAAAATAACATAGTGAATGAATTAGTTTAAGCTATAAATTTGAAAATTTGTGCGGGAAATGAGTCATCTTAAAATGCAATATTAATACACATTGAAATTCTCTTTGAGAGATTGAAAGCATTTTGTGATTATATTAAGCAGAAGAATAATCTTGTTGGCTGGGCCTGATAGATATCAAATAGGCCCAGTAATAATAATCATTTGCGGCGTATGTTAGCGTTACATGTTAAGGATAACGCTTTAAAAAACAAGGCTCGAAGCGGTTCCTTCTCTTATCTGAAACTAGAGACCACTCTTGTGTCGAAGCAACCAACCAACCAACCAACCAACCAAAGTCTTCTTCTTATACTTTACACAGAGAGCATCAATGGCTTCTTCGGCTTCAATGCAGATGGTTCACACATCACGCTCCGTTTCTCAGGTTCGCAATTCAATCAAAATCCTACATTTTGGGGGTTTTTCTCCATTTTCGTTGCTTTGAATTCGTAAAAATCGATGCTTTTTTCACTTTCGTTTTCTGGGTTTTAGTGTTTGCCATTGAATTATGCTCTGTTTGTGAATTTTGGGTATTAAAACTCTTTTTTTGTTTTCCTGTGTGTAGATTGGTTTTGGTGTTAATTCGCAGTTAATTTCCGCAAATCGAACATCTCAATCAGTTTGTTTCAGAGCTCGTTCCTCATTATCTTCGAGATTGCACTATGCAACAAGTTTCCCTCTTAAGCAAATCTCCGGAGCTTACGCAACCACCAAGCTTCAGAGAACTGCTTGTGTTAAAGCAATGGCGGCTGTAAGATTTCCCCCAAAAGAAAAACCTAAATTTTGTCATAATCTTATAGTTGTCTTGTTGCTTATGGATTTGTGTTGATTCTTGAACTTGTGTATCTGTTGTTTTTGAAAGGAGGAAGAAGAAATACTAGAACCTCAAGCTAAAGTGACACACAAGGTTTACTTTGATGTTGAAATTGGAGGTGAAGTAGCTGGAAGAATTGTGATGGGTCTCTTTGGAGATGTTGTGCCTAAAACGGTCGAGAACTTCCGTGTCTTGTGTACTGGTATAGATCACTATCTTTATCAATGTTCAAAGTTTGGAATTTTAGAGATAAACAAAAACCATTTGACTAAAGGTAATTGGTTTCTTCAGGTGAGAAAAAGTACGGGTACAAGGGTTCTTCGTTCCATCGTATTATCAAGGATTTCATGATCCAAGGAGGTGATTTCACCGAGGGAAATGTAAGTTTGTTTCGAGAAAATACATATAAGACTTTTTGTTATTTGGTATTGTGAACTGTTCTTTTCGATATGGTTTCACAGGGTACCGGAGGTATTAGTATTTACGGTGCTAAGTTCGAAGATGAAAACTTCACCCGTAAGTATCAATAAAAGAAAAATTATGGTTTTACGTGCTTCTTCGAGGTATTAATGATTTTGGTTTGTTGCAGTGAAACATACCGGACCTGGAATCTTGAGCATGGCAAATGCTGGTCCTAATACTAATGGAAGCCAGTTTTTCATTTGCACCGTTAAGGTAAAAGATTCACAACTCTTCACATCAACTATAAGCTTTTTGATTTTTATAGTTAGCTTTTACATTTTGATTCAGATTTACTAACAAAATTTTGTTTTCTGTCTTGTTCTTGTGCAGACTCCATGGTTAGATAACAAGCATGTTGTGTTTGGACAAGTAATTGAAGGTATGAAGCTTGTCAGGACTCTTGAATCTCAGCCGACACGCGCGATGGATGTTCCCAAGAAAGGTTGCAGAATCTATGCCTGCGGAGAGCTCCCGCTTGAAGCTTGAAAGCCATGATCTTTGTTATGTTTTTTGCTATTATGACTATTGAGGAGAATCCAAACCATCAAAAAGCCAAGATTTTCAGATTTTGGTCTTTTGTTTATTTATTTCGAATACATGAGTTGAAAGTACAATTAAGGTTCTTATTCTTGTTATTAGACTCTCTTTAAGCTTGAACCATGGTTGCAACCGCGGCTTGCTGAACAATTGGCTCGAGCTTCTCATCGTTGTCGTCTTCCCATAAACCAGGTATTGCTTCCTTTATGTTATGAATGCTGCTTAGTGCATAGTCTGCACCTGGAATTAGCACCGAGTCCCCCACAAATACGGTTTTAAGCCCCGCTACTTTAGCACTAGCGATGTTACGAATACTGTCATCGAAGAAAATCTGAAAGAAAAAGGGACAGACTTTGAGTTTGGTATCTGAAACTGTTATAGATTCTTGTACTTAATAAAAAAAACTGAAACTGTGAAAGATTCTAGTGGCTTTTATTTACTGTTTTGCGTGGATCGACGATGCCTGCAATGCGAATGGCAGCTTCGAATGCTTCCACTAAGGGTTTACAGAGGATTTGAGTCTTAGAATCATAAGAAGGGTTTAGTGTTTCAAAGCAAATGATTCCTTCAAAGCAATCCTCTAGACCCAACTTGTCAAGAGCTCGTGTCGCGTGAGCTTTGTCAGCGTTAGTAAAGATCTGAGGGGGAGGAAAAAGAAAAACAGGGATTGAGAAAAAGGAATTGAATTCTGATGTTTCAAGCTTGAAGGAAGAAACATACGATTTTACGGTGAGGCATAGAGTGGAGAAGGTTACGGAGAACAAGATCAGGCTTTAGTTTCTCGTACGGAAGTCTTCCATGGACGTATTCATGGAACTCATCGTTGTCGAATTCGTAACCCATAACCTTCAAAACAAAGGTTCTCTTTAGGTTATTTCGGTTTCGGGTCCAAGAATGGTGAAATGGTTGAGAAAAAGGACTTTACCTTGAGACCAGCCATGGTGGTTCCATATTCTTTGTAAAGATCAAGACACATCTTTGGAACTTCACTCTCTTCGATTCCGAGTTGATTAAACATGAACTCTGCAGAACAACAACAAAAAAAGACAAGAAGAAAACAGAGTAAATAATTAAGTAATTTATACAAAGATTTCAATCATCTTGAAACGTTAAAGTATCTTTTCCTTGGATGTTATTTCGACAAGCTAAGTTGATTCCAATGCTTAAAGGGTATAAAGTATCGTCCAAATCTGCAACAACAACAACAAAAACAGAGAGTTTTAACTACTTTATCAGAAATTGCATAGAGAAAAAAATGTTGAAGATGATGTGTTTATGTATTACCAAAGAACAAACACTCGTACTTAGCTTCAAATCCATCCATTTTCAATATAGTAAAGAAGAAGAAGAAGAAGACGTTGATGAGAATTAGAGAGATTACTTACTGAAATGTGTGTGTGAGAGAGAGAGATAGCTTATGATCAATGTGAAGGAGTTGGCTATATTTATAAATACAATTTTTTTAAAAAGTGGAGTTAGGACACAGAATATTTGGTTATATTGTTATGCTTTATTTGTCAATTTGTTAGAAGTTGCATAAATGAATAAGCTGATAATGTTTGTAAATAAAATCATATACGAGTTGTCAAGTAGACTAATAGTCTATGTGTATAAGGAATATCCAAAAAGTATATTATTTTATAAGAATTATCGTGAGTATCAGAATTAAAATTTGTCAATGTATATGTCTGAAAAATACAATATAACTTTTGAGAATATTTGTAGTTTCGTCTCTAATTTTCTGTATACATAATATGGCTTTGTATTAATATGGCTTTTGCATTAATATGAAATAATCTTCAAAAAGCATAATGTAGGATAATGACTTGGCGACTATGATAATGATCCACCATATCCTTCTTATGCTGATACGGGCAATAAGATGAGTCATTTTACTATTTTTCGCATATACTATTTTTTTTTTTTTTTTATCATTCATATTATATTCTGAGTCATTTTCCACATTCCATGACCTATCATTTTCTTTTTCTATAAATAATAGGGAATATAAAAAGTAAAAATAAAGGTTATCAGAAAAAAATAGTTGTAGACAGAAAAAACAAAATAGAGAAATTTCAAAAATGTCACTGTTTAAGTGCTACTTTACAAAAATGACACATTTTTAAAATCTTTATAAAAGTGCTATTTTTTTAAAATTATTTTTTTTTTATATTATTTATGTTTGGGTTAATTATCTTCTATTAGGGTTTAGTTATGAGGATTTAGAGGGGTTTAGGGGTCAAACTATTTTTTAGTGTTTAGAATTTTAAGATATAAGGTTTAAAAATCTATAATTAGTAACATTTTTGCAATGAACACTTCTAAGTGGTATTTTTGCAAATGTGCACATAGAAAATGGCATTTCTGCAATTTCTCCAAAAAATATCATGCAGCAACAAATATCTTTATTTAAAAAAACAAAAAAAAACAAATATTTTTACTAAAAAGGGTTGATTTGGTTAATAAATAAGAAAAAAATTAACAAACATAATAATTAACCAAAAATCCTAAAATTAGTGCCACATAGAAAATTTTGTTTAGTATTAGTTATTATGTTCTACTTTTAAAATAGATAAAGTATTTAACATCAGATATAATAAATAACTTCAAAACGAAAGTTAATATATCTTTACCAAATCAAATATCCACCGTAAAAGAAGAATGAAAATAAATCAATACCTTTGCCACAAAAAAAAGAAAGAATCAAAACTGGATACTATAATACAACGAATGAATGGTTAGCTGATTCAGAGAGCACTTTTAGTTATAATATCTAAAGTTTTCAAAGCCTAAAACCATAGGTTTGGTTAATGACATTGATCATGGATTATGTGTTCATTTTCTTCTGTTGGATTCTATAATCTCTTTTCTGATTCCGTAAAAATAAATCAATTCATCATTTGTAAATCTAACATATTTATTGTAGTGGAAGTTCTAAGTGCACACTGCACATATTCCAATATAAAAGTTATACAATTTAACATATTGATTTTGTTTTTTTCTTTAAGTTGGTAAAATTTTCTTATATTCTTACCAAATGTGTAACCTTCTGGAGACTTTTGCGTAACATTCGAATCCAATCATTTCATTCCTCAAAATACTTAGGCATCTCCAACCTCATTCCATATCCTATTCCAAACTACATTTTGGAATAAAATCATCTCCAACCCTATTCCATTTTCCATTTCAAAATAGAGTAACTCCATTTTTTTCTCCAAATATGGAGTAATCTCATTCTCCACTCTATTTTGGAGTTGAACTTTTTATTTATAAAATAGTCTTTCAAATTTTAAATAGTTTTATTTTAAGAAGTAAATAATTATTTTTATGATGATTTTCTATTTGATTGATATTATTTTTAATTAAAGTTTTACTAATTTGTCAAAATCACAAGAATTTGCAACAAAATAATTATATTATATTATAATATGTGAAATTGTGATGTATGTGTAAGTTTTTTTGGTTACAAATGTGTATGTACGTCTAAATTAATTTATGTTATTACAAATTTAATTTTTTAAAAATCCATATTTTAAAGTTATTATGTATGTTTGAATTAATATAACAAAACATAATATTACGAATTTAATTTATAAAATAAAAAGAATATTGTAGCCAATTTGTAAAATTTTTAAATAAAATATATTATTAGTAATTAATAATAAATAGAAAAAAAGAAATATAATTAAAATATTGTTTTTGGAGTGATAAATGGAGTAATACATTAGAGTAAAATTCAACTTTATTTTGAAATTATTCCATTTTAGATTGATACATTGGAGATATTCTTAGTGAAAACTGTTGAACGTCATATCGACGAAAAATCTAGAGAATACGCTTAAAGAAGAGGAACATTTTAAACATAAACATGCACTTACCATTCCCTTATATTATAGGGAATTAGGGAACATCTAAATATTTGCGAATCAAAAAATGGGGGAAAGAAGAAGATTTTCTGCTATTACAAATATTTAGAACCATCTAAAACTGTTCTTGGTATTAGACATTTTAATCTCCATAAGCAAATCTCAACATTTTTAATTTGAAAAATATCAATATATAATATAAAAATGTGATATTTTTGTAAAATGACATTTGAAAAATGGTATTTTTAAAAATTTCTCAAAAATAATATATATAGACTTTATCCAAACTTTAATTACAGTATAGTGTTTATTTCGTGACGGGGACATATTATTATTACAAATGGGAAGCATGAGAGAATTTATAAAAATCCTTTTCCTATTATTTTAAGTTTTCAAAATCATTTTGGTTCTTTTGTCTTCTTCATGCAGTGATAAAGAGTTAAGAAAATCGAAAATCAATCTTTTAATCCAAATTTTCGCGCTCCAGTCCCGTCGTCGTCTTCGCTTCACTTCCCGGAGCTCCGGGACTTGGCCGGAGAAGATGAGGAGCTTGTTGTTGTGTATTACGGTGGTCGTATCCTCGCTGTGTTCAGTCGCGGCGGCGGTGGTTCGGAGCGGATCTAGCGACGGATTTAGGGAACCGAGAGATACCGAGACTACGATATCGTTACTGGAGAAGAAATTGGTGGCCTCGGAGGTTCCCATGGTGCCTCTTACCTTGATTCAAGGAGCTGACTCCAAAGGAGCTGGTACGTACCTTTTGATTTTGGGTCTCTTTTGTTGGAATCTGAAACTATGGAATTTGATTTTGTCTGTCGCTCGATTGAGTTTCAGTATATCTGACTCTTCGACTTTGTGCTCTAAGATTTCATCAATTTATTGTCATTGATTGATGTAAAGGTTTAGTCTCTTCTTTGGGTTACTTGAATCTTTGATGATACTTTCTAAAATTGCTGCAGTGTGCTTAGATGGTACTTTACCTGGTTATCATCTAGATCGTGGGTTTGGATCAGGTGCTAACAGTTGGCTTATCCAACTTGAGGTATGTGCATTTTGAGCTTAGATTCTTGCTTATGTTAGTATACAATGGAAGTTTCTGCTATTGAGGCCTCTGACTTGGAACTCAATGGTTGGTTTTAAGGGTGGAGGATGGTGTTATAACCATAGGAGCTGTGTGTATCGCAAAACAAGTCGGCGTGGTTCCTCTGATTTTATGGAAAAAGCTTTGGCCTTTACTGGAATATTGAGCAATAAACCTCAAGAGAATCCTGGTTTGTCCTCGATATTGTCATGAGTTTTGTTCATGTTCTTATAGATGTACATTATTGTATTGATTCTGTTTTCTGTTTCTGGCTTGTAGACTTCTTTAATTGGAATAGGATCAAGCTGCGTTACTGCGATGGTGCGTCTTTCGCTGGGGATAGTCAAGACGAGGTTAGTCAGAAACGAGAGTATTTTGTGTGTTGCGTATTCTATGAAATCTAGGCTTTTACTGGCTTCTTTCTCTTGAACCCTGATTTTGTCTTATAATTTGTTACGCTGGCTTGTATGTAGAGTTCGCAACTTTTCTATCGTGGACAAAGAATTTGGCAAGTGGCTATGGAAACATTCCTGTCTTTAGGCATGCTGCAAGCAAATCAGGTCTTTGCATTTCATTGAACCTAGCAGGTTATTGTGTTCTGGTTTATGATCTATTTATCGTCTTATCTAAATCATTTGCAATGGATATTCATCACAGGCTCTGCTTTCTGGATGTTCAGCCGGAGGATTAGCTTCCATCTTGCACTGTGATGAGTTCAGAGAACTACTACCCAGTTCTACAAAAGTAAAATGCTTAAGTGACGCTGGAATGTTCCTGGACGCGTAAATCTCTTGAACTTGCCTTCTCTGTTAGAAGAAGTATTTTTTCTACAGAAATAATTTCAAACCTGCAATGGTCTAATGGATAATGCAGAGTGGATGTCGCTGGGGGCCACTCGATTAGGAATATGTTCCAAGGTGTTGTTACATTGCAGGTAAACTGAGATTCAAAATTTTGATGACATGGGCATGAATAAAGTGCATACAACTTAACCCTTTATCTTAAGCTAACTGTAACTCTTATCTACTTTTCTCTGTTAATTTATAGAACCTCCAAAAGGACTTGTCCAGTACTTGTACAAACCATTTGGATCCTACTTCGGTATATCTCTTTCACACTATTCATATCACTGTTTTATTAGCCTTGTTTACAGTAGACAAGACTTGACATTATCCTTTGTGCCCTTTCTCTTTTCTTCAGTGCTTCTTTCCTCAGAACTTGGTTTCAGACATCAAAACCCCAATGTTTCTTCTCAACACAGCATACGACTCGTGGCAGGTAATAGAATCTTGTCTTTACTCTAGCTCATTGCTTCATTCTTCCACAGTGTTTTGTTCTTGAGAAAACATATCTATGAACTTTCTCTGTCAGATCCAACAAAGCTTAGCTCCTCCAACTGCTGACCCAGGCGGCATCTGGAATGCATGCAAATCAGATCACTCGCATTGTAATTCATCACAGATCCAATTCTTGCAAGGTGAAAATTTCTAGTTCACGTTTGTTAGTTATCGCCACTCTCACTACTCTAGGCCGAGTCTGCACAATGTTGATGGTTTCTATGCCCTTTTTTTCTTACACCAAATAGAATTCAGGAATCAGATGGTGTTAGCCGTAAACTCATTCTCAACAAATGACCAGAACGGTCTTTTCATAAACTCTTGCTTTGCGCATTGTCAGACTGAAAGACAGGACACTTGGTTTGCTCAAGATTCTCCCCAACTATACGGAAAGGTAGCATCACCCCTCGAAAATCCGTTTGCGCGGTTTCTATCTCATTGTTAGCAATCACAAGTTTGTTAAAACTCTGCTCATAACTATTGTTTTATCAGAGAGTCGCAGAGTCTGTAGGTGACTGGTACTTCGACCGAACAAATGATGTCAAAAACATTGACTGTCCTTACCCATGCGACACAACATGTCACAATCTGATTTTCGAGTGAGTAAATCTTTGAAACCTTAATCTGTCTCTCTCTCTCTCTCTCTCTCTCAATTCTTTCAAGACTTATACAATTATTCCTTGAAAATGCTTGCTTCAATATTTATTAGAAGCTCCAAATCTGTAACATTCGTTGTGTATCTCATAAGAGAATCAATTTGTTTGTAGATTCAGATCATAATATTTTATTTATGTAACCTCGTTTTCGATTGAAATTTGCTTTCTTTCGAAGTTTTATTTTTATTTTCGTATATATTCTTTGTGCAGTGTTGATCAAAAAGCTATAGAGATCTCAGCTTCTTCAAGGATTTGTTTTCCTCTCTTTAGAGCTTCTCTGGTCCCTCTAGTGTTGACAAAACTCATCCTCAGATTCTTAGTTTAGTAGGTATAGTGTGAAACCTTATTCTTTTTTGTACCTTATTCTATTTTTTTTTATATAACCATTTGATTCATATGTCGAATCTAGTTAGTGACAAAATCCATGTCATTACAGAATATCAAAAAGCAAAAGAGAAAAAGAACGCATTCCTTTATTCACTGATCTCTAATACAATACGTCCGAATCTCAAAAACCGATCATGAGCTCTGCTTTTGATAAACCTTTCTTCTGTTTGAGAGGTCCCTTTTTTGTTTGTGTTTTTGAAATTCCAATTGTTTTGTCACTTTATTTTTTCACTTTTTTCACCATTATGAAGCGCACGCTTACACATTGCATGTTCTATTTCTGTGTATAAAGTGTTAGTTTTGATAAATAATTGTAAAATATAAATTCACGTGAACGACTCTCACTAGTGTGACTCAAGCTTCTCCATGAAAACAACTACTGTTATCGTATTTACATACCCTGAAAAGTGAAAACGAACTAGAAAAACACTCAAAAAGCCAAAAACTCTTAAAAAAAAAAAGAAGTAGAATGATAAAAATAAAACCCTAAAACAGAGAATAAGATAATTAAGAAGCTAAGCTTGACGTGACGAAGAAGCTAAAGCTACAGCTTGTGCCCACACTTTCAATCTCGCCTTAACCTCCTTTGGATCATCACCTAATTACAATAATTAAAAACACATATCAAACAAAAATTTCTTTTACTAGAGACCAAAATTAAAAACAAAATACAGTATCGATTTCAAAGCTTTGGGAAAGTTTGATTATTTTACCGGGACTGGAGATACGCCACGTGGCGATCGGCGAGTTGCCGCCACTACTGGTCTGAGTATCGAAATTTGACGCAGAGATCCGACCCGGAACTTCTAATTCGAACCCGAGATCTCTACAAGCTTTCACTTCTTCTAAACCCATCCTCAACGATTTCTCTCCTCCTTTAAGCCCTAGTTAACACCGTTAATCCCAATCCTCCACCACCGTCACTTCCTCCGTCAACGCCGTTAAATCCTTTTTTCTTCTTTTCCTTTCTTAGCCTCCGTAAATTACACTTTTTGCCACTCTCATTCGAATCTGACTCGCCGGAAACTGGGAAATTTTTTCTCCGGCGAGATGGATT
>OZ053309.1:28837863-28860598 GCA_964056655.1 Arabis hirsuta | reverse complement strand
TGCGTTAAAGATGCTCTTAGAGTTCACAATTGATTATACAATGATATATAGTTGTTTATTACAACACTTAGTTTATTATAGAAGGATATATATAATTACAATTGATTATTTATCAAAAGTTCCGCCGTAGCGCACAGGTTAAAACCTGAGCCATCAGGAATCTGCAAAGACTACTACTTAATGCTTTTATATATTGAAGTTTTGAAGTGTAAAGAAGTTTTGGGGCAGATTGTGATGACTATTTTTTACGACGTTGATCCACATCTGATGTTCGGAAACAGAGGGGAGATTTCGGAAGTGCTTTTAAGGAAACATGTGAAGGGAAAACAGAGGAGGAGAAGGAGAGGTGGAGTAATGCTTTAGCATATGTAGCAACCATAACTAGAGAACACTCTCTTTACTGGTTGGTCTTGTTTTTTTTTTTTTTTTTGATTAATGCGTCAATGGTAAAATGTTTGTGAATTTTAGACTCACCAACAAGGTTTTGTTTGCTTTTGTTATGGCTAGGGGTGTCAAACTGAGCTAGCTCATTCGGCTCGGCTCAGCTCAGCTCATGATTGTTGGGATCGGATTTCACCCGCTCAACGTTGAAGTCCAAAATTATGCAAGCGCAGTGCATAGACACATAATCACATTAGCGTACAGATAGTATATTGATTGCCCCAGGATGCTTCCTAACAAAAAGATGAAGCCTTTCTCTTTTCCTAAGTCTTCACCATCCAAGAAGGGAGCCTTCTGAGTCCTCTTTACTCACAGCAGAAGTCATGAGTGCAGAACCAGCTAGGACACAATGCCAGCAAGGTCACAGTGACAGCGAAGTCACATTGACAGCGAGGTCACACTGCCAGCGAGGTCACAGTGCCAGCGAGGTCTTAATGGCAGCGATGTCATAGTGCCAACAAGGTCTCAGTGGCAGCGATGTCACAGGGCCAGCGAGGTCACAACGGCATCGATGTCACAGTGGCAGCGAGGTCACACTGTAAGCGATGTCACAGTGCCAGCGAGGTCACAGTGAGCGCGGTCACAGTGCCAGCGATGACCTGCTAGAGTAACGACAAAGGCTATGAGGTTCCCTGCGCTAAAGCCCAATCTAATTACGAAGCCTACTTCGACGCAACTGACGTAAAGAAAAGGGAATATGTGAAGACTTAAGAAAGTTAACATTATATTTTGCGGAAAAACTGAGCCGGCTTAGGGGGCTTTATAAAAGGGATCCGCAACTTTATTCACAAAAGCGTATACAGCAATAATAAACGTTTCTCTTTGCTTATCGTTTCTTTGGTAGCTTAACCCAGAAATCTCTGTTTCCTCACGAAACCCTTACAAATCTAATTGTGCTAGTATTGGCTTCCACAATTTGGCACCGTTTAAGGGGAAAGTAGGGAATTTCTCACACAAAAAATCTACATTACACACAAGATCTGAGAGGATGAGCGGCGAAGAGGGTAAATCAAGCGGTAGCAGCGAGGAGTCCTCGTCTCACAACAATAACCAAGAGAGGGAGAGCTCCGTTTAAGCCTCCGCTACCAACGTCGCTGCTAACCCAAGAGACATGACTGAGGTCAAACAGATGCTACAAACACTCCTCAAAGAATCCAATAAGCAGAAGAAGTTCAACGAAGCAACTACGAACGAGCTGAAAGTTCTTTCACGAAGAAAACGTGAAAGACCCGACACCACAAGATTTAGGGGTCGCTTCGACCCGCATTGCCTAAACTTTTCGACACCTTGAACCGCTCAAAGGGATCCAGGCGATTTGCCGCCGCCACCGCCATGACGAGAATCTGACAGAACTCCCGAATGTTTTGTGAAGATCTCGGATGAGGATCAACCAGCTCCTCGAAGACGTGTACGAACAGACAATGCAACTGACGGCCAACGAGAAATGCGCGCATCAGACAGTCGAAGCACGTCATCGTATTCCCTGACGGAGGCCATGCAAGACACTTCGGGGTACCACCACTACCCCAGTGCCAACGATGAAGGCGGATCTTTCGTAGCAGAGCTATACAAAAGGGAGCAGAAGTGTAGGGTGCTACAATGGTCTCGAAACATGGAGATTGCTGAGATACAAGCTCAGATGGAATGGGTTGTCTCCAACTTGAAGACTACCTAATTGTAGATATACCATAGCATGGGGAAGGCTCCTGAAATTGCCTATATGCTCGAGAATACATGAAACACACCATTCGCCAAGCGGATCACGAGGACTAAAATCTCTGATCCTGGAAGAATTAAGTTACCAATCTACGAAGGAACCATAGACCCTTCAGACCATCTGATGGAGTTCGGGGTAGCTCTAGGGAGGGCAAACTTCAGAGAAGCCGAAAAAGACATCGGCTACTGCAAGCTGTTTGTGGAAAGCCTCAAAGGGTCTGCCCTCCAATGGTTCTACAAGCTGGAGAAGAATTCAGTTCACACCTTCCACCAACTCTCAGAGATGTTTGTGCAGCATTACAACATCTTCGCGGAACGAAAGATTTATGACGCTGAATTATGGACAAATCGACAAGGCGAGAATGAAAATCTATGGTCTTTCATGATAAAGTTCAAACACACGCTGTCAAAGGTGGACAGTATTAGCAACACGTCCGCGCTAGAAACTTTAAGAGGAACGCTCTGATGCCCCTCTCTGTTATGGCACGAATTGATTATCAACCCGCCAACAACCATTCAGGATGCGCTCCACCTCACTACAGACTTTGCTCGAAGTGAAGAGGAGGTCCGTGCTAAAAGGAGCGGAAAGACGAAACAGGCGAGCGAACCAACTGAGGCCGTAAACCCCGTTATCACTAGTCCTCTTTAAAGGCTTTTACAATGAACTACAGAGCGACTTGATCACTGCAAAGGGTACATAGGCAGCTTGTCTCCAGACAAGTTCAGTTGCCCTCTTCCATCAAAAGGGGGGAGTGGGGTATGTATATTCTCATATTTGACAAATTCTTTGCTGAAAACGTCAAACACTTGACATAAGTCTCACCGACCTCGTCAGCTACGTCCTCTATGGGCTGTTCAAAATTTTTGCCAGCAAGTTCATTCCGTAACCGTTGCTACTGGCCACAGCAATGATGTGCATCCATCATCGGATCCTAAGCGCGCTATATAAGTACTAATTTTCACCATTGGGGCGGACGAACCCAACTGATAATTTAAAAACCCAACAACATCGTTGGTAAAAAGCAGCTGCCAGTGGTTAGTCGGTTTGAAGATCGAATAATCATTCTGAAAACCCAACAACATGTTGGTAAAAGCCAAAGGAGTGTTCACTCTCGAACAGACGTGTTCAAAGGGCGGCACCCTTCTACAAGCCCAACAACAATGTTGGTAGAAGCAGATCGTAAACGCATTTGCGATTTTGCTACTTTGCAATCACGATATAGAGCATTCTAAGATGCGAAAAGACACCTTGAGTGTAAACAACCACCAACTTACGAATTCATTTTAAGACTAAGTCAACAAAGTGAGTACCATTACTCTTGAAGTTCTTATGATCTATCAAAGAACATAACGAGCTTAGCTCAAAAGAAAAGCAAGAAACAAAAGCCGCATTCATTATCATTCTGCACTCGCTACAATGCAAGGTAAACATAATTATAGCGTGGATACAAACCATCCAACGCCATTACCGAAAGTCATAGATAACAACATCCGAAAATCCAATGATCGGAACACGAATTAAAAAAAAATTGTTGTTGCTTTGTTTCAGCAGCAGTGCAGCCAGCTTCAGCAAGCGAAGCGCGAAGTCTTAAAATCTTCATAAAAACATGGAGTCTTAAAATCTCCAGCGCGAAAATCGCCCTTATAACAGCAACATCATAACTTTGAACAGCAACATCGACATCCAATAGTCTTTAACTCGATACTGTTATCACTAACACTATCAAGCTGCGAGGCTAACTGTTGGGGACGGATTTCACCCGCTCAACGTTGAAGTCCAAAGTTATGTAAGCGCAGCGCATAGACACAGAATCGCATTAGCGTACAAATAGTATATGATTCCCCCAGGATGCTTCCTAACAAGAAGATGAAGTCTTTCTCCTTTCCTAAGTCTTCTCCGTCTAAGAAGAGAACCTTCTGAATTTTCTTTATTCACAGCAGAATTCATGAGTGCAGTGACAGCAAGGTCACACTGCCACCGATGTCACAGTGCCAGCGAGGTCACAGTGGCAGCGATGTCACAGTGCCAGCGAGGTCACAGTGGCAGCGATGTCACAGTGGCAGCGATGTCACAGTGACAGCGAGGTCACACTACCAGCGATGTCACAGTGCCAGCGGGTCACAACGACAACGATGTCACACTGCCAACAAGGTCACAATGGCAGCGATGTCACAGTGCCAGCGATGTCACAATGCTAGCAAGGTCACAGTGCATGCAAGGTCACAGTGCCAGCGATGACCTGCCAGAGTAACGGCAAAGGCCAGAAGGTTCCCTGCGCTAAAGCCCAGTCCAATTTCGAAGCCCACTTCAATGCAACCGACGTAAAGAAAAAGGAATCTTCGAAAACTTAAAAGAGTTAACATTATCTTTTGCTGAAAAACCGAACCGGCTTAGGGACTATATATATCAATGTACAACTTTTGTAAAAAAGATTCGCAATTTTATTCATAAAAATGTAGACAACAATAAAAAAACGTTTTTCTTTGGTTATCGTTTATTTGGTAACTTAACCTAGAAATTTTTGTTTTCTCACGAAACTCTTTCAAATTAAATTTCGTTATCGTTTAGTATTACATTGATGAGCTAAAGTAAAAAGCATTCAATCGAAGAGCGCGCGCCTCGATGCGGTAAATATTTTTAATAAGGAAGATCTTTTTTAACAATACGATCTGTATTATTTTAATTTTCAAAAGCGTTTCAATTATTGCTAAAAAATGAAATAAAAATAGATTTGGTTCGATCTAGGTAATAGTTGATCAGCTTTTGGTAATCATTATGTTTGTTTAATATTTTTAAATTACTTTATTTAATTCATTAAACAGATCAGCATAGAATATAAAGAGAGCTTCTCTCAACTTATTTAGGCAGAGCAGCAGTTCTTGATTGATACTAAGATTTGTCCACATAATGTCTTCCTCAAGGTAAATTAATCCTTCCTTTTCTTTTTGCTGCATAACTGTTCATAGTATGAATCTGTAACCCAAATTCAATATCTATTTCTGAACAATGAAAGCTCTGCTATATTACCAGGGACTCTAACATGAATTCTTTTAGTATGAATGGAGGAGAAGGAGTAAATAGCTATGCTAATAATTCTGCTGTCCAGGTGCGTATGTTCATGAGTTTAGTTAGTTTTGAATTTTGATGAAAATTTAAACTATTAATATTAGCAAATGGGGAGGTCGTAACTCGTAACCATCAAAATAATAATAATTTGCTATAATTACTAGATAATTAACTTTTTATAACTTTTAATGCCACGAGTATATAGACTACACACACAAAAAGTTCTTTGAGAGATAAAATTATTGTCGTATTTATTTCGGAATATCTATTTTGTTTTCTAAGTTTTCATGTTGGGAAAATTCCACAAAAATATTCTAACTAAATTATGATAAGCTTTTTAATACTTTGGTCCAATTTTTTGGTTATTTAGTTTAATATCCCACCTAATTATTTTGCCCAATTTAATACATTAACTTTTAAACGGTGCGCGTGGGATGCCTCGACTTAACGGATACATTAATTATTTTTCCCAAATATGGATTTTTTTAAAAACTTAATAAAATAATATTTAATTTCTAGATGAAAAATAAATAAACTATACTTCGGTTTTGAATTTAAAAACCAAATTAATTAATAAAGAAAATCCAATTTAATATTCAAAAATTTAAAAAAAATAATCAAAAAAATCTTAAATTTACAACAAAGTTTCTTTTTTCAATTTAATATAAAAATTAAATTATTTCATTGTACTTAAAATCCTTGTCTTAATCCAATTTAGAATAAGATACATAAAAACATATATCACACTATTTCGTAAGAAAATTTTAAGATTTTTAAGATTTTAAGAAAATTGTAAGAAAATGTCTCTATATCACACTATTTAGGAAGTTCTAAAATTTTAAGATTTCTTCAAAAGAATTCAATCAAATTTGGAAGATTTTCAGAACTTAAAAAAATCTTAATTAAATTTTAAAAAATCTATCAAAATCTTAATATTTAAAGATTTTTAAAGATTATTTAGTTAAAAAATTTAAGATTGTTTCAAAATTTTAAGATTCTAATATTTTTTATGAATTTTGTTATTATTTTTGATTAAAGTAATAATAAAGTAATAATGATATATTATTTAAAAAGTAAAAAGATAAAGGATGTGATGTATTAAACATTTAAATTGGACAAAATAATTTGTTGGAGTATTAAATTGGGTAACAAAAAAATTGGGGTATTAAAAAGCTTATCAGAATTAGTTGGAGAATTTTTATGGAATTTTTTCAATTAAAACACGATTTAGAATATAGATTTTGGTTACAACAGGTTTTAATATATTAGATAATAAATTCACGTATATGCAGGTACTAAATCTAAACTTTAAAAAATTGAGAGTGATAGCAAAGAATTAAAGATAATTAGGAAAATGACAAAAACCTAAGCTAAACCACTTATTGTTTTACAAATGATTCCGAGTTTTTTTTTTGTCATTTTTCTAATTTCTATTTAATTTTTTGTTATTTAGCTAAGTATCCCCAAAAAATATATGTAATATTTAGTTGTAGTTTTTTATTTTTATATAAAATACACTATTTTATTTACAATCTGATCTTAAAAATGAATTCCGATAAATTTAAAAAAACAATTTTAATTTTTTTCAACGGGAAACCCATCTCTAAATTTATAAAAGTAATGTAAGAATATCCCAACTAGAAAATAATATGTATATCCTAAACAAAATCAACAACATAAAAAAAGTTCAACTACATGATAGTTATGAAAAGAACTCTAGCACTGATTTTGTGTTCGGACGACGATCCCAATATTCTCCTATTTGCAGAGAGACTCTTTATCTGATACACAATTGGTGATAGTAGAGAACATCAGAGAGATGTTAGCGGAGTTGGGTTTTCCTGAGTATATTAAAGTGGCTGACTTGGGTTGTTCTTCCGGACAAAACACTTACTTGGCCATGTCCGGAATAGTCAACACAATCATAGATTCGTACCAAAAGAAATGTCGAATTAACTTACCAGAGATCGACTGTTTTCTAAACGATCTTTCAGAAAACGACTTCAACACGACATTTAAGTGGCTCCCCTCGTTCCTAGAGGGTCTAAAAACAGACCTCAAAGGAAGGTGCTTCGTGTCTGGAACCCCGGGATCGTTTTACTCGAGGCTTTTCCCAAACAAGTCTCTTCATTTTGTTCATTCATCATATAGTATTCATTGGCTCTCTAAGGTTCCTCAAGGGCTTAAGGAGGATGATAACAAAAGGAGTGTGTTTATAAATAGCTCAAGCCCTCAAAACGTATACAAGAGTTACTTGGACCAGTTCCAAACCGATTTCTCCTTGTTTCTAAAAATGCGTTCAGAAGAGATAATGCCTAATGGACGTATGGTTCTTGTTTTGATTGGTCGAAAAGCTTCCGATCCTATATACAGAGACTGTTTCCACAGGTTGTCATTGTTATCTGATTCTCTCCTTGACCTCGTCGCCGAGGTAAGATCTGCATAATATTTATATTTTTAATACAACTTTAATGTAGGATTATGTTAGAAAGAACATAATGTAATATATAAGGGAAATATGTGCTAGTCGTAGTTGCCAATTAGTTTTGAATTAGAATTAAAACTTAAGATTACATTTAGTTATTGCACGTCTGAAATTCAGAGTTTATGAAGCTTTAACAATAAATAGTAACGATTTGAAGATTTAAATGTACTGAGCAGGGAATAGTGAAGGAGTCAGAGGTGGATTCATTCAACATGCCATTCTATGATCCAAACGAAGGAGAGGTGAAGGAAGTTATTGAAAGCGAAGGATCTTTTGAGATCAATATGATCGAGACACATGAAATTGTTGTTAATTTTGCAAGTAGTGAAGATGTTGTCGACGAATCATCAGATCCATTCAAAATGTGTCAAAAGATTGCAAACGGTGTAAGATGTGTCAGTGAATCAATTCTGGTTCCTCATTTTGGAGAAGCTATTATGGATCGCTTGTTCCACAGGTACGCAATCCATGTTGCCAAGAATCTGACTGCTCCAACTTTCCCCAAAGGGGTAGTCAACATCGTTGTTTCATTGACTAGAAAACAAAGGTCCTGAGTTGTTGCGATACTCAGCTCTCAAGATTTATAAATTACAGTTATGTGTTTTATATCCTATTTTATGAAGTTTCTGATTTCTTTGTTCTAATTTATTTTGTTGATTTTGCGTTTTCAGTTTATGTATTTGTTTCCTTACTTTGGATAATGAACAAACTTGCCACATATATATGGAAAAAATCACATAAAAAATTTTTCAGCTGAAACACACTACTTACATTTTAAACTTCTAAAGTTTTTAACTAGCTCTAACCTACATCATTAACACAATAAACCACCAAAGTGGCACTAGAGTATGCATCATCGTAAAATTTAACTGAAGTGTTTATTTTCCGTTTAGAATTAATGACATGGCTTTAAATTTATTATTTTAATTAAAAACTAGTTTTATTTATTATTAATATCATTTAATAAATCTTTAAAAAACAAAATTAAAAAATGAAAAAAGGATTTTTTTTTTGTAAAAAGTATAAGTGAAACTATTTAAGTGCGTGCATAGGAGACATGGGGCCAAACTTTGTTGCATCCAATATACTTCTGTGGCACATGCATAATTAGGAATTAATTCGAGCCAAATAGAACGAATGTATATATTATTCATTTTTGTTATATTTGTTTAGTTTTAAAATTAAAGAATGAATTAGGAATTTATTCGTGCCAAATTTTTTTTATTTTTCTTTAGCAAAAAAGGGAAAATTTGTTTGATGGTTTTCACTTTTCAAGTTGATACCATATGTTGTTATCTTGTATAAACCGAATGGAATCAACAACCAAAACCAAAGCGAGCAATGAAATCCGATTAACCCCTAACAAAGGCTTAAGCAACAATCCCACACATCCTCTAAACTTTTAGAGAAACTGATGAATGAGAAAAGGGTTCCATGATCAATAAACTTCTTCGACAGAAGAACTAGGCTTCATAATCCGACAAGAAGGCTCAATGAAAGAGTCTATATCGGATTTCGAACAATCTGAAACGTAGAGATAAGGAGCCAATATGAACCACAACTAGGAAGAGTCAATCTCATCTAACCGAGAGAGTCAAATGAAGAAAATGATGAGGCACCAAAGATAACTCCAAAGCAGAAAAAGATGATATGAAGAAAAGACGAAAAGCTTAACAAACAAGTTCACCCTTGCCCTTTTCTTCTATGGAAGAGATCCCAACCGTGAAGAAAAAGCACAGCCGAGGATAAGCAAGCTCAGACCGGAAGGAAACCGCTTGAATAGAGACACCAGAGCCGAATCGAAGAGGCGAGACCACCCCACCATCATTGAAACCAGCGAGCGGTTCGATCCGTCATGGGAGGAAAAACATGGAGAAGAAGGAAAAGACAGATTGAAGTGTTCGAAATCGGACACCAGTCGCTTCCTCGACAACCTATTCCTCGATGAAAACTATCGAACTCAAACCTGAAACCACCAACGACTGATACCCTAACTCACAAAGACTAAAACAAAAGATTATAGCGAACCTGGTTGACCGCGTCGGTGCTAACGGAGCTGCACGCCGGTTGCAGCCAGTGCCGTGCCCAGCCTTTTCGGGGCGCAAGACGATACTAATAAAAAATTATAAATTCGATAATATGTTTAACCGTAAATTTAAATTTATACTGTATTGTATAAAATACATTTTTATAAAGTATTATTCACTACAACTGATAAAATATACTCAATATTATTTTAGAGTAAGCGGTTTGTTATATGAAAATCAAATAATAAATATTTCATATTAAAACACTATTTTTTAAATCTCATGTGTATCTTTTTCATTTTTGTTAATTTGAATAGATTAAATATATTGTATAGTTAGAATTTTTCTAGTTATATGTAAAATTAAATGAACTATGAAAATTATGTTATAAAACAATTTGAATAAAAGAAATAAAGTAAACGGAAAACAATAAAAAAAATAAAGTTGGAACTAAAAGTTATAAATGGTATTTATGAAAACCCATTAAAAAGATAAAGATGAAAAGGTTTAGCCCATAACTTAATAGAATTTTTTTATTATGAAATAGATTATACCAAAATTAGAAATGAAACAGAGTTTTTCTACTAATTAGAGCAAATAAAAATTAAAACGGAGCCCTAAAATTATGGTATAAAATATGGGGCCCTAGGCGGCCGCCTTTTTTTTCATCCCATGGGCACGGCCCTGGTTGCAGCAACCAGATATTAAATTACGTTTCTTCTCTCAAATTAATACGATTTATTGATAGTTTAAGAAAAAAATCAAATCAACAAATTAGGCTGGCATATAGATAATTTCTTATTTTGGAAATACTCTATTAGATATTAACTATTACAAAAATTATGAGAACAATTACACGAACGATACTACAACGGATCATTTCAACTTGACATGCTGGGTCATGACGAACTGTTTTGCTTGCACAAGGCTGAAAATCTCATGTCTGCCTTTATTAATTTGTATTTTCCGGAACTTGAACTTCATACCTCATGATGTAAAAACATTAATAAACCTTTCATCTAACCATTGGAATAAGAGGGCTTCTACAAATAATATATGCTTTAGCATGTGAATTGTTGATGGAACGAAACATGTTCCTTTCAAAGCTCAGAAAGTTTGAAATCTTATAAGACCAGTTAAGATCCATGTGGTTTGACATAAAGATAGTGTGGCATCATTTTCATTTTCCAAGCATCATCATTATTTCAGGCTAAACATATTGTAAACACTGAATTGGTTAGTTATAATACTGATGCTTCTTGTATACTTTGCTCTATGGTTGACGGTACCAGAGATCATATTCTTTTTGGGGTGCTCCTTTAATGGTTAGGCTATTTGTGAAGAATATCCTATATCGAAAATATGATGAGATCTTAAGGGAAATATAAGAAAAATGGGACAATTCACTCAAATCATTTTCAAATAGTTTTTGTTAGAAACTAATGAAACTTAACATGGTTGATGAAAGGGTTTTTGCCCGGTTTGTAATTCAAACCTAGAAATCACTAATTCGATTGCAGAATAGTATAGGTTCGTTAAGAGACCAGCAATACACTCTAATTCTATTGAATACCAATTCAGCTAAGCGATTAAATGTGGTTTAAGTGTCACGATTCAACAAGCAAATAAATGTAAATTCGGTGTAAACAATTGATGGAAAAAGCGTTAGATCAAGGGATGCATCTCATGAATTAGAATATCTAGAACCAAGCAATTATTCAGGTTATCAAGTTTTGAACCAATTTAGAACTCAACCATAAATTTAAGATGATCCACTATCGTGGCATCAACTACTTCAACAATCAATCTAACACCCTAAACTGTCGTTTGAGGCTACAAAGAATGATAAGCATTAAACGTGTAGGGTTGATTTGTTCACGAGTTGCCTTAACTTCAACTTTCGTTGGCTAAGGACAACTCGCCCATCTATGTCAATTCAAGCAATTCACAACACTTTTGATGAGTGAATTCAATCTAAAATCGAAGGCTAGGTGATCAAACTAGTCTAAGCATTATGATCGACAATAGATGGAGATATCGAATGATGTTTCAAATCCTATCTATACTTAGTTCATGGATATCTAATCCCATCGAGCCCTCGACTTAACTAAGGGGATTACTCGCTCATAACAGATGGAACAACAACAGTAAGTGATATGAGAAACTTCACTGAATCAAATAGAAAAAGTAAGGGTTTAGAAAAACTTCAACAATAAAGTGGAAGGCAATCTTCAAGCTTACAAAACTTTAAAACAAGTATTCGAATCTCTCTCTCTCACTTGTGTTTCTGTGTTCTCTGTTGTCTCCTGTCTGCGTGATCTCCAAAGGATAAAAAACTCTCCTTTTAAAAACCCTTGGCGGTTGGAAAAGATAGGGTTGCAAAATTAGGATTAATGAAGATTTCCATAAGTGAATCGTCTGGGGAGCAGGTGCTTCCTTTTCTGGAGCAGGTGCTCCTCTTCTTCAGAATATCCTAAAAGATCCAGATTTCCTTCTTTTTCGCCAAATCCAATTGCAAGTTCCAATCCTTGTTTCCAACCACTTTTAAACCTAGAATGACTCGAAAGAGAATGAAAGACTCGATAAAAATCTACAAAACAAAGGTTAGAATGCACCAAAAACGCATTACCAATTCCCCCAGACTTAGATCTTTGTTTGTCCTCAAACAAATTCAAGACCAAGTAAAGGAGAAAGGTTTGAAAACGTGGCAACTCTTTTATCCTTAGTGAACCGAGTTAATAACATTCAATATGCAGACCACATAATCTCGATTACGAATAACAAAACATTACCAAAACTCCTCAACACATTTCTCAACCAAGTTCCATTTCCCAAACACAAACTCAACACATTCAAAGTTGCGTGAGGGTCTCGCTAAAAGCACCATTTAGGGTAGACGACGCTAAAGGGTTTAAGGCCATTTGGACCCGATGTTTCGTAGAGGATGCAGGATATCGAACAAAATTACAAGAGAGAACGGGTACGTTGATATCCACTTTCTCTAAACCACTCTTTCTTACTTCAACTCTCCAACATCTCATATAACCATCACCCACCTTGGGTACACTTGCTGTGTAGAGACACTACTAGTTTTACAGATTTACCACTCTTCCTCATCTGTTTTTTTTATATGAAATAAATATATGATGATGATGAAGAGGGCTTTGATTACAAACGTATGTCTCTCAAACACGAAGAAGAATTAGAGTTATTGTATATACCCAAGTGGACCTCATCATAGTCATTCCTCCTTATGGATTTTTGTTCCACTTTAATGTGAAACCATCTTCTGAAAATAAGAGCGGGTGATGTGGGTGCTCTCAGTTCCAGAGCGGGTGCTCCTTCTTTGGGAGCATGTGCTCTTGTTCTTCAGAAAGAGTGATTTAGATGCAGTGTCGACCCAATTCTCTCTGGCCCTTTTGCGCATATGCTGCACATATGACAATGAAGTAACAAGAATGCAAGGAGCTTGAAAAGAGGTAAGGGTTAAGGAGATTACTAACTAAAAATGAGCTAGCTATTCAGGAATAACAAGAGTGATAAAAGGAATAAGGAGTCCTGAATATGATTCATTTCCCTAATCTAGTGCCAATAGCAAGAGAAATTTTTGGTCAATATGAAACCTGGAAGATGGTGTATCGAAGTGTTCCAGCTGTTTTTTGTACCCATGCTCTGAAGAAATGGTTACTAGAGAGAAAGTTAAACACAAATAGTTCAAACATCATCATAAGATAAAGTCCTAGTTCCCTACAAAGTCTTGACTCAATAAAACAAACGAAAAATGGACTCAAACAGGACATAAGAAAATAGAAAAACATCCAGACTTACTTCACACTGTCTCGGTGTGAAAATAAGAAAAGAGAAAGTGAAAAATAAAAATCATAAGGAAAAGCATAAAGTAAAAATGTTCATAGAATACTTAGAGGGGGTAAAACAGCGATGTCTAATCGCTGGTGGTATCGTCGGAGTCCTCATCGGTGATTGGTTTCTTGCGTTTCCCGGAGCGTGTAGATGGTCTGGCGGTGGTAGATGGTCGGGCAGATGTGGAAGGACGGGCAACAGGCTGCTGGACAAGCATGGTGGATGGCATGGTGTCGGTGGAGTGTGAGATGCGACATCCCTTCTACAGCATGTGTAAAATCCGGCAGAGCAAGCTGTTGTTATTCTTTGTCGAATCCACCATCCAGGGACGGTATTTGGCTTCCTCGAGGTTAGCGGCGATGTCACGAAGCACGTACTCACTTCTGAAAGGTCTTTGGTGGTAGGCCCTAAACCGCTGCGTCCTTGCTCTCTCTGCCTCCAAGTCTTCAATCTCATCATCGCTCAAGTGAACGTCAGGAGCGGGAGCAGGAGCAGTCTGGAAACTGAGGTGCTCCTGGCAGGTGCTCCAGTGGCAGAGCATAAGTACTTTATCCCAGGCGTGAAGCCTACGTTGGCTGCAACCGCCAAATCTGTCAGGGACGGCTGTGGCAAACGGCAAAACATAACATTCTGGTCTTGTGAGGTAAACCGGTAAGTGGTGGCATCAGTTAGGATCTCACAGGTGATGAGGTAGGCAGTGTCCATAAATTCTGTCTCTAGATTGCATGTGTAGGAATCAAGGTCGACCCCCAAATGTATGAACAGCCTGGTTAGGAGACTTCCAATCCGCTCTGTATGTGCGACAGCCTTTCCCTTAGCAACTTTCGTCTTTTTATCCGCATTGACTCCAGCAAACAACGCTCCCATGTTGACTTTCGCATCCATGTCATAGCTCAAGCCGTCTTCACCTGCAATTGTGTCCCTCACTGCATTGTAAAGCATGATCAACTCGTCGGTCCGTACCTTACTCGCATCATCCCTAGAAAAGAAGATGGTGCTGATCGCTTTGGCCCCAATCCAAAGGGCGGGGTTTTGAATGGTGGATTAGGCAGCGGAGCGAGAGAAGTAGTTCCCACTAGCGATGAAATCCCAAAATTTATTCGCAACTGGTAAGCGGTAGGGACAATCCACGGTTTCCTCCCTGGGGTCGAAGCCATAGAGCTCACAAAGCTCGGGGATGGTGATCTCATATTTCTTTCCTCCAACGAAGAAAGAAAACACTCCCTCTGAAGCAACCGGCTTGTGTGGGTTCGCATAGATGACCTTTGCAGAGGCAAGGCATTGGCGAACCAAGTCTGGATAAAGTGCATCCTGTTGAGTGGCTAGGTAAATCAAATGCGAAGTGGCAAAGACGCTCCCAACATCTTCAAACAACCCTAACCTTTTCAATGTGGTTCCACATAAGTAGCGGGTTGGCTCAATTGCAATTCCCAGCCAATTTTTGTAGTAATACGCGTCTGATTGGTCCCAGACATCATATGTGTTTGGTGGAAGGCGAGAGTCAGGCAAGGAGAATCGTTGGCCTTCGTCACGCGGCCAAGGGTTGATGGTGATTTAAGAAGAGGATGATGCTCCCTTTCCCTTTTAGGAGCGTGGTGGCTTGCCATAGGAAGTATGTGGTCCTGTCATCCTGCAATGACAATAACAGCCACGAAAATCTAGCATAAATCGATATCTCAAATTCCACACAAACACATATTTAATTAAAGAGGAAGTCCCTTGTTTTTGCAAAATTTCAGATCAAAGTGTTTGCCCTTCAACATATAGATTTGACGTCTCTAAACACCCTAGAACAAAGAATTATAAACCCATTCGCATCACCATTCCCCTAAATTCCAATTTCACACCCAAAACTAGGTTGTTACTTCAAACAAAATTTCAAGTCAAATTTCCACAACCCTATGTACTCGAAATCATTCATAAGCAGGTTTAGAGTTCACCCAACTTATCGCAGCAAGTAAAATCAATCGAAACAACCTTCAATTTCACCTTGTTACGAAAGACGGCAGATCGAAAAGAGGTTTTCGAAGTGTTACCTTGCTTGTCTTGAAAAAAAGAGTTGTAGATTCGGATAGAGGGTGAAAAATCGAGTGATACTGAGCCTTAAATCGCTCAGATTGATTAAGAATTGGAGAAGTTGTGTTTTGAGAAAAATCTTGGAACCGTTTCAGTAAGAGAAGAATAATCGAAGAAGGAGAAAGGGGAAGAAAGAGAGAGAGGCGCGAGAAATAAAAAGTTTTGGTGGGTCCCATCGTATCAGTTTATTTCCATATGAAATTGGAAAAATCACTTTTAATATTATTTCTCGGGCCCATCTCATTTTTTTTATTGGACTAACCTCGTGGTGGGCCTAAATTCGGATTTTGAATTTTTACCCTGGAGAGCAGGTGCTCTGTGTTGGGGAGCAGGTGCTCCTTCTGAGAATGATGTGCAGATCGATCTTGAGGTTGACCGATAGAATGGCTGTTGATCGTATCACTCGGGATCGATCGATCTAGAATAAGGAATCGATCGATCTGCCTTCCTGGAGAGCAGATGCTCTGTGCTGGGGAGCAGGTGCTCCCTTTCCTCAGTTTGTTCTGGGCAGTGGATCTGTGATGACCCAACCCGTCAAAATAAAATTTTTTTGACCCGGATCACTATTATCACCAATAGTGATCTCAACGGTCCAATATACACCAGCATTGCGGAAATAATAACTTAACCAAAAATCAATTAAACAGACAATATTCAATAATCCCATACTTATTCAATCACACAACATTTTCCAGTTAAGCAATACAACAGTGGTTCCAGAATTATTAACACCCTAGCATTTTTAACACAAGAACCACACAATATAAGACACTAGATAATCTTCTCTTCCCGGCCATGATTCCACGATCACACTTTCTCTTTACCTACATCACATGATAAAAAGAGATGCGTGAGTATTATCACAAATACTCAGGGAGACGGTCATCTTGTCTACAGACTATATATAAATAGGCACAAGCAATTGATACAATACCAAGATGAGCAATCAACAATGCATCATACACCGATAAACGAGAAACAACACGAAACAATACGTTTTGTGTGACAGACACATGTGTCGATCGACACACCTAACCGTGCTGATCGACACGACCTGTCGACACTGTGTCGATTGACACACCATCCCGTGTTGATTGACACGACTTGCCCAGAACACGAATCTGCACAAAAATCCACCAAAAACAACACGAATTCGACCCAAACAACACGCAATCGCATTCTATCGATTCCTTCTACCTAGAAAAGCCTACAGTCACCCACTCACCTCGATTCGAGAGAAAAATCGGATTGAAATGCTAAGAACATGAAAAACAGACGAAGAACGCGAAGAACACGAAGAACGGATCTTCCTAGAATCGAAAACTCTTCCACCCACTCGAATCACAAACACCACACGCAGACACAGATCAAGAAATCGAAGGAAACAACCAAAAACCCACAAAAACTCTCTCAAAATCTGATTTCTGATAAAACTCCTAAAATATGTTCTTCACTTACTTAAATACTCGTCTCAACCGACACTCATGTCGATCGAAATACCAACCCGTGTCGATCGACACGACCTAAAATGCAATATTCCAAGTCACAAACATGTGTCAATCGACACACACCCCTGTGTCGATCTACACACGATCAAATATTCCTTAATTTGGTTCGCGGTCGTTACAATTCTCCCCCACTAACATGGATTCGTCCTCGAATCACGCAAAACCATCACTCTACGGTCAATACATCTGATATCAGTCTTCTGGCCCAACCCGGCCAGCTCTACTAATATCCTCACTCTGCCCCACCCGGCCAGCACTATCTGAGATTACACATGATCTCAGAACTTAACTAGTTCCCTACTAGACACATTACACCGCCACCACGGCTACAATCCTGACCAAACCCGGTCAACACTCAACAGAGATCAATTCCTGATCTCAATCACCCAATCCCCATCTCACTAAGGTTGACACTCTCTTCCGAACCCGACCAGATTCCCCCAGAATTTTTTTCCAATGCAACACTCGCTGATTGATATGCTCAAATTTACCCTCAGCTACTCTCTCAAATTAAGAGATCGTAGTAGTACTTAGGGATTGAATCCACAAGGAACCAAATACACAATCAATTAGTGAATTCAAATTATGCTAAGTAAATATGTAATAATGCAATAAAACAGCAAGTAAACGAGTAAAATGATTATTAAGGTTTTAGAATTCAATTGGACAAAAGGTTAGGCTATGGGTGATTCGCAGGAATGATTCGAAATACGACCGTGTCGATCGACACAGGGATATAAAAACGTTGGGATTTGTTAGGCACGGTTCTAGAACTCAAACACGAATGTAAAATCAATCAACTTTCGTTGCAGAGACTATATATGACTAAATTCCTAAATTCCAAATTTCTTTGCAAACTTAGTGAATAAAATCAAGCATTAAATTCAGGTTCAATTGTTCACAAAATTACTAAGCCAAATTCCTTTGTGAATAGATAATTTTGCTCATATAAGATTATTTCAGGTTGTTAATAATACTTTCGCATCTATTAAAGCAACCTAGGATATCCAATTTCAGTTGATCAATCCTAAAATCAAAGTTAAATCAATCTAGATGAAGAACATAAAGATAAATCCTAACAGTTTCAATTCTATCAATTTCTCATCAAACCTTTAAATCACCCTAACCTAACTAACAGACTACTCAGACATAGATGGTGTAAACATTATCAATGAATAAATAATTTGCATAAAAGAGATAGAGTAAAAGATACAGAGAGTTGAAATCGATGGAGTCTGGAAGTCTGAAATCTCCTAAGCTCTCTAAATCTCTTCTCTCTCTAGTCTCAAATTAAAAACTGGATAAAAACATGAAATCCTAAGTAAAAACCATATATAGTGTCTAAAATTCGGACTGGGCTTTTCTGTAAACTTATGGGCTTCGTGGTCCGAAGAGGAAATTCTTCAATCTTCACGTCAGACATGCTCGTGTCGATCGACACACAGGACCGTGTCGATCGACACAGCCTTGAAAACTCGACTCCGACTTGATCACTTCAGTTCTTCTTTCCTCGATGCTCCAAAATGCTCTCATCAAGCTCCAATCGTCCTTTACCCTACAAAGACTCAAAAAGACTCGAAAATACCAAAAAGACTCTATAAAAAGGACTTATATCATGGTCGAAAACGGGTAAAAACCATGATATATCACTAATCCGGATCAGGGTTGTCTGATGGACTGCGCAAAAATTAAACAAGAACATGCTCGACCAACCGTAGACCTAGACTTTAGACCAATGAGGCTACATACGTTTACCAGGGTCGTCTGAACCGAGGTTCCAAACTCCAGTAAAAACCCTAGATTAGACATCCCCATACCACCTGCCCAAACCCGGTCAGCACCACTTAGGATCACTACTGATCCCTGAAGCTCATCCAATCTCATACTTACAATCACATTACAGGTACTATTGCTCAAAAATCATATCTCTATACACCACTCACACTCGAAGGATCGTCACCCTAAGAGCTCTCGATGTATACCCTACCGGCTCTCGGTATGCTCCAGCCCCTCCCACTCTTAGGACACACAGTCTGTCGAGCTATCAGCTGCAGAGGAAATCACACATCCTCAGGAGAGATCTCTGTCCCTCAAAGTATATGCAGGGGAATCACCATCCCCTGGAGCAGTCACACTGTAACGCGCATCATAAGCACCTAATGACCGATTTACTTCACGTGGTTCCTATCACGATATTCCCTAACCCGGAATATCACCCCATGACCAATCCCCTGGTCATCTGAAACAACCCAATCACCAGGGTGTTTTCCTCGGAGTCCCTGGAAAGACAGTCCTAACTCACATAAGACTTATGTTCTAGACTCTTCCTAGAACATGGACAAGCTCTAACTCCCATAGAAATTCCATTTCTAGCCCTCTTATGACCTCCCCAGTCATCCAACCCATGACTACCCCGTCATCAACCCATGACCTCCCAATCATACCATAAGAACCCTCGTCTTATAAGCACAGATAATAAGGAAAACCATTTTATTAAATCTCAACAATGTATATCGTTACAACACAAACGAAAAATACATACAACTCATAGCAACAAGCTAAAACAACCACTGAAACCAGAAAGACACTCAAGCCACCGCTTGCTTCTCGAACCACTTCGAGAACTTTGCCTTCATCCCGCTTATGGTTCCCAAGTCTCCTCCTCAACACCGTCACAGTTCCACACGACTCTCACCAACGAATCCTCACAGGTCTCGCCTCCAACATCATGTTGGGCTGAAGATCCTCCTGAATCCTAGCCAATACCTCCTCAGACTCATGTAGACACTTCCACATCATCGATACATGGAACACCTTATGAATGACTCTCATACTCTGAGGTAACTCCAACCAATAAGATACTGGTCCAACCCGCTCCACAACCCTGAACGGACCCATAAACCTCAAACTTAGCTTACTCTCTGAAATGGATCTGTTAGGACCCCTCAACATCGCTGCCTTGAGATACACCAGATCTCCCAGCTCAAACTCCAGCTCTTTCCGTCTCTTATCAGCATAACTCTTCTCCCGATCCTGAGCCTCCTTCATGTTCAGTCTCAAGACACGGATCTTCTCCGTCGTCTCCTGAAAAAAATTCGCACCAAACATGCTCCTCTCCCTCACTTGAGTCCAGCATAATGGTGTACGACACAACCTCCCATACAGAGCCTCATATGGAGCCATCCCAATACTCGCCTGGTAACTATTGTTATACGCAAACTCAACTAGGTTCAGATGATCCACCCAATGACCACCATAATCTAACACACACATCCTCAGCAAGTCCTCTAAAGTCTGAATCATCCTCTCAGACTGACCATCCGTCTGAGGATGATACACTGTGCTCATATGCACCTTAGTGCCCATCTCAGTCTAAAATGCCCTCCAGAACTCTGAGGTAAACCTCGGATCCCTATCTGACACAATACGCACTGGCACCCCGTGCAGCCTCACTATCTCCCACACATATTTCTTAGCCTACACCACCGCTCCATTGGTCTTTTTGATGGCAAGAAAATGTGCTGACTTTGTCAGACGATCCACAATTATCCAAATCGCATCATAGGTTCGGGACAATGGCATCCCCGTCACAAAGTCCATTGTAATCATGTCCCACTTCCACTCAGGAATAGGCAAACTCTACAACATACCACTTAGAACCTGATGCTCAGCATTCACTAACTGACACACGTTACACGCTGCAACCCAGTTAGCTACATCTCTCTTCATCCCGACCCAGTGATAATACCGTTTCATATCACGATACATCTTGGTCGCACCTGGATGAACCGACCAAGATCTCCTACCTCAGATCCTCATCCTTGGGTACACAAACCCGCACGTTCACCAGTATCGTCCCATTCACCGAGACCACATACTCTGAACCTGCAACCCTAGAAACATCAATCAAAACCGGATCCTTGTCCTGAGCTGCTCGAATCCTGCTTAGTAAATCTGCCTGGTTAGCTGCCTCTAACCCCAACGGCTCCTGTGAGATGACACACAAATCTCAATGTACTAAGCTCGCTCACCAGACCCTCCAGATCACGCTCGTGAGCTGAAGCAACTCTCATCCGACTCAACACATCTGCAACCAGATTAGCCTTACCCGGATGGTACCAAATCTCTAAATCGTAATCCGCTACCAACTCCATCCAGCGCCTCTTATGGTCTGTGAACACCTGTACCTTTCCGCCATAAAGATAAGATCTCCAAATCTTTAGAACGAAAATTACCGCAGCCAATTCCAAGTCATGGGTAGGGTAGTTGCACTCGTGCTTCCTCAACTGCCTCGCAGCATACGCAATAACCTTTCCCTGCTGCATCAAGACACAACCCAGACCAACTCCCAATAATGTCAGTATACACCACGTAAGACTCACCCGGCTCGGGTAACGCCAACACAGGTGTACTCGTCAACATCTCCTTCAGCTTCCCAAAACTCTCCTCGCAAGCTGAAGACCACACAAAAGGGACATCCTTCCCCATCAGTTTCGTCATTGATTTCGCCATACTAGCAAAACCCTGAACGAACCTCCGATAATACCCTGCAAACCCAATAAAACTCTGTGTCATTTGTATTATCACTTTGCAAGCAAGGGAATCACGACATTTAAAGACTAGGAGATCAAAAGAGGCCATACAATCGAACGTGAACTTAAACAAGCAATAAGAGAATCAAGGATCTCGATCGTGGTGCTTTCAAAGAAGTACGCTTCTTCAAGCTGGTGTTTAGATGAATTGGTTGAAATCTTGAAATGCAAAGAAACTTGGGGGCAGATAGTGATGACTATTTAATACGATGTTGACCCATCTAATGTACAGAAACAGATTGCTGATTTTGGAAGGACTTTCGAGAAAACTTGTGAAAGCAAGACAGAGGAGGAGAAGCTGCGATGGAGCAAAGCTTTGACTGATGTCGCTAACATAGCAGGATAGCATTCTCTAAATTGGTACAAGTTTTTTTTTCCTCTCTGAATCAGTTGTAGTGCTAATGTCTTCTTTAGAAATGCTTCAGTAGTGAAATTTTTGTAAATCTAGACCCGCCAACATGATTTTGTTTGCTATTGTTAGGGATGAGGAAGCGGCAATGGTCGTAAAGATTGCCACCTGCTGTTGGGAGGCAAGATTATGAGATAAAGCCTCAGATGATATTGTTGGTCAAGCAGCATTTGTTTCATGGACTACCTGCGGAAATTCCGATGGACTATATAGAAAACTTCGAGGAGATCTTAAAGTGCAAACTTTTCCCCTTTTCACTCGCGGACAAAGCTTCTCGTTGGCTTATGTCTCTACCACCCGGATCCATCACGACTTGGGCACAATGTAGAGCAGCATTCTTGGACCACTTCTACACCAAAATCAAGACTGCGAGTCTAAGGAACAAGATCTCCTCGTTTCAGCAACATTCAGGAGAGTCCTTTTGTGAGGCATGGGTGATATAATGCGTTTTTGGCACGCTTTAACCCTTGTTTTGTAGGCTTTTATCGAGTCTTTCTCTCTCTATCGAGTCATTTTAGGTACAAAAGTGGCTGGAAACAAAGATTGGAGTCTT
>OZ053309.1:28622769-28837663 GCA_964056655.1 Arabis hirsuta | reverse complement strand
ATAGAGTGTATTGCTGGTCCCTTTAACGAACCTCACTATTCTGCATTCGAATAGGTGAATCTAGGTTTTAATCTTTGAAACCGGATAAAGGACGAGTTTCATTCTTTCATCAATGGGAAAGGTTCAAAGAGTACAAGAGGGAATGTTTACACCATGGGTTTACTGATGAGAACTTGTTGGGTATCTTCTATGATGGTGTTGATTGGGATTACAGGAATGTGTTGAATGCTGCAAGTGATGGTAATTTCATGACTAAGACCAGAGAGGGTGCGTATAAGCTCATTGAGAACTTGGCTGTGAGTTCTAGCAACAAGTCGCATGAGTATGATAGGACCACGAAATCTAGTGGAATGGATTCCCAAAAGATTGATGACCTTACTGCTAAGGTCAACTTGTTGTTCAAAGGGAACCAAAGGACGGTTTACTTTGTAGATGAGAATGGTGAACCATTTTCAGAGGAGATGGGTGAAGAAGGAGTCACCTAGAAATATAGGAATCACCCAAACCAAGGTCAGAATCAGTTTTAAGGGGGAGTTCAATAGAAACCACAATGTACCAACTTTCAAGCTCCTGCGAGCTTTGCAACCAACTTTCAAGATGAACTCAAGGTTATGATGCAACAACTTTTACTGAATCAGCAAAAATCTTCCAACGAGATCAGTGTCAAGGTGGATAGTATGTACAACGATCTAAATGGTAGGTTTGAAGCTCTCTCCTCTCATGTGAAGAAGTTGGATGCTCAGGTAGCTCAGATCTCGACATCAGCTAAGCGACCACCAGGGACTCTTCCAGGAAGAATTGAAACAAATCCCAGAGAACACTGCAATGTGATATTAGTTCAGAGTGAGGTGGAGACTGTCTCAGCATCGCTTACACCAGAGAAAGCAGAAGAAGTTGTCGAATCACTACCATACATCCCTAGGATCCCATACCCTCAAAGACTAAAATATGAGATTGGTGAAAAGAAGTTGGCTGAGTTTAATCAGATGGTGAGTGAGCTTCCTCTGATATCTCATTTGAAGAAGCATTTAGAGTTGATCCTGCATATCGTGAGTTCTCCAAGGCTACCAAGAAGAGTCTCACAGTAGTCAAGGCTCTCTTTGCTGAAGCAAGGAATACATTATCTCCAATGAAGCAGTTGCCAAAGCTAGAAGACCCTGGAATGTTTGTTGTTCCATGCTCCATTGTAGGAGTTGAATTTAAAGAATCTCTCTGCAATTCTGGGTCTTTTATCAATCTTATGTCTAATGCTATTGCAGAGAAGCTTGGGATTACTACGATGAGAGCTGCTCATATATCTCTGAAGTTTGCAGACTCTTCCACCAAGGTTCCACATGGTACTATTTATGATTTACATGTTCAAGTAGGCAATTGCCTTGTTCCTACTGACTTTCAAGTGGTGGAGATGAGCGAAGATCCTGGTATACCTTTGATTCTTGGAAGACCGTTTCTGGCGACAGTGGGTGCAGTTGTAGATTTGCCTAACAGAAGAGTCTCGTTCTCTAATATTGATAAGCAGGTCTTCTACAAAGCTATACCCACTAATGAAGCAGCCAAACTTGCATCATGTGTTACCGTTATCAATGGAGATAAGTTGTAAATGGTGACAAAGAGAGATTTCAATGATAAGAGTGAGGTCAAAGAATTCCTAGATGGAGACCCTCTTATCGGAACAAAGCAGACCAATCAAAAGAGCAGGGTAAAGGAGAAGGTGACGAGCCAAAGAATCAAGGGCGATTCTTATATGATTTTTGTACCTCAGAGACGTGTTAGTGACACGATTGAGTACAAGGTGAAGTCCAAAGGTATTTCGAAACCTTTCTCCAAGGTTAGAGCTATTCTCACATCTGAGCTGAAAGAGAAAGGTGAAGAAGCTGTGAAAGCTATGTTGAGCAAGGTTTTGAAGCTGAAGTTTACTGATTGGAGAGCTTGTTTTGGAGAAAGTTCTCATGCCCCTCTTCCTGACTGACTTATGAGATCCAAGTCAAGCTAAAGACTTTAACCAAGCGCTTGGTGGGAGGCAACCCACCGGTACGTTTTCTAACTTTTTCAATTCGATTTCTGTTATTACTAACTTTGAATTTCAAAGTAAGTTTTCAGGTTTTTGAAAAAAACAAAAAATGAATGATGTTGTGGAATAAACAAGGAAGATCGATCGATCCCCTCGGTTAGATCGATCGATCTAGAATGAGGAGATCAACAACCAGTCCATCTGTCAATCTCAGGATCGATCTGCACTTCGATCCACTTCCCAGATCAAAGGAGCACCTGCTCCCCAATACAGAGCACCTACTCTCCTGGGAAGATCGAGCGATCCTTTCTGCTAGATCGATCGATCCAGGGTGATAAGATCAACATCCATTTCAGCGGTCAACCTCAGGATCGATCTGCCCATTGATCCAATTCCTAGACGGAGCACCTGCTCCCCAATACAGAGCACCTGCTTTCCTGGGTATTTCCATGAACAATTTTCTTTCATACTTTTCTTTTTGATTTTATTTCTTTTCCCTCTCTCTTATCTTATTCTCACACTGAGACGGTGTGAAGTAAGTCTGGGGGGAGTTGCTACTAATATCGTTTCTTTTGGTTGTTTTCTATTTTCTTATGTCCTATTTGAGTCTATTTTCGTTTGTTTTATTGAGTCAAGATTTTGTAGGGAATTAGGACTTTATCTTATGATGATCTTTGAACTATCTATGTTTAACTTTCTCTCTAGTGACCATTTCTTCAGAGAATGGGTACAAGGAACAGCTGGAACACTTTGATACACCATCTACCAAGTTTCATATTGACCGAAAATTTCTCTCGCTATTGGCACTAGATTAGGGAAACGAACCATATTCAGGACTCCTTATTCTTTTTATCACTCTTGTTGTTCCTGAATAGCTAGCTCATTTTAAGTGAGTACCTTCCTTAACCCTTACCTCTTTCAAGCCCCTTGCATTCTTGTTACTTCATTGTCATATGTGCAGCATATGCGCAAAAAGGCCAGAGAGAATTCGGTCGACACTGCCTCTGAATCACTCTTTCTGAAGAACAGGAGCACCTGCTCCCAAAACAGAGCACCTGCTCCTATTTCCAGAAGATGGTTTACAATGAGGTGGAACAAAAGAAATCCACCAGAAGGAGGAATGACATTGATGAGCTCCACTTGGGTATGTACAGTAACTCTAATTCTTCTTTGTGTTTAGAGACATACGTTTGTAATCAAAATCCTCTTCATCATCATCATCTTATTAAAAAAAAAAAGCAGATGATGAAGAGTGGTAAATCTATAAATTGGAAATGTCTCTCTGCACAGCGAGTATACCCAAGGTGGACGATGGCTAGTTGAGATGTTGGAGAGATTTGGAGAAGAAATAGTGGTTTAGAGAATGTGGATATCAACGTACCCGTTCTCTCTTGCAATTTTGTGCGATATCCTGCATCCTCTACGAAACATTGGGTAACCCTTAAACACTTTAAACACTTTTAACTCCACCTCTAAATGACCTTAAACCCTTAGCGTCGTCTACCCTAAATGGTGCCTTTAGCGAGACCCTCACGCAACTTTGAATGCGTTGAGTTTGTGTTTGGGAAATGGAACTTGGTTGAAAAATGTGTTGAGGGGTTTTGGTGACGCTTTGTTATTCGTAATCTGGATTATGTGGCCTGCATATTGAATGTTATTAACTCGGTTCACTGAGGATAAAAGAGTTTTCGCGTTTTCAAACCTTTCTCCTTCACTTGGTCTTGAAATTGTTTGAGGACAAACAAAGATCTAAGTCTGAGGGAATTGATATAATGCGTTTTTGGCGCATTCTAACCCTTGTTTTGTAGGTTTTTTTATCGAGTCTTTCTTTCTCTTTCAAGTCATTCTAGGTCCAAAAGAGACTGGGAACAAGGATTAGAGCTTGCAATTGGATTGGAGAAAAAGGGATGAAAATTGGATATTTTTGAAGATTCTGAAGAAAAGGAAAACCTCCTCTGGAAAAGGGAGCACCTGCTCCCAGAAGATCCACTTTAGGAAGTTTTCATTAAACCTAATTTTGAAGCCCTAATTTTCTCCTAGCCGCCAAGGGTCTTTAAAAGAGGAGTTTTTCAATCTTTTTGATCATCACGCATCACACAGACACTACCAAACAGAGAGAGAAGAACACGAGTGAGAGAGAGAGAGAGATTCGAACACATTGTTTTAGAGTTTGTAAGCTTAAGGATTGCCTTCCACGTTATTGTTGAAGTTTTCTTAAACCCTTATCTCTTTTATTTGAATTCAATGAAGTTTATATTCTCTTTTGCTGCTGTGTTTCGATCTGATATGTGTGAGTAATCAACTTTGTTAGGTTAACGGTTTCGATGGGATTAAGGTTCATGAACTAAGCATAGATAGGTTTTGAAACATCATTCGATATCTCCATCTAATGTCGATCATATTACCTAGCTAGATTGATCACCTAGCCTCTGATTTTAGGTTGAATTTACTCATCAAAAGTGTTGTAAATTGCTAGAATTGACTTAGATGGGCGAGTTGTTCCTTAGCCAACGAAAGTTGAAGTTAAGGCAACTCGTGAACAAATTGATCCAATACGTTTAATGTTCATCATTCTTTGTAGCCTCAAACGACAGTTTAGGGTGTTAGATTGATTGTTGAAGTAGTTGATGCCATGACAGTGGATCATCTTAAATTTATGATTGAGTTCTAGATTGGTTCATAGCTTGATAACCTGAATAATTGCTTGGTTCCGAACGTTCAAATCCCTGAGATGTATGCCCTTGACCTAACGTTTTCCTTTAATTGTTTACAACCAATTTTTACATTTGTTTGCTTGTTAATTAGTGACATTTAAACCACTTGAATCGCTTAGCTGAATTTGTAATCCATAGAATTAGAGTGTATTGCTGGTTCCTTAACAAACCTTTACTATTCTACATTGACTAGTGATTCTAGGTTTTATCTTTACAAACCGGTAACCAAAAATTTATAGGTACCTGTATGGGTATAAAAATTCTATACCCAACAGAACCTGTACCCGATAGGACCCGAACGTGTACCCGACCCAAATACCCATATGCCCAGGCCTAGCAGCGAAGATGAGTACTTTGATGCTGAGAGTAGTAGAAGAAAAGTTGACTGGTTTGAAAGTATAGGTAACAGCAACCACAACACAGCTGGAGATAGAGACTATGGAGCAGAAGCTGTTAAGGTCTCTTAAGATGAAAACATCAAAAGTCGTTGGGGTTGGCTTAGGAAGGTTGGTTTGAGGAAGAAGAAGAAGAAGAAGAAGAAGAAGATAAAGAGGACCGAAGTTGCATTATGATTTGGAAGATCTAGCTATAACTGTGTTTGGTTTTATAACTTTTGTTACAATCTATGATTTGAAAAATGTAATTACTGTGTGTGTGTGTGCTTCTTTGCGAGGGACGAAGCTAATATTTTGTGAGGACTTGTTTCAAACAGACAAATGCCATGAATTGGATGTGACTACACAGCTGCAGGGAAAACGATGACAAGATTATCGAGTGCGGTGTACAAAACCTTTTCTGTAATGATTCCTAAACAAGATATTTATCATTTGTTGCGTTTAACATGCAGCCCCTAGCAAATCTCAAGACGATAGATATGAGTTTTTCCTATAGGTTGAAAGAAATCCCAATAATCTTGAGACACTGACACTTACGTCTTGCTCAAGTTTGGTGGAGCTTGAGGGACTAGGAAAAGCTACGAGTTATTCCCACCAACATCAACTTAGTCGACATGAGTTATTGCTCGCAATTGAGAAGTTTTCTAGATATCTCGAGTAACATCAAGATTCTCAAGGCAAGAGACACACAGACAAAAGACGTCCCTGCATCAATTGTTGGCTGTTGGTCTCGTTGTGAGTGCCTTGAGATAGGCAGCAAAAGCCTTGAGAGATTAAAGAAGATTTAAAAAAGCTAGACCTAATCAACAGTGATATAAAGAAGATTTCAGATTGTTACAATTAACAACTTTTGCAGTTCTGCACGGCTTTCTGATCTGTCTCCTCTATCGGAACATCTGTTTATATTTTGTGGTGACTTGTTTCGTCAACGAAACAGATAGATGCCTTGAAGTGGATGTGGCTTAGACCGAAATTACATTTGAGTTCAGCTGTTGGTACAACGATGACAAGATTATCGAGTGTGGTGTGAGGAGCTATTGGCGGAGGAAGCTGCGAGTAGCTGCAGCAGCGAAGTGGAAAACTCTGAAACTGAGACTAGCAGCAGCAGCAAAATGGACAACTTTGAAACTGAGAGTAGTAGCAGCGAAGTGGATTACTACGAAACTGGAGGAAACAGCAACCGCCACACAGATGGAGATGGAGACTATGAAGCAGAAGCTTTTCTGATCTCTCAAGGTGAAAACATCAAAACAACTAAACATACAAGTTGTTGGAGTTGGCTTGAGAAGCTTGGTCTGAAGAAGAAAAAGATGAATAAGACAGAGCATACTTCTCATGGAATCCCATGAGACTAGAGTCTGAGGATCCAGTGATGGGAAGAAGTAGTATACTTCATTATCATGTTCATAAAGAAAGAGATGAGATTATGAGCCTGAAGCTGTTCAACTCTCTATCAAAGGTTGTTGGAATTGGTTTGGGAAGAGACTAATCTGGGGTAGAAAGAAGAAGACAAAACCTCCACTACATTTGATATAATGCGTTTTTGGCGCATTCTAACCGTTGTTTTGTAGGCTTTTATCGAGTTTTTCACTCTCTTTCGAGTCATTCTAGGTATTAAAGTGGCTGGAAGCAAGGATTGGAGTTTGCAATTGGATTTGGGGTGAGAAAAAAGAAATCTGGATCTTTTTGGAGATTCTGAAGAAAAGGAGCACCTGCTCCGGAAGAGGGAGCACCTGCTCCCAGCAAATCCACTTATGGAAATTTCATTAAACCTAATTCTAAAACCCTATCTTTTGGGCCAGCCGCCAAGGGCTTTTAAAAGGGAGTTTTTCAACTTCTTTTAGAGATCACGCAGCCACAAAAACACAGAGAACAGAGAGAGATTAACACGAGTGAGAGAGAGAGAGAGATTCGAATACTTGTTTTGAAGAGTTTGTAAGCTTGAGGATTGCCTTCCACATATTTGTTGAAGTTTTCTTAAACCCTAATCTCTTTACTTTGATTCAATGAAGTTTCTCTTATCACTTGCTGTTGTTGTTTGCTTGAATATGTGCGAGTAATCCCCTTTGTTAGGTTGAGGGTTCGATGGGGTTAGAGAATCATAACTAAGCATAGATAGGTTTTGAAACATCACTTGATATCTCCATCTAATGTCGAACATATTGCCTAGGTTAGATTGATCACCTAGCCTTTGAATTTAGGTTGAATTTACTTATCAAAAGTTTGTAAATTGCTGGAATTGACTTAGGTGGGCGATTTGATCCTTAGCCAACGAAAGTTGAAGTTAGGGCAACTCGTGAACAAATTAACCCTAATCGCTTAATGCTTGATAATCTTTATAACATCAACGACAGTTAGGGTGTTAGATTGATTGTTAAAGTTGTAGATGCCACGAAAGTGGATCTTCTTATATTTATGGTTGAGTTCGAGATTTGGTCATAATCCGCATACGTGAATAATTACTTGGTTCTTGATATTCGAATCCCTGAGATACATACCCTTGATCTAACGCTTTTAATATAATTGTTTACAACCAAAATTTACTTTTATTTGCTTTGGTAAATCGTGACACTTAAACTACTCTTTGAATCGCTTAGCTGAGAAGTATTCTATAGGATTAGAGTGTATTGCTGGTCCCTTAACGAACCTATACTATTTCTACATCGATTAGTGATTCTAGGTTTTCATATCTTTGAAACCGGATAAAGGACTTTCATCAAATTGGCGCCGTTGCGACGGGGACCAACTCGATACCTCTAATTTTTTTTTACAATTTTAGACTAAGCACTAAACTCGTTCCTTTGTTTCTTTTGCTTGTGTTTCAGGTGTATGAACTCAAGGACAACAAGGAGAAATCTTCAAACTCCCTTCGTCACTTTGAGTAACCCTGAACTTGCGAGACTAGAACGAGAAAACAGACGACAAAGGCCTAATCCTGCTGATATGGGCAATGAAGGCGAAACTGATATGGTTGCGGAGCTGCAGAGATTACAGGAGCAGATGGCTCAGATGCAACTGCAGCACGCGCGCGAGCAGCAGCAACAACGTACGCGTGAGCAGCAACGCACCATAGGGGATATGGACAATCCCCATGTTTACTACCGAAACCGAGCTGCCATAGTTCCCCCAGCTGTTGAGAGGAATGATTATGAGATCAAGCCACAGATGATTTCAATGGTTAAGCAACACTTGTTCCACGGACTGCCTGCTGAAATTCCGATGGACCATATAGAAAACTTCGAGGAGATCTGCTCCACGACAAGTTCTAATGGGATAAACCCGGATTTCGTGAAATGTAAGTTGTTTCCCTTCTCACTCGCGGATAAGGCTTTACGTTGGCTTAAGTCCCTACCTGCTGGATCCATTACGACTTGGGCGCAATGCCGAGCCGCGTTTCTGGACCACTTCTACACAAAATCCAAAACCGCGAGTCTGAGGAACAAAATCTCCACTTTCCACCAACATTCAGGAGAGTCCTTCTGCGAGGCTTGGGAAAGGTTTAAGGAGTACAAGAGGGAGTGCCCACACCATGGGTTCAGTGATGAAAATATGTTGGGTATTTTCTACGATGGTGTGGATTGGGATTATAGAAATGCACTCAATGCTGCTAGCGATGGCGATTTCATGACAAGGACCAGAGATGGTGCATATAAGCTGATTGAGAACTTGGTTGTGAGTTCAAGCAACAAGTCCCAAGAGTATGACAGGACTATGAAATCCAATGGAACGGATTCTACCAAGATTGATGACCTTACGGCCAAAATCAATTTGTTGCTCAAAGCGAACCAAATGATGGTTCACTTTGCAGATGAGAATGGTGAACCACTTGCTGAGGAGATGGTTGAGGAAGGAGACAGTGATCAGCAAGAGGTTATCTATGTGAATGGTCAAGAGTTTATACAAAACTGTGGGTTCAACCAGAATTATAGAAACCACCCGAACATCTCCTATAGGAGTACAAATGTTGAGAACCCACAAGACCAGGTTTATCCGCAGCAAACCGGCCCCCAGAACATGAAACCTCAGGATCAAGGTTTCCAGAAAACCTTCCCCCAAAGTTTCCAAGGGAAGACGTTCCTCCCCTTTCAAGGTCAGAAACTACAATTTTCAAACTTTCAGGCTCCTGCGAGCTCTGGAAGTACTTCTCAAGACGAGTTGAAAGGGATGATGCAGCAGCTTATGGAAAATCAGCAGAAGTGTGCCACTGAGATCAACACGAAAGTGGACGCTATGTTCAATGATCTCAATGGTAGGTTTGAAGCTCTCTCCTCACATGTGAAGAAGTTAGACGCTCAGGTAGCTCAGATCTCGGCATCATCGAAGCGACCACCAGGGACTCTTCCAGGAAGAGTTGAAACAAATCCCGGAGAACACTGCAATGTGATATTAGTTCAGAGTGAGGTGGAAACTATCTCAGCATCGCTTACACCAGAGAAAGCAGAAGAATTGGTCGAATCACTACCATACATCCCTAGGATCCCATACCCTCAAAGACTGAAAAATGAGATCGGTGAAAAGAAGTTGGCTGAGTTTAATCAGATGGTGAGTGAGCTTCCTCCTGATATCTCCTTTGAAGAGGCATTTAGAGTTGATCCTGCATATCGTGAGTTCTCCAAGGATACCAAGAAGAGTCTCACAGTAGTCAAGGCTCTCTTTGCTGAAGCAAGGAATACATCATCTCCAATGAAGCAATTGCCAAAGCTAGAAGACCCTGGGATGTTTCTTGTTCCATGCTCCATTGGAGGAGTTGAATTTAAAGAATCTCTCTGCGATTCTGGGTCTTCTATCAATCTCATGTTTAAGGCTATTGCAGAGAAGCTTGGGATTACTACGATGAGAGCTGCTCATATATCTCTGAAGTTTGCAGACTCTTCCACCAAGGTTCCACACGGTACTATTCATGATTTACATGTTCAAGTAGGAAATTGCCTTGTTCCTACTGACTTTCAGGTGGTGGAAATGAGCGAAGATCCTGGTATACCTTTGATTCTTGGAAGACCGTTTCTGGCGACAGTGGGTGCAGTTGTAGATTTACCTAACGGAAGAGTCTCGTCTCTAATATTGATAAGCAGGTCTTCTACAAAGCTATACCCACTAATGAAGCAGCCAAACTTGCATCATGTGTTACCGTTATCAATGGAGATAAGCTGCAAATGGTGACAAAGAGAAATTTCAATGATAAGAGTGAGGTCAAGGAAGTCCTAGATGGAGACCCTCTTATCAGAACAAAGCAGACCAGTCAAAAGAGCAGTGTAGAGGAGAAGGTGACGAGCAAAAAAATCAAGGGCGATTCTCATATAATTTTAGTACCCCAGAGACGTGTTGGTGACACGATTGAGTACAAGGTGAAGTCCAAAGGGATTTCGAAACCTTTCTCCAAGGTTAGAGCTATTCTCACATCTGAGCTGAAAAAGAAAGGTGAAGAAGCTATGTTGAGCAAGGTTCTGAAGCTGAAAATTACTGATATATCATGGTTTTTACCTGTTTTCAACCATGATATAAGTCTTTTTCATAGAGTCTTTTTGGTATTTTCGAGTCTTTGTAGGTTAATGGACGATTGGAGCTTAATGGGAGCTTTTGGAGCATTTTGGAGCATCGAGGAAAGAAGAGCTGAAGTGATCAAGTCAGAGTCGAGTTTTCATAGCTGTGTCGATCGACACGGTCATGTGTGTCGATCGACACACATGTCTAACATGAGAAGATTGAAGAAATTCCTCTCAGGCCCAAAAAGCCCAGAAGTTTACACCGAGGCCCAATCCGATTTTTAGACAATATAAATAGGTTTTCCTTAGGTTTTCATGTTAACATCTTGAATTGTATTGAGACTTTGAGAAGAAGAGATTTGGGGAGCTTCAGACTTTCAGAGATTTCAAAACCCTTTTGTATCTCTAACTCTATATTTTTAATGCAATTTATTTCATTCATAATGTTTACTGCATCTATGTCTGAGTAGTTTGCCTGTTAGGTTTTGGAAAGTTCTAGGGTTTGATGAGAAATTGATTGGATTAAAACCCTGTAAGGATTTATCTTTATGTTCTTCATCTAGATTGATTTAACTCTGATTTTAGGATTGATCAATTGAAATTGGATATCCTAGGTTGCTTTAATAGATGCGAAAGTATTATTAACAACCTGATATAATCTTAGATGAGCAAAATTATCTATTCGTAAAGAAATTTGGCTTAGGAATTTTGTGAACAATTGAACCTGAACTTAAAGCTTGATTTTATTCACTAAGTTTGCAAAGAAATTTGGAATTTAGGGATTTAGTCATAGATAGTCTCTGCAACGAAAGTTGATTGATTTTACATTCTTGTTTGAGTTCTAGAACTGCACTTAACAAATCCTACGTTTTATATCTCTGTGTCGATCGACACGATCAATTTTGATTCATTCCTGCGAACAACCCACGACCTAACTCTTTGTCCAATTGATTTCTAGAACCTTAATCATCATTCACTGTTTACTTTGTTTTTTTTAATTACATTTATACATTCTTACTTAGCCTAATTCGAATTCAATAATTGATTGTGTTATTTGATTCCCTGTGGATTCGATCCCTAAATACTACTACGATCTCTTAATTTGAGAGAGTAGCTCAGGGAAAATTTGAGCATATCAAATTTTGGCGCCGCTGCCGGGGACTCAAAATCACCATTCAATTTTTGATTTTAGAGTTTTGTCTAAGTTTTAATTTTTTGTTTACTTACTTCTGTTTTCTTTTGCTCTTGTGTGTTTCAAGATGGTTAATCCGCTAGTGCTTATCAGAGGTGAAGATGGGTTTCTTCAGGATACTGAGGGGCGCAGACGCAATGCTTAGGGTCAGAGGTTAGATGAGAATGGGGCTATGATTTTGGAGGAACATCAGGTTGTACAGCGCCATGAGCCAGCTGGGCGTGGGCGTACTCTGGGAGAGTACAATAGGCCTGATGAGTTCTATGCCAACAGAGCTGCAATTCGCCCTCCTGCGTTCCAGAGGAGCGATTTTGAGCTGAAACCTGCTTTCTTCTCACTTGTGGCTCAGCACCCGTTCCACGGTCTATCATCTGAGCATCCCATGTACCACATTGAGAGGTTTGAGGACCTAGCATCTAGCATTAAGGCCATTGGAGTCTCCAGCGACTACCTCTACTGCAAGCTTTTCCCGTACTCTCTTGGTGGAGAAGCAGCTTACTGGCTGAAGCAGTTGGAGCCTGGATCGCTGACTACTTGGGAGGACACCAAGAACGCTTTCCTCAACAACTTCTTCGATGAGGCGAGATCTGAGGACCTGAGGACTAAGATCTCTACTTTCAGGCAGGGACCGACTGAGGCATTTAAGGCTTCCTGGGTGAGATTCAAGTCCTACTAGAGAGATTGTCCTCATCACGGGTTCAGTGATGTTCAGCTGTTGGGCATATTCTTCAGAGCTATTGATTGGAGGTACCAGATGGCCCTTGATTCTGCTAGCAATGGGAACTTCAACACCAGATATCCGGAGGATGCGCTGATTCTTATTGATAACTTGGCTGCTAGCAATAGTACCAAGAATGCAGACTTCGAGAGGAAGAAGCTTGGTGGGAACGTGAATGGAAGCCAAATCGCTGAGGTTAAGGCTAAGCTAGATTCGGTACACAACCTTCTGGTGGGGAAGAGGACGGTTCATTTTGTTCAGGAGGTAAAGACCTTCATTCCAGACCCCGTGTCGATCGACACGGAAGGATTGTGTCGATCGACATAGGAAGAAAAGGATGTCAACTACGTTGGTGGAGCTGGTTTTCAGGGTCAAAGGTATGGTAATCAGCCAGGGTATCAGAATAACGACTTTCAGAAGCCGTTTCAGAGTAACTACACCAGGAACTATGGTTCTTCTTCTTATCAGACGCCACCTGCTCAGTCATCAGAGAGCAGCGAGATGAAGTCTATTCTAGAGCAGATTCTAGAGGGACAACAGAGGATGACCGTGAGCTTCAACGGAAAAATGGATGCCATGTACCAGGATCTGAATGGAAAATTCGAAGCTTTGAACAATCATGTCAAGAAGCTGGATGTTCAAATTGCTCAAACCGCAGAGTCAATCAAGAGGCAAGAAGGCTTTCTTCCAAGCAAGACTGACACCAACCCGAGACTACACGTCAATGCCATCACTTTGGGGGGTGAAGAAGAGGTTGAAGGAGGAGATATTTGCGTTCTAGAACCTGTGTCGATCGACACAGAGGTCCAGTGTCGATCGACATGGGCTGAACTTCTTGATTCTGAGATTTCTTCCAAGGTCGACACCCAGGTCGACCTGCGTGTCAACACATCCTCGACGCTGAAAACTCGTGTCGATCGACACAAGGGCAGTGTCGATCGACACGGGTCCCTGACGAGTCCAACTTCTTCGAAACCTTTAGCTATTGCAGAGGAACGAGTTTACAAGCCCAAGATTCCATATCCACGGGCTATTAGTGTCAAAACACCAGAGGAGAAAGGTAGACATGCTCAACCACAGCTGAGGAAGTTGCAAAAGATAACGAATCCAGGGATGTTCATTGTTCCTTGCTCAATCAAAGGTATGGAATTTAAGAATTCTTTATGTGACACTAGAGCTAATGTGAATGTCATGTCTCAGTCTGTTGCAAGGAAGCTAGGGATTAAGGATCTGCAACCTTCGAAGATGTCTCTCGATCTGGCTGACTTTTCTTCAACAGTCTCGAAAGGGTTCATTCCTGACTTGATGCTTCAAGTAGGAGATTGTCTGTTTCCGGTGGATTTTCACATTATGGAGACAAAAAATGACAGCGAGAGATCATTGATTCTTGGATCATCATTCCTTGCCATTGTGGGTGCAATTGTGGATTTTCCTAATCAACGAATCTCCCTCAGGAAGATCAACAAGGATGTCTTCTACCCCGCAGTTCATCTCAAGAAGAATTCTTGTCTGACCGTTACAAATGGAGGAGAGCAGAGTTCAGACCTTGGAGATTACACGAAATTAATCCCATGTGCCCCACCTTTGACTTCACCCTCTATAAGATTTGATGGAGACTTGACTGCCTGCAAGGTGAAGCGCAAAAAGACTTCCAAACCTTTCTCCAAGTTCAAAATCATCATCCCCTTGGAGTTGAGGGAGAAAGGAGAGGTAGTTGTTCAAGAGATGCTCCAAACCACCATGAAGCCTTTTCCTGGTATTGTTCCTTGTAAGTCTGGAGATGGAGAGCGATCAAATGCAAGGCAATCAACGGATGAGGGAGACGCAAGGCCCCTCAAAGATCCACCAAAAGCCTGAGTCCTGACACAGTCAAGCTAATGAATGAAAACAAGCGCTTAGTGGGAGACAACCCACTGGTAAGTCTACTTATTTTCGTTTTATTTTCCCTTTGTTTAATAACTTTTAGTTTTGGTTTTTAGTGTTTCAGGATTTTCGAAAAAAAAAAAAAAGCGATGAGACGAGCAAATTCCAGTGTCTCGATCGACACACACTACTCGTGTCGATCGACACACCCTGCATAGGTAAGTACTCGTTCTTTTCATTTGGTGTTTTCTTTTTCTTTTCAGTTATTTCACCAACTTCAGGGTTTATAACACTGGGGACAGTGTTGTTTAAGTCTGGGGGAGGTAGTTACTAACATTGTATTTGTTTTTTTTAGAGTCAGTCCAAAATGTTTTATTGAGTTAAAATAGTCAGTTGGAAACAATGACCCTTCTTTTGGTTTAGTGGATTGTCTTTTTCGATGAGTGACCATTTTTCCAGGATCGATTTTAGAATTAGACTAATGGGAAATCCTAAGGCTGACTAGTTAACTGGAAACATCTGTTACTTCTATCATAATCCGCCCCGGGTTTGAGCTAATTATGCGGTCTCCTCGGTGATTGGTGTTCATAGAGCTTGATTCCTCATTCATACCTGACAAGTGCAATCTCTGTTGAAAAAAGTAATAGTACTCCTCTCCCTAGTTCTTAAAAAATAATAATAATAATAATAATAATAATAATAATAATAATAATAAAATACTTTGATTAGGGTGATATGATAGTTCTTGAGTATTAGACGAGGAAACAAAAGTTCCAGTGAGTCGGTACTCAAGAAATGATTGCCTGGAGCTCAAAAGCAGCAGTCTGAGTCCCTTAGAACGGATGTAGAGGACGAGCGATCTCACGACCCTGTCTCCTCACAAGAAACAATAGTAGTGAAAGCACTGTTTTTGAGTTTCTGAATCGAATAAGTCTGGGGGAGAGAAAGAGTACCAAAAGTTGTATAAGTTCATTTGTCATGGTAGAGTATGGGAATGAGTCTAGAAGGTTCTTGGCATCGAGATCTGGGACGAGATCCAGCAATGAGGACTAGTGGGTTATGTTGATAAGTCGTGGATGAATTTGGGAGGCTGCGAATGTCTATGGAGAAGTACATGGTGGTCTGATTAGGAGTTGGTTATGCATCATGTGGATTACTAATTGAAAGGGATGGTTCCGTATTCCAAGGGAAGGTAAGTTTCTGCGTTTTAAAACCTCTTTCACATTCTGAGTTTATGTTTTGCTTGAGGGCAGGCAAAAACTAAGTCTGGGGGAGTTGATATATCATGATTTTTACCTGTTTTCAACCATGATATAAGTCTTTTTCATAGAGTCTTTTTGGTATTTTCGAATCTTTTAGAGTCTTTGTAGGTTAATGGACGATTGGAGCTTAATGGGAGCTTTTGGAGCATTTTGGAGCATCGAGGAAAGAAGAGCTGAAGTGATCAAGTCAGAGTTGAGTTTTCATAGCTGTGTCGATCGACACGGTCATGTGTGTCGATCGACACACATGTCTAACACGAGAAGATTGAAGAAATTCCTCTTAGGCCCAAAAAGCCCAGAAGTTTACACCAAGGCCCAATCCGATTTTTAGACAATATAAATAGCTTTTCCTTAGGTTTTCATGTTAACATCTTGAATTTTATTGAGACTTGGAGAAGAAGAGATTTGGGGAGCTTCAGACTTTCAGAGATTTCAAAACCCTTTTGTATCTCTAACTCTATCTTTTTAATGCAATTTATTTCATTCATAATGTTTACTGCATCTATGTTTGAGTAGTTTGCCTGTTAGGTTTTGGGAAGTTCTAGGGTTTGATGAGAAATTGATTGGATTAAAACCCTGTAAGGATTTATCTTTATGTTCTTCATCTAGATTGATTTAACTCTGATTTTAGGATTGATCAATTGAAATTAGATATCCTAGGTTGCTTTAATAGATGCGAAAGTATTATTAACAACCTGATATAATCTTAGATGAGCAAAATTATCTATTCGCAAAGAAATTTGGCTTAAGAATTTTGTGAAAAATTGAACCTGAACTTAAAGCTTGATTTTATTCACTAAGTTTGCAAAAAAAATTGGAATTTGGGGATTTAGTCATAGATAGTCTCTGCAATGAAAGTTGATTGATTTTACATTCGTGTTTGAGTTCTAGAACTGCACTTAACAAATCCTACGTTTTATATCTCTGTGTCGATCGACACAGACATTTGTGTCGATCGACACGATCAATTTTGATTCATTCCTGCGAACAACCCACGACCTAACTCTTTGTCCAATTGATTTCTAGAACCTTAATCATCATTCACTGTTTACTTTGTTTTTTTTATTACATTTATACATTCTTACTTAGCCTAATTCGAATTCAATAATTGATTGTGTTATTTGATTCCCTGTGAATTCGATCCCTAAATACTACTACGATCTCTTAATTTGAGAGAGTAGCTCAGGGAAAATTTGAGCATATCAATTACCGATTGGAGAGCTTGTTTTGGAGAAAGTTCTCATGCTCATCTTCCTGACTGACTTATGAGATCCAAGTCAAGCTAAAGACTTTAACCAAGCGCTTGGTGGGAGGCAACCCACCGGTACGTTTTCTAACCTTTTCAATTTGATTTTTTTATTACTAACTTTGAATTTCAATGTAAGTTTTCACGTTTTTCAAAAAAAAAAAAAAAAGAAGATTGTGTTATGGAATATTTGAAGCAGATCGATCCCTACACCTAGATCGATCGATGATGACACTAGGGGTGGAATTATTATCCGGGATCCGAGATCCGATCCGTTATCCGTTCGGAATCGCTCCGAAAATTAGGATATCCGGAAAGGCCGGATCCGGATAAGGATAGTAAAATTTAGGATCCGTGAAAAGAGGATCCGGATCCGGATAACAAAATTTTAAGGTCCGGATATCCGGATCCGGATCCGGACGCATTAAATATATTAAAACCATATATATTATATATCTATTAAACTAATTTTATATAAATAAATATATATAAAAATTGATTTTAGTTCTTTTTATAATAAATTATATTTATAATGAAAAAATACCATTTAAAATATTAACTAATAATTTTTAAAAATATATTTTTATTTATTTATTAATTATTTTAATTAATTTTAATATTAATTTTTGATCCGGATCCGGATCCGGATATCCGCGGATATCCTGATTTTTGGAACGATTCCTAGAGCCCGGATATCCGGAGGTCACGATTCCGGATCCGGATAGTTTTTTCACGGATCCAACGATTCCGGATCCGGATCCGAATACTCTGAAATTTCAGGGTATCCGTAATCGTCCCACCCCTAGATGACACAAACAAGCATAACATCGGTCAACCTGAGGATCGACCTGCACATCGATCCACTGCCCAGAACAAACTGAGGAAAGGGAGCACCTGCTCCCCGATAGAGAGCATCCGCTCTCCAGGAAGGCAGATCGATCGATCCTCTTTTCTAGATCGATCGATCCAGGATGATGCAATCAATATCCATTCCAGCGGTCAACCTCAGGATCGATCTGCACATCGATCCAATTCCCAGAAGGAGCACCTGCTCCCCAATACGGAGCACCTGCTCCCCAATACAAAGCACCTACTCTCCTGGGTATTTCCATGAACAATTTTCTTTTATGTTTTTTTTTCCTTATGATTTTATTTATTTTCCCTCTCTCCTCTCTTATTTTCACACCGAGACGGTGTGAAGTAAGTCTGGGGGAGTTGTTACTAATATCGTTTATTTTGGATGTTTTCTATTTTCTTATGTCCTATTTGAGTCAATTTTTCGTTTGTTTTATTGAGTCAATTTTTCGTTTGTTTTATTGAGTCAAAATTTTGTAGAGAATTAGGACTTTATCTTATGATGATCTTTGAACTATCTATGTTTAACTTTCTCTCTAGTGACCATTTCTTCAGAGAGTGGATACAAGGAACAGCTGGAACACTTCGATACACCATCTTCCAGGTTTCATATTGACCAAAATTTCTCTCGCTATTGGCACTAGATTAGGGAAACGAATCATATTCAGGACTCCTTATTCCTTTTATCACTCCTTACCTCTTTTCAAGCCCCTTGCATTCTTGTTACTTCATTGTCATATGTGCAGCATATGCGCAAAAAAACCGGAGAGAATCGGGTCGACACTGCATCTAAATCACTCTTTCTGAAGAACAAGAGCACCTGAAGCCCAGGAAAGAGCACCTGCTCTCCGTAACGAGAGCACCCGTATCACCTGCTCCTATTTTTAGAACATGGTTTTACATGAGTGGAACAAAAATCCACGAGGAGGAATGACGATGATGAGCTCCACTTGGGTATGTACAACAACTCTGATATTTTCGTGTTTGAGAGACATACGCTTGTAATCAAAACCCTCTTCATCATCATCAATCTCAAAAAAAAAAAAAAACTAAAAAGATGATGAAGAGTGGTAAATTTGTGAAATTGGAAATGTCTCTCTACACAGCGAGTATACCCAAGGTGGACGATGGCTAGTTGAGATGTTGGAGGGATTTGGAGAAGAAAGAGTGGTTTAGAGAATGTGCATATCAACGTACCCGTTCTCTCTTGCAATTTTGTGCGATATCCTGCATCCTCTACGAAACATCGGGTAACCCTTAAACACTTTAAACACTTTTTACTCCACCTCTAAATAGCCAAATACCCTTAGCGTCGTCTACCCTAAATGGTGTCTTTAACGAGACCCTCACGCAACTTTGAATGCGTTGAGTTTGTGTTTGGGAAATGGAACTTGGTTGAGAAGTGTGTTGAGGAGTTTTGGTGAAGCTTTGATATTCGTAATCTGGATTATGTGGTCTGCAATTTGAATGTTATTAACTCGGTTCACTGAGGATAAAAGAGTTCCCGCGTTTTTAAACCTTTCTTCTTTACTTGGTCTTGAATTTGTTTGAGGACAAACAAAGATCTAAGTCTGGGGGAATTGATATAATGCGTTTTTAGCGCATTCTAACCGTTGTTTTGTAGGCTTTTATCGAGTATTTCACTCTCTTTCGAGTCATTCTAGGTATTAAAGTGGCTGGAAGCAAGGATTGGAGTTTGCAATTGGATTTGGCGTGAAAAAAAAAGAAATCTGGATCTTTTTGGAGATTTTGAAGAAAATGAGCACCTGCTCCGGAAGATGGAGCACCTGCTCCCAGCAGATCCACTTATGGAAATTTTATTAAACCTAATTCTAAAACCCTATCTTTTGGGCCAGCCGCCAAGGGATTTTAAAAGGGAGTTTTTCAACTTCTTTTAGAGATCACGCAACCACAAAAACACAGAGAACAGAGAGAGATTAACACGAGTGAGAGAGAGAGATTCGAATACTTGTTTTGAAGAGTTTGTAAGCTTGAGGATTGCCTTCCACATATTTGTTGAAGTTTTCTTAAACCCTAATCTCTTTACTTTGATTCAATGAAGTTTCTCTTATCACTTGCTGCTGTTGTTTGCTTGAATATGTGCGAGTAATCCCCTTTGTTAGGTTGAGGGTTCGATGGGGTTAGAGAATCATAACTAAGCATAGATAGGTTTTGAAACATCACTTGATATCTCCATCTAATGTCGAACATATTGCCTAGGTTAGATGGATCACCTAGCCTTTGATTTTAGGTTGAATTTACTTATCAAAAGATTGTAAATTGCTGGAATTGACTTAGGTGGGTGATTTGATCCTTAGCCAACGAAAGTTGAAGTTAGGGCAACTCGTGAACAAATTAACCCTAATCGCTTAATGCTTGATAATCTTTATAACTTCAACGACAGTTAGGGTGTTAGATTGATTGTTAAAGTTGTAGATGCCACGAAAGTGGATCTTCTTATATTTATGGTTGAGTTCGAGATTTGGTCATAATCCGCATACCTGAATAATTGCTTGGTTCTTGATATTCGAATCCCTGAGATACATACCCTTGATCTAACGCTTTTAATATAATTGTTTACAACCGAAATTTACTTTTATTTGCTTTGGTAAATCGTGACACTTAAACTACTCTTTGAATCGCTTTGCTGAAGAAGTATTCTATAGGATTAGAGTGTATTGCTGGTCCCTTAACGAACCTATACTATTTCTACATCGATTAGTGATTCTAGGTTTTCATATCTTTGAAACCGGATAAAGGACGTTCATCAACATTATTAGGGGTATTTCTTATTGTCTTGTGCTTATTTCTAATCAACCAAATCCTTAGAGAGATTGGAATACCTGATCCTAGATATTACTTGTCTGTTACTGCCTTAGTGGTTATATATATAAAAATATTTATGCATTTCTTTTGGCAAAGGCTTGATGGATGATTGATTCTGGACACTAGCCATAGTGATATCGAGATTATTCCAGATTGTTTCACACGTTTCCTCTCATTTAACTTGCTATTGCTTTGGTTAACAAGGATAAGTATTTCGATAGATGATAAGGATAAAGTTTTTCTTGTTTATGCTTATGTTTATTTCGATAGATGATGTTTTGTTCATACTATGTTGTGCATTCAAAGACTTTTAGTAGATAGCTCTGTCTTTTAAGCTTGGGTATCGTTGCCTGCAGTGGGTTACTGTATAGTGAATCATATCTGAAGCTAGATCATAAGTAGAGAAAGCATGGGTAGGTAGGTATATATATTATGGATATGGTCATACGATAACATTCTTCAAGTAGAGAAAGTAGTAAGAGATATGGAGATTAATTGGAATTTAACAAAATTTATGTGCAAAACCTTTGTAGGTTGGTGAATAATAGAGATTGCATTAGCCATAGAACCTAGGCGTTGGACGGTTATGTGAATCTGACATTATTTTCTTTCTGTTTCAGATGCAGCAATGATCTTGGAGTTTTAATTACTTTATAATTTATACAACTTGCCTTGAACTTATGATCTTTGAATTTGCTTGATAGAGTGATTGAATTACCATGAATCACTTCTCGCAGATTCGAACATGACGCAACAATCAAATTAAACAGTCTTGATTACAAATTTATCTCTTTTTTTACATATTCTGATCTTGAATGGAAAGGATCTGCTTCATCTGTGTTCATTAAGAAAGCTATAAGGTTTTTGTAGTTTACGCTTATGTTTCGATATATGTTTTCTTCATACACATGTGTTGTATTCAAATACTTGTACAATATCTCTCTGTCTTTAAGCATAGGTATTGTTTCTTGCAGTAGCGCATAGAGTAGTTCATTTTGAAGCTGTGTCCGTAAGTTGATGGAACTTCATTAGTTTCCAAGTCATGGGTATGGTTTATATTATGTATATATGGTAACACACGAACACTCTTAAGAGCAATGAGGTATGCAGATTTGTGTTTTGTGCCTGCATATTCTTTTGAGGTTGGTGAACAATAGACAAAGAATTTTGTCAATACATTAGGTTCTGTATGAGTGAATCCTTTCACAGTTATGAACAATATGGTAATACATCGTTTCGGTTTAATAGACGAAGTCTTGTATTGCTACATTGCTTTGGGGACTATCTTAAGTGATGGACTATCTGAGTTTGGAGATTGAGGTTCCAAGTGGCGATACTCGGTTTGTTGAAAGAGTACAGTTTGTTCAAAACAACGCGTGATTTGCATGTGTAACCAAGTGAACTCAAAATTCAGTTATTTGGTTCGGCACGTTTGTTCATTAAAATTTTATTATTATCTCTTTTTCCAAATGACAATTAAAAATAACATTTAATATAATTAAAAGTAATAAATTGAATATATATACTTACTATACTTTTTGATCAGTAACTTTCACATAGTAATAAAGTAAAACTTAATAAAACAATGGTGTTGAAAAACTCGTTAACTATCGCATGTCTTTTTTTTTGCATTTTTACATTTCTCCAAGTCTGATTCTAAGTCGTGATATTGAGAGTGTTCAAGTTCCGGATTACCAATCAGTAACTGTATCATTGTTTGATTTTTTCTCCACGAGGAAACATATATACTTGTAGTTTACTAGTTCTCTATCAAAGCGCTTGCTATCATCAATATTATCTAATAAGGAATCAATTATTCTCCTCCATGGATAGCTTATCCAAAATCATTGTAGCTATGTGATAACTTCTTCAACTTGTCTTATGCTGTGAAACTGAGTGTAGTAGCAGCAACCACCACGCCAATGGAGATAGAGGCTATAAAGCAGAAGCTATTAGAAGATTCCAGATTGTGTCATGGTATGTCTCGTCTGAAAAGACTCAGTAATTAAACTTTGAGTCACTTTTGGATCTTCCCCGGTCGCTCCAATCCGTGGAATTATACAAGAATGTGTTTACATAACCATAACCGTGGCAGGTGAGCTTTCTTTCTCTGTATCCTATAGTATTAATTAAGGCTTGCTCGCTGCTTTCAAAAATCACCAACTGTATAACTCTTTTTTTTTGTTTTTTTGGGTAAACATGTTAAGAAACTGAATAACTCTTGATATAAATTGTTGTGTAGATTGCAACGTAGAAAAATCAGGAGGGTCGATATTGGTTTGTGGATAACGACAATCATCAAGGTTAGTAGTACGTACCTTTCTTACTGTTTCGACGGTTGTCTTCATTAACAGTATTGAAGCACTTGTCAAGAAGAAACAGACATTCTGATTAATTATTTGGTTTACTAAAATGAAAAGACCAAGTCAGTTGAATCCATTAGTCTGCAATTATTTAGAAACCCCATTTGCAAGATTTACCATTTTATATACCAACCGACATCATCATAGGTTGCTTTTCTAAGAAACCACACAAGAAGAGGAAAATACATAAATAATATGTATATCAATCTTTCAGTATCGTTGCTTTATTGGTTTGAATGTGTCCTTTGATGACTATGAGGAAGTTTCCTATACAATGCTCGTCATCATACAATGAATTTAAAAAAATCAACCAATTAGAATTTACATCTCTTTGAAGTTTATCATCTCTTAGAACACCCGTTTCTCCAAAATCATTAGACTCTCTGAAATATCTCTCATGGCTTCTTCTTCGTCTTGCATCAAGAGATACCATGTGTTCCCGAGTTTCCACGGGCCAGATGTTCGTAGAGGATTTCTCAGTCATTTACACAATATCTTTGCAAGGAAAGGGATCACGACTTTCAAGGATCAAGAGATCGAAAGAGGTCATACGATTGGTCCTGAACTTGTACAAGCGATTAGAGAATCGAGATTCTCACTCGTTTTGCTCTCGAAGAATTACGCATCTTCGAGCTGGTGTTTAGATGAATTGGTTGAAATCTTGAAATGCCAAGAAGCTTCAGGTCAGATTGTGATGACTATTTTCTTCGATGTTGATCCTTCTGATGTGCGGAAACAGAGAGGAGACTTTGGAAATGCTTTTGAGAAAACTTGTCAAGGGAAAACTGAGGAAGAGAAGCAGAGATGGAGCAAAGCTTTAGCATATGTAGCAACCATAGCTGGAGAAGACTCTCTTAAATGGTTTGTTGTTTCTTTTGAGCTCAATGCTTTTATCTTTTTAATTTGATGATTCAATAATATTTTGTTGTTTTTTGTTTGTTAGGAGTGATGAAGCAGCGATGGCCGAAAAGTTTGCCACGGATGTTTCGAACAAGCTGAATGTTACACTGTCAAGGGATTTTGACGGCATGGTTGGACTACAAGCTCACTTGAGAAAAGTGAACTCTTTGTTACGCCTAGAGTGTGATGATGTGAGAATGATTGGCATTTGGGGTCCTGCTGGAATTGGTAAGAATACCATTGCTAGAGCTTTATTCAATCAACTCTCTAGCGATTTCCGACTTAGCTGTTTCATGGGGAACCTCAGGGGAAGTTATAGGAGGGTAATGGGTGTTGATGATTATGATTTCAAGTTGTGTTTACAAAGCCAATTTCTGTCTAAGATTTTGCACCAGGAGGATATGAAGGTACATCATTTACGTGCAATAAAAGAAAGGCTAAAAGATCAAAGAGTGCTTATCATTCTTGATGGTGTAGATGATCTAGAGAAACTAGAGGCTTTGGTTAAAGAGCCTTCTTGGTTTGGTTTAGGAAGTCGAATCATCTTAACCACAGAAAATAAAAAGATTTTGAAGGCAGATCAGATAAATGATATCTACCATGTGGATTTTCCATCAGAAGAAGAAGCTCTTGAGATATTTTGTCTATCTGCTTTCAAACAAAGTTTTGTACAAGATGGTTTTGAAGAGCTTGCAGATAAAGTAACAAAGCTTTGTGGTTATCTTCCATTAGGCCTCTCTCTTGTGGGTTCATCTTTGCGTGGGGAGAGCAAGAACGAGTGGGAACTTCAATTATCTAAGATCGAAACTAGTCTTGATAGAAAAATTGAGGACGTATTAAAAGTGGGATATGACAGATTGTCTGATAAAGAGCAATCTCTGTTCCTTCACATTGCATGCTTCTTCAACCAGGAAAATGTTGATCATGTGACAACCATGCTGGCTCACAGTAACTTGGATGTCGAAAATGGGCTGAAGACCCTAGCCGCTAAATCTCTTGTTCATAAAGCTACTCATAGACATATAGGGATGCACTATTTACTACAACACTTGGGGAGACAGATAGTCAATGAACAGTCTATGGAGCCCGGAAAGCGTCAGTTTTTAGTAGAAGTCGAAGAGATCCGTGATGTACTCGAAAATGAAACAGTAAGTTTTTACATAAACATTCTCTAAAAATTTCCTATATATTGTGATAACAATTTCATGAGTCTTCTTGTTCAATATTTGGTAGGGTACTGGATCTGTTATAGGTATATCATTTGATATGTACAAGATTGGTAAGTTCTCTATAAGTAAGCGAGCTTTTGAAGGAATGCGTAACCTTAAATTCCTTAGATTTTATGGTGGAAAAGTTAACTTGTTAGAGGACATGGAATATCTACCTCATCTAAGGTTACTACATTGGGATTCATACCCGAGAAAAAGTATTCCTGCGACATTTCGGCCGGAACATCTCGTCGAACTCCATATGCCATTTAGCAAGCTCGAGAAGCTTTGGGAGGAATCCAGGTTGGTATTTAATATTTGAATATGTTTCTAATGGTTTTAACCTAAGTATGATATTCCTCATTTGTGGTGTTTGACATGTAGCCCCTTGCGAATCTCAAGAAGATAGATTTAGTACATTCCAAAAATTTGAAAGAAATGCCAAATCTTTGGAAAGCCACTAGTCTCGAGACATTGAAACTCATCGGATGCAGAAATTTGGTGGAAATTCCATCCTCTATGTCAAATCTACATAAACTGAAAACATTGTGGATGGTTGGGTGTGTAGAGCTACAAGTTATTCCCACCAACATCAACTTAGCATCTCTTGAGTACGTCGATATGAGTTATTGCTCGCGGTTGAGAACTTATCCAGATATTTCTAGCAACATAAATCGTCTTGATGTAAAAAATACAAAGATAAAGGATGTTCCTGCATCCGTTGTTGGACATTGGTCTCGTCTTGAGTTGCTTGAGATAGGTAGCAGAAACCTCAAGAGATTGACAAATGTTCCCAAAAATGTAACTCGGGTAGACCTAAGCTACAGTGATATAAAGAGGATTCCAGATTGCGTCATAGGTCTCCCACATCTAGTAGATCTTACCGTCAATAATTGCACAAAACTCGTGTCAATTCCGGGTCTTGCCCCTTCGCTCAAGTCCCTAGATGCAAACAGTTGTGCATCACTAAAGAGAGTATTTTTCTATTTCCCCAACGTAATAAGGCAACTTGCGTTCTACAACTGTTTGAACCTTGATGAAGAAGCAAGAAAGGCAATAATTCAACAGAGCTACAGGATTTGTGGGTATATATACTTACCAGGTAAACAAGTCCCTGCAGAGTTCACTCACAAAGCTACAGGAAACTCCATAACCATCCCTCTGCCTTCAAGTCGCGAGGGGACTATCTCTTTGTCAACAAAATTTAAGGCTTGCCTTCTGCTTCCGCCATTCGACAGGAGCACCGATTATCAAATAAAATGTTGTCTAAGAAGCAAACGTGGTGTTCTGATTAATGAAGTCTACAATTGGGAAATGCCTTCATATATTCCTGCTCCACGTCTATCAAAACATCTACTTTTATTTTGTGATGCTCTATTTCTAGAAGGTGTATGCCATGATGAAGTTGATGTGTTTACGAGTGAGATTCTGTTTGAGTTCATCAGCTGGCTGGGTGACGATGGCGACGATTGCACGGTTCTCGAGTGTGGTGTACAAATCTTGACAGAAGAAGCTGATGGTAGCAGCAGCGGCCAAGCGGGCAACTCTAAAACTGAAGGCAATAGCAGCGAAGTGGACAACTTTGAAGATGAGCATAGTAGCAGCAGCAGCGAAGTGGGCTACTCTAAAAATGAAGGCAATAGTAGTAGCAGCGAAGAGGACAACTTTGAAGATGAGAGTAGCAGCAGCAGCAGTGAAGGGGGATACTCTGAAACTGGAAGCAAACGAAACAAAACCTCCATTTTGTTAGGGGTAGTTACTCTCGTGTGTATATTTGTGATAATCAAAATCTTCGTAAAAAGATAATAGCGGGATTGAAATATCTGATCCTACATGTTATTACTAGCCAGTGGATTCTTTTTTATTTTTATTTTATTAATACATGTTTTGTCCATAAAAGTTAATGGAATTTCAACACTTTCCAAGTTATTAGTTGATATATTGGACCATATGGTAACACTCCCGAGACTGGAGTAACAGAGATAAGGAGACTCCATGTGCAAAACTAATTGAGTTGTCTAGCAAAAATCCCACTTTTGTCATTGCTCGAGGTTTTTGTTCAAAAGATAGAGATTGTTGGAAGCCTTTGTATTGCTAAATGGTTGCCGTGGGATTAGTGTACGATTGGTTTAAGATAATGTAAATCAAGCTTATTTTAGATGATGTGAACTTAAGCTTCGGAAGCTATAGACTTTTCGAACTAATCATATGATTACTTACAAGAAGGTTCTTAAGGTTCTAAAGTTGTTCTGCTCTATCAAATTGAAAACATCATACCTCGTTGGATATGGCTTGGGAAGCTTAATATGAGGAAGACGAAGAAAATAGAGAGAGAGAGAGAGAGAGAGAGTTATTACTAAGTATCTAATCTTTGGTTCACCTACAATATGTATTTCTGATGTATATGAGATTCAAGTTTTGGTTGCTATGTATTGCTTCCTAATGATGTCTCTTTTTTTGTTGTTATTTCATTGATTTGATGACTATTATTTACGACGTTGATCCACATCTGATGTTCGGAAACAGAGGGGAGATTTCGGAAGTGCTTTTAAGGAAGCATGTGAAGGGAAAACAGAGGAGGAGAAGCAGAGGTGGAGTAATGCTTTACCATATGTAGCAACCATAGCTAGAGGCTAGAGAACACTCTCTTAACTGGTTGGTCTTGTTTTTTTTTTTTTTTTTTGTTGTTGAATCTATCAATGCTCCAATGGTAAAATGTTTGTGAATTTTAGACTCACCAACAAGGTTTTGTTTGCTTTTGTTATGCCTAGGAGTGTCAAACTGAGTTAGCTCATTCGGCTCGGCTCAGCTCAGCTCAGCTCATGATGAGCTAAAGTATTTCACACCTCAACTCGACTCAGCTCATTTATTATGTGAGCTTAAAAACATAAACTCGAACACAGATCATCTAGATTGTGATCTAAATGAGCTAGCTCGCGATCTAATACAAAATAAATATAATAATAAAATAATTAAAAATTAAACTATTATAAAACCTAAAATTAACTTTAAATGTTAAATATTTAAATAAATTCAAATAGTATTGTTAACGTATTACAAAATTAACGTAGATAATTAACATGTGAATAAAATTAACGTAGATAATTAACACGTGAATAAAATTATATTGCTATTTGTGTTAAACCAAATAACCAAGATCGAGTACATAGTAGAAACTCGACGTATTTAGGAAGAATACGACTTTAATATTTGTTTAATGGGCTTTTGTTGTGGTTAAAAGGGAATGAGAATATATATTTTAGTTGTTAAATGTAAAATATATTTACAGCATATCAATATATTATTATAAATCATTAAAAAAATATTTGTTCGTGAGCTAGTTCACGGCTCATTTGAGCTGGCTCGCATAACTCGTCAACTCATTTAAGTTCGATTACTTAACTCGCTTATTAAATGAGCCTAAAAAACATAGCTCGCGCTCGTAAAAATCTGAGCTGAGCTGAGTCAGTTCATGAACTAATGACTCGTTTGACACCCCTAGTTATGGCTAATGAAGCAGATATGATCCAAAAGATTGCTATAGATATGTTGCAAACAAATTGAATGTTACTACACCGTCAAGAGATTTTCAAGCCTTAGGGCTTCAAATTCCAGGTTCGAAAATTAGCAGTAGATAATTTTTTGCCACACTTTTCTCTTCGTAAGACTGCGAACAGCATACATGTTTTTTTTTCCTAAACGGAAGACATAGCTGCATCAAAACACAGCGTATAGCTCACGCCTCCAGTTTCGGTTTCTTAGCGTCGTCTCTTGTGCAACCAGAAATGAGAGTGCTATTAAGAATTCGATTAACGAAGAAAACGATCGAAAAAAATATTGAATTGCATTTTGCCATTTCAAAAGCGTTCTGCGAATTTTAACCAAATTTTGAGATTAACAAAAACTTAGCAAAATCATCTAATTTAGTTGTTTCGGTTTGGTTTGATATATAGGATATATATATAATTACAATTGATTATTTAGCAAAAGTTCTGCTGTAGCACACAGGTTAAAACCTGAGCCCTAGGGTTCTCATGTTTCTGGGTTCGAAGCCCGGCAGCGGATTACATTTTTGTTTACATTTTCTTTTCCGTTTTCTTCAAAAAGAAATTAAATAAAAACGCCACACTTTTCTCTTGGGAAGATTGTCAACAGCATACATGTTTTCTTTACTAAACGGCACGCAAGTCTAGGAGCTGCATCAAAACGCAGCGTATAGCTCACGTCCCAGTTTTATGCTTCACAGCGTCGTCTCCGTCTCTTCTGGATCAGAAAAGAGAAATCTGTATGATGCTTCTGTTGAATTGCGTTGCCATTTTAAAGCCTACATGTACAATTTGCCAAATCCCTAATTCCCGGTACCATCTCCTCCGGCAAACCTCCGCCGCCATCGCCAGAACAAACTCTGCGGCCAGTGAGTAGAGAAGTTTATACAAACGATTTGCAAGCAATTTGAGAATTGTACCTCAACGATTTCTTTATCTGATCAAGGATCCGAGGAGATCGTACCTTTATCTGATCACGATTCAAGCGATTAGAGAAATGAGAATCTCGATCGTGATGCTCTCCAGGAATTTTTCAGCTGGTGATGTTTGGGCTGATAGTAAGTTCTTCTTACATAGCTTTCTAGACCTTGTTCATCACAAAGTTTACATATTGTTCAATTGCGAACAACTATTTGTCTATTGTGCTAACAATTTGCTTCTTCTTTTGGTAATGCATTCGGTATTGAATCCAGGTTCGGACATCGTTTAAACATTTCTAATCTACCCTCAAGGTGTTTGATCTTTATCACATTTTTGTGAACCTCAAGTTTGATACTTAACTTGTGGTTGTGTTGTGTTGTGTTTGATATACAGCTCTATGCAGGCAACTGTGACTCACGGAGGGTATCAGCCATCAACCATCAGGAGGGGGATTGATACGTAGTACCTACCTATCTTTATCTTTGACGGTAATGACGATAGTAATGTGGACATTAAGAATATTTTTTATGCAATTGTTGAAAAGACAGGCATTCTGATAGGGATTAGTTTTTGTAACTTATGCAAAGCACTTATATTATTCCATAGTTTGCTTTTCCACGAAATCACACAAGAAGAGAAAAAGTATTTTCTTTCATTATTTCTATTTAGCTACTTCTTCTTGTTTACCTGCAAAGTCAAAGTCATAGGCGTAGTAGATATATCTATCTCTTTAGTACTCCCTCCGTTTCAAAATGTAAGTTACAACATTTTTTTTTTCTTTCTCCTCCGTAGAGCATTTCAAAATCATTGCAACTCTTTACCCTATCTCTCATGGCTTCTTCTTTATCTTCCCGGTCTAACATTAGGAGATATCATGTCTTTCCGAGTTTCCACGGTCCAGACGTCCGTAGAGGATTTCTCAGTCATTTACACAATCACTTTGCAACCAAAGGGATCACTACGTTCAATGATCAGAAAATCGAGAGAGGCCACACGATCGGACCTGAAGTCGTACAAGCAATTAGAGAATCGAGGGTCTCCATCGTTGTGCTCTCAAAGAAGTATGCTTCTTCAAGCTGGTGTTTGGATGAGCTGGTGGAAATCTTTAATTGCAAAGAAGCTTGGGGCCAAATTGTGATGACCATTTTTTACCAAGTTGACCCATCCGATGTACAGGAACAGAGCGGTGATTTTGGAAGTGCTTTTGAGAATACTTGTCAAGGGAAAACAGAAGAGGAGAAGCTGAGATGGAGCAAAGCTCTGACTGGTGTCGCAAACATAGCAGGAGAACATTCTCTTTATTGGTATGCAGTTTTTTTTTCTTTGTCTCTGAATGAATAAGTGCTTTCAACTTTCATGAGCAAATGCTTTAATGGTGGTGTCTCTTAACATTTAGACTTGTTTCACTTTTTGTAGGGAAGATGAAGCTAAGATGATCGAAAAGATTGCTGCTGATGTTTCAAACAAACTGAATCTAACACCATCAAAGGATTTTGACGGGATGGTGGGAATGGAAGCTCACTTGAGACAGGTTAACTCTTATTTACGCCTAGACTGCGATGAAGTCAAGATGATTGGAATTCAAGGTCCTGCAGGGATCGGTAAGACAACCATTGCTAGAGCTTTATTCAACCAGCTCTCTGCTGATTTTCATCTTAAATGCTTTATGGGGAACCTCGGGGGAAGTTATGGGAGTGATGATCATGGTTCGAAGTTGTGTTTACAAAGCCAACTTCTGTCCAAGATTTTGAACCAAAAGGATATGAGGGTACATCACTTGGGCACAATAAAGGAATGGCTGCAAGACCAAAGAGTCCTTATAGTTCTTGATGATGTAGATGATCTTGAACAACTAGACGCCTTGGCGAAAGAACCATCTTGGTTTGGTTTAGGTAGTCGTATCATCGTTACTACGGAAGATAGAAAGATATTGAAGGCACATTGGGTAGACAATACCTACCATGTGGGTTATCCATCCGAAAAGGAAGCTCTTGAGATTTTATGTCTATCTGCTTTCAAGCAAAGTTCTCCGTTGGATGGTTTTGAAGATCTTGCAAAGAAAATAGCTAATATGTGCGGCAGTCTTCCATTAGGCCTTCATGTTGTGGGTTTATCTTTGCGTGGAGACAGCAAGCATGAGTGGGAACGTCAGTTATCTAAGCTAGAATCCACTCTTGATAGAAAAATTGAGGACGTACTTAAAGTGGGATATGACAAACTGCTGACGAATGACAAGTCTCTGTTTCTCCACATTGTGTTCTTCTTCAACAATCAATCTGTTGATCATGTGTCAACCATGCTAGCTGACAGTAACATGGATGTCAGAAATGGGTTGGCGACCCTTGTGGATAAATCGCTCGTGTATGTATCGACCAATGGGTGGATAACGATGCATTGTTTACTGCAACAATTGGGCAGACAAATAGTTCATGAACAGTCTAACGAGCCCGGGAAACGTCAGTTTTTGGAAGAGGCCGAAGAGATTCTTGATGTGCTGACAAATAAAACCGTAAGTTCTTATCAATAAATATATATAATCCGTTTTGTGAAAACAGTTTAATTAATTTTTTTCTTGGAACACTTGTTAGGGTACTGGATCTGTCTTAGGTATATCATTTGATACGTCCAAGATGAGCGACTTTACTATAAGTGGGCGAGCCTTTGAAGGAATGCATAATCTTCGCTTCTTAAGAATCTATGGGAGATATATTAGTGCATTGCATATATCGCAAGACATGGAATATTTACCTCGTCTAAGGTTACTACATTGGAATTCATACCCTAAAAAAAGTCTTCCTCCAACATTTGAGCTGGAACGTCTCGTCGAACTCCATATGCCAATGAGCAACCTCGAGAGGCTCTGGGGAGGAATCCAGGTTTGATATTTGATATACTTAGATATGTACCTACTGATTCATCTAAATAAGATCTTATTCTCATTTGTTGTGTTTAACATGCAGACCCTTGCAAATCTCAAGGAGATAGATTTGGGATATTCCAAAAATTTGATGGAAATCCCAGATCTTTCAAAGGCTACTAATCTCGAGACATTAACTCTTACGTCTTGCACAAGGTTGGTGGAGCTTCCTTCCTCTATTAGGAATCTACAAAAACTGAAAAAGTTGATGATGATGGGGTGCGTAAAGTTACGAGTTGTTCCAACCAACATCAATTTAGCATCTCTTGAGGAAGTCAACATGAGTGATTGCATAGGGTTGAGAAGTTATCCAAATATCTCTATTAGTATCAAGGATCTCGATGTTGAAAACACAAAGATGGAAGTTCACCCATCAATTGTTGATTGTTTGCCTCTTCTTGAGTGGCTTCGTATAGGCGGCAGAAACCTCAAGAGATTAACATATGTCCCGGAAAGTGTAACACATCTAGACCTAAGCTATAGTGTTATAGAGAGGGTTCCGTATTGTATTATAGGTCTCCATCGACTAGAAAGTCTTTTCGTCTACCGGTGCAGAAACCTTGTGTCACTATTGGGTCTTCCCCCTTCTCTCAAGTACTTAAATGCGAACGATTGTGGATCACTCGAGAGAGTGAGTTTCTATTTCAATGATTCGATGAGGGAACTCGAGTTTCAGAACTGTTTGAAACTGGATGAAGAATCAAGAAGAGTAATCATGCAACAAAAGTTTCACGACAATGTATGTTTACCGGGTACAGAAGTTCCTGCAGAGTTCACTCACAAGGCTATAGGAAACTCCATAACCATCCCAATAATGGTTCTGAATGGTAAGCAAAATTTCGCTATATCCGCAAGATTAAGATTTAAGGCTTGTCTTCTGCTTTCGCCAGTCAAGCACTCACACCTTGATATAGCTTGTCTAATAACCAAAGGAGGTGTCACCATTACGGAGCTTAAGTGGGATTCAATGAATTTTTCTCATTTTTTGACGGAGCATCTGTTTATATGTGGTGGTAGCTTGGTTCAAGAAACACCTGAAGTCGATGTGACTGCGAACGAGATTCTATTTGAATTCAGCTGCAGGGATAGCCTCAAGATTATTGAGTGCGGTGTACAGATCTTGAGTGAGGAAACAGAGAGTAGTAGTGGAAGCGAAGTGGGCTGCTTTGAAATGGAAACTGGAGGCTGCAGTTACCACCACACATATGTAGAGGAAAACTATGAACCTGAAGGCGTTCAAGTCTCTCAAAGCAGTATATATAAATGTCACTGGAGTTGGCTCAAGAAACTTTTGTTTTGGCTCAAGAAACTTTGTTCTGGAAAACAAGATGATGATGACTTAGAATTTTATAATGAGGCACAAAACCCCAGGAGCCCTATTATGATTCGAAGAAGATGATGATGATGAAAAAGAACAATACTAAGGTGTTTGCTTGTGCTATCTCTTTTCCCCTTTGTTATTTTCCGCATGAATTTCGATGTATATTTATTTGTTGATCTCTCGTTTGTTGCTCTCTCGTTTGTTGCCTTCTTTTAATTACTGAAGCCATCAAAATGTATCTATTTTGTATGGTCGGACAATATATAAGTTATATCTATTATTTTGAGTTGATCTTTACCAATCTGGATAACCATAACAATATCACGGAACAAATTAAATGCTAAAATTCAATATTTAAAAAAATATATATATATTTGTTTAGAACGAACAAATAACAAAAACAAAAATTCAATGATACATATATTCCGCTACTGTTAAGGTTAAGTGGCTCAAAGTCTGCAACTTTATGAGCTTAAAGCAAAGACAAATGAAGATCTGAGGTGTCCATTTTTTAACTCAAGAAACAGAGCACGGAACCAAACTCAGCTCCTAGGAACCATCCATCGCGTTCATGCCTAACTAAGCTATATAACTGGAGACAATAGCAACCACCACACAGATGGAGACTATGAAGAAGAAGCTTGATGCGGTCCCTCAAACTGAAAAGCAGTAAAAAGTCGTTAAAGTTGGCTTAGGAATCTTGGTTTGGGGAAGAAGAAGATGACTGTGAACAGAGCGGACTTCTCGTAGAATCTCATGAGACCAGACAAGCGATGATGCATTACTTAGCTTCTTCACCATCTAAATATGGAGATGGAGACTGAAGATGTTTAGCTCTTCATAGATGACAACATCACAGGTTGGTTAGATTTGGCTTGGGAAGCTTAATCTTGAGGAAGAAGAAAGAAAGAGAAACTTATAACTAATTATCTAATCTTTGGTTCTGCTGCTACATTATATGTCTCATGTATATGAGATTCAAGTTTCGTTTGCTATGTATTGCTTCCTAATGATGTTTCTTTTTTTGTTGTAATTTCATCAAATGCATCCTTTAAATCACTCGTTGAGGATTATTACGCATGAGGGAGAAATCCTGTTTATTCTTGTCAAACCTACAAGAAGAAATTACTGATTTAGACAGTGATGACTCTTAACTGCGATGAACCATAAAACTCATATTAAAGCGTTTTGTAAAAATTTTAACCAAATTTTGAGGATTAACAAAAACTTAGCAAAATCATCAAATTTAGTTGTTTCGGTTTGGTTTATTATACAAGGATATATATATAATTACAATTGATTATTTATCAAAAGTTCCGCTGTAGGGCACAAGTTAAAACCTGAGCCTTAGGGCTCTCAGGTTCAGAATCCGGCAGCGGATTATATTTTTGTTCATATAATCTTTTCCGTTTTTAGCAACAACGGAGACTGAAGAAGTATCAGGAATCTGCAAAGACTACTACTTAATGCTTTATATATTGAAGTCTTGAAGTGTAAAGAAGTTTTGGGGCAGATTGTGATGACTATTTTTTACGACGTTGATCCACATCTGATGTTCGGAACCAGAGGGGAGATTTCGGAAGCGCTTTTAAGGAAACATGTGAAGGGAAAACAGAGGAGGAGAAGCAGAGGTGGAGTAATGCTTTAGCATATGTAGCAACGATAGCTAGAGAACACTCTCTTAACTGGTTGGTATTATTTTTTATTTTTTTTTGTTGAATCTATCAATGCTTCAATGGTAAAATGTTTGTGAATTTTAGACTCACCAACAAGGTTTTGTTTGCTTTTGTTATGGCTAGGGGTGTCAAACTGAGCTAATTCGTTCGGCTCAGCTCAGCTCATGATGAGCTAAAGTATTTCACAGCTCAGCTCGGCTCATTTATTATGCGATCTTAAGAACATAAGCTCGATCTCAGATCATCTAGATTATGATCTAAATGAGCTAGCTCGCGATCTAATACAAAATAAATGTAATAATAAAATAATTAAAAATTAAACTATTATAAAACCTAAAATTAACTTTAAATGTTAAATATTTTAAATAAATTCAAATAATTTTGTTATCGAATGCTAACTCAAAACCAATCCAATATCACATATGCTAAGACAATGACAATTAACGTAGATAATTAACAAGTGAATAAAAATATATTGCTATTCGTTTAAACCAAATAACCAAGATCGAGTACATAGTAGAAACTCGACGTATTTAGGAAGAAGACGGCTTTAATATTTGTGTTGATGGGCTTTTGTTGTGGTTAAAAAGGAACGAGAATATATATTTTAGTTGTTAAATATAAAATATATTTACAACATATCAATATATTATTATAAATCGTTAAAAAAATATTTGTTTGTGAGCTAGCTGCTCGCATAACTCGCCAACTCATTTAAGCTCGATCACTTAACTCGTTTATTAAATGAGCCTAAAAAGCATAGCTCGCGCTCATAATAATTTGAGACACCCCTAGTTATGACTCGTTTTACCAAGTTGACCCATCCGATGTACGGAAACAGAGCGGTGATTTTGGAAGTGCTTTTGAGAATACTTGTCAAGGCAAAACAGAAGAGGAGAAGCTGAGATGGAGCAAAGCTCTGACTGGTGTCGCAAACATAGCAGGAGAACATTTTCTACATTGGTATGCAGTTTTCTTTTCTTTGTCTCTGAATGAATAAGTGCTTTCAACTTTCATGAGCAAATGCTTTAATGGTGGTGTCTCTTAACATTTAGACTTGTTTCACTTTTTGTAGGGAAGATGAAGCTAAAATGATCGAAAAGATTGCTGCTGATGTTTCAAACAAATTGAATCTTACACCATCAGAGGATTTTGACGGGATGGTGGGAATGGAAACTCACTTGAGACAGGTAAACTCTTATTTACGCCTAGAGTGCGATGAAGTCAAGATGATTGGAATCCAGGGTCCTGCGGGAATCGGTAAGATAACCATTGCTAGAGCTTTATTCAACCAGCTCTCTGCTGATTTTCAACTTAAATGCTTTATGGGGAACCTCAGGGGAAGTTATGGGACTGATGATTATGGTTCAAAGTTGTTTCAAGAAAACAACTGTTTCAAACAGATTCAAACTGGACATCTGTTTATCTTTTATGATGACTTTTTTCAAGCAAACACATGCCTAGATGTGATTGGGAGCGAGATTCTGTTTGAATTCAGCTGCGGGGATAACCACAAGATTATTGAGTGTGGTGTACAGATCTTGATGAAGGAAGCTGAGAGTGGATGCAGCAGCGAAGATGAGTACTTTGATGCTGAGAGTAGTAGCAGAAAAGTTGACTGGCTTGAAAGTATAGGTAACAGCAACCACAGCACAGTTGGAATAGAGACTATGGAGCAGAAGCTGTTAAGGTCTCTCAAGATGAAAACATCAAAAGTCGTTGGGGTTGGCTTAGGAAGGTGAAATCATCAAAACAACTAAACATAGAAGTTGGCTTGAGAAGCTTGGTCTGAAGAAGAAAAAGATGAATAAGACAGAGCATACTTCTCATGGAATCTCATGAGACCAGAGTCTGAGGATCCAGTGATGGGAAGAAGTAGTATACTTCATTATCATGTTCATAAAGAAAGATATGAGATTATGAGCCTGAAACTGTTCAACTCTCTATCAAAGGTTGTTGGAATTGGTTTGGGAAGAGACTAATCTGGCGTAGAAAGAAGAAGGCAAAACCTCCACTGCATTATTAGGGGTGCTTCTTATTGTCTTGTGCTTATTTCTAATCAACCAAATCCTTAGAGAGATTGGAATACCTGATCCTAGATATTACTTGTCTGTTAGTGCCTTAGTGGTTATATATATGAAAATATTTATGCATTTCTTTTGGCAAAGGCTTGATGGATGATTGATTCTGGACACTAGCGATAGTGATATCGAGATTATTCAAGATTGGTTCACACGTTTCCTCTCATTTAACTTGCTATTGCTTTGGTAAACAAGGATAAGTATTTGGCATACACTACAGACCAGTTTCCTAAGTTCTGTTGCTGGCTTGGTTGTTAATTATGTGGGTTTCTGCAGGAGATATTGCTCCGGCTTTGTCGTCAATCCGATCATTTGGATTTCCAACTTTGTTCATTAAAGTAAGCTGTAAGTTTTTTCTTGTTTATGCTTATGTTTATTTCGATAGATGATGTTTTGTTCATACTATGTTGTGCATTCAAAGACTTACTGTATAGTGAATCATATCTGAAGCTAGATCATAAGTAGAGAAAGTATGGGTTGGTATATATATATTATGGATATGGCAAATACGATAACATTCTTCAAGTAGAGAAAGTAGTAAGAGATATGGAGATTAATTGGAATTTAACAAAATCTATGTGCAAAACCTTTGTAGGATGGTGAATAATAGAGATTGCATTAGCCATAGAACCTAGGCGTTGGACGGTTATGTGAATCTGACATTATTTTCTTTCTGTTTCAGACGCAGCAATGATCTTGGAGTTTTAATTACTTTATAGTTTATACAACTTGCCTTGAACTTATGATCTTTGAAAATGGACAGAAGAAGCTGAGAGTAGCAGCAGAAACAGAGTGGATTTGGTCTGGGGAAGAAGACAGAATCTCCATTATATTAGGTGTGTATATATGTAATTATTCAAATCTGTAGAAAGATTAGAATATCTGATCTTTAGATGTTGCTAATCTGTTACTAGTAGTGAAAATAGTTTTGGATTTTCATCGGTAAAGCCTTGATGGATTACTGATTCTGGACATTAGCCATAGTGATATCGAGGATATTCCCCACTTTTCCACATGCTTACCCTCATTATGAACTGGCTATTTCTTAGGTCTACACTACTAAAATTTGTAGTTGACGCGAGTTTTTGGATATTTAGGGCTTCCAGATTCTGATCTTGAATGGAAAGGATCTGCTTCATCTGTGTTCATTAAGAAAGCTATAAGGTTTTTGTAGTTTACGCTTATGTTTCGATATATGTTTTCTTCATACACATGTGTTGTATTCAAAGACTTGTACAATATCTCTCTGTCTTTAAGCATAGGTATTGTTTCTTGCAGTAGCGCATAGAGTAGTTCATTTCAAAGCTATGTCCGTAAGTTGAAGGAACTTCATCAGTTTCCGAGTCATGGGTTTGGTTTATATTATGGATATGGTAACACACTAACACTCTTAAGAGCAATGAGGTATGCAGATTTGTGTTTTGTGCCTGCATATTCTTGAGGTTGGTGAACAATAGACAAAGAATTTTGTCAATACATTAGGTTCTGTATGAGTGAATCCTTTCACAGTTGTGAAAAATATGGTAATACATCGTTTCGGTTTAATAGACGAAGTCTTGTATTGCTACATTGCTTTGGGGACTATCTTAAGTGATGGACTATCTGAGTTTGGAGACTGAGGTTCCAGTGGCGATACATGTGTTATTGGTTTGTTGAAAGAGTATTAAGTATATAGATTTAGAAGAATACAAATGCCCAATCCAATAACACATGTATTTTTTTTCCTTTTTTTTTTATAACACGTGTATTTGAATAACAACACTAAAGTATTATATAGAAAATAAGCGAGCGTTGTGGGAGATTCTTACACCCGCGTAAGCCTGGGTAATATATAGATCCAACCCGAAAACAACTTCTATAGAACTTAAGATTCATCTACGAAAAAGACTTGTAGATGAACTAGTTTGTGTTTTTCAAGAGTCGCTTTCTGTCTTCGGGTTTTGGGTTTGTGTTGTTCAAGAGTCGCTTTCTGTCTTCTTTTTCCTTTTTGTTTCATTTTCTTCCCATTTCAATTCCGGCGGATTTTTGCCGGTTGATTATCCTGACGAACCGAAAACTTACTACATGTCACACATCTTGATTTGGAGGAACTCGTAAACTATCGCATGTCTTTTTTTTTTTTTGCATTTTTACATTTCTCCAAGTCTGATTCTAAGTCGTGATATTGAGAGTGTTCAAGTTCCGGATTACCAATCAGTAACTGTATCATTGTTTGATTTTTCTCCATGAGGAAACATATATACTTGTAGTTTACAAGTTCTTGATCAAAGCGTTTGCTATCATCAATATTATCTAATAAGGAATCAATTATTCTCCTCCATGGATAGCTTATGCAAAATCATTGTAGCTATGTGATAACTTCTTCAACTTGTCTTTTGCTGTGAAACTGAGTGTAGTAGCAGCAATCACCACGTCAATGGAGATAGAGGCTATAAAGCAGAAGCTATTAGAAGATTCCAGATTGTGTCATGGTATGTCTCGTCTGAAAAGACTCAGTATTTGAGTCACTTTTGGATCTTCCCCGGTCGCTCCAATCCGTGGAATAATTCAAGAATGTGTTTACATAACCATAACCGTGGCAGGTGAGCTTTCTTTCTCTGTATTTTATAGTATTAATTAAGGCTTGCTCACTGCTTTCAAAAATCACCAACTGTATTTTTTTTTTTTTTTTGGGTAAACATGTTAAGAAACTGTATAACTCTTGATATAACTTGTTGTGTAGATTGCAACGTAGAAAAATCAGGAGGGTCGATATTGGTTTGTGGATAACGACAACCATCAAGGTTAGTAGTACGTACCTTTCTTACTGTTTCGACGGTTGTCTTCATTAACAGTATTGAAGCACTTGTCAAGAAGAAACAGACATTCTGATTAATTATTTGGTTTACTAAAATGAAAAGACCAAGTCAGTTGAATCCATTAGTCTGCAATTATTTAGAAACCCCATTTGCAAGATTTACCATTTTATATACCAACCACCATATATGTTGATTTTCTAATAAACCACATAAGAAGAGGAAAATACATAAATATATGTATATCATCCTTTCAGTATCGTTGCTTTATTGGTTTGAATGTGTCCTTTGATGACTATGAGGAAGTTTCCTATACAATGCTCGTCATCATACAATGAATTTAAAAAATCAACCAATTAGAATTTACATTTTGGAGGTCGAAACCAACCCAATTGAATTTTTCAAGGGTTTTTGAGGGAACGAGATCTCTGGAAAGAATCACAAGAATAACTAAGAACAATGACAAAAACACGAAAATAGCGTTAAGAAAGTTTTATTGATTTATTGCTAAGTGTTTATGCCAAGAGTTCTGGATACCTTTTTGGGTGAGTACAATGAGCTATATATAGCGAAATATCTAAAATGGGCCAGCTAATAAAATGGGTTTGGCCCATTAAACAATATTTCTAATTTAGTCCTATTATTCCATTAAGTCCGTTTTGCTTATGGGCTTAGTGTCATTTTGGATCTAGATTCAGACTGGGCCTTTATACACTTGTTGTGAATTCGTCAGGACATTGCGGAGTTGACCTCGCCGCTATATCAATCTCACATGGATGAAATCTGATCCCAACAGTTAGCCCCCAGCTTGGTAGTATCGAGTTATGATGATGCCAAGGTAAAAGTTTCTGGAGTCGGATATCGATATGTTGGACCGCGAAGTTGCCAGGCGTGGACGTCTTGTCATCGAACTCGGGAAGTTCTTGTTATTCCGCGTTGAGCTGATGTCTGCGTGTTTTCCTGGGCTTGTTTTCTTTTCCATTGTCTTAGGAGACTGAGGAGGTTGACGGTTTTGTTGCGTTAATAGGCTTTAAATCCTGATAGAAGATTTCAAGAATTTTTCCAAAAACAAAATGTTTTTAGGAAATTCTCCAGATATAAATAAGTCTGCTTCCCTGGACTTGTTTTCCACCAAATCACTTTTCCTCAGCAAAAGGTAAAAAATCATCTCCCCACCTCTTTATTTTATTGTTTTTTTTTCTTTTTTGTCGTTTCTTCTTCGAACACCGCCGCCGCCTCCCGTCAACGTCACTGTCGGCGGCGATCTTTCCTCGCCTCGCCGTCGTCGGACTCACCATCTTCCTGTTCGTGGTTCGTGGCTCGTGAATCGGCAACAGTTCGAGAAAGAAAGAGAGAGATCGGCGGTTTGAGATCGAGGAAGGAAGAGAGAGATCGGCGATGAGAGGCAGAGAGCACGTCGGCAAGGCGGGACGAGGCGAGGCGGATCGAGGCGAGGCGAGATCGAGGAGGAAAAAACGGTGAGTTGAGATCTGACCGAGTTGACTCGGCCGAGTTGACTCACTGAGTTGACTCGGCCGAGTTGACTCACTGAGTTGACTCGACCGAGTTTACTCACTGAGTTGACTCGGTCGAGTTTTTTTTTTTTTTTTTTTTGGTGGCTCAGTGGCTCAATGACTTGGTAGCAAGGCTGGCTTTGTGGAGCGAAATTGATTCGGATCGTTGATCTTTGGTACAGCGGAGAGGTGAATTTAGGAGGATGGTTTCTGATTCCGCGGACTCGCAGCTTGACGGTTTGCGCGCGAGGGACACCACAGAGGCTATTTCAAACTTAGACGATTCCGGAGAGATGGTCGCTGATCCCTTCTTTCTCGGAAGGAGAATGGTTCTTTCCCTAGCATCCGACACTGGTAGTTCGTCGAGACCGGTCTACTCTGACGCCCTAGACGCGGTTGATGAGGTTACTAATAAGATTCCTTTTAGTCCGGCTGCCAAGAAGCCGAGAGCAAAGCGGAGAGAAAATGATCCGCCTGGATCCACCATGTCAACTCCGAAGTCTTTGGATTCCCTCAATGTTTGCTTTGGTTTTCCTGACGGAGTCGAGCTAGTTGTTCCTTGCTCAAATGCACGAGCGGATCATCCTCTAGATGGCAACTTCACTCTATATGAAGCATACTTTCATGTATGCTTCCTATGGTTCCCAATCTCTGGCGCTATTTTTGACTTCTTATGGAAGACCAACCTTGCTATTGCTCAGATCACGCCTAGCGGAATGCGCCACTTGGTCGGGATTATGGTACGCAGCTATGAGTGTGGCTACGAAGTCGGAGTTGACCATCTGTTGAGTTTTCTGGAGGTTAGAAAAACTAGCTCCAAGGAGAAATTCCTTTATTTCCTTAAGGACAAACCGGATCTCCAAGTCGTCAGAGATTTTCCCAACGTAGATCGTTTTTGGTCGGAAAAGTTTTTCTTTGTGAAAATCAATGAAGCATCTGTCGGTTGCGATCATCTGGACATGCTTCGAAAGAGATGGGGGATTCGCCGTAGCAGACCCTGCCGCGCTTTTATGTTTAGCTTACCATTTTTTGATGGTTTTTTTTAAAGTCACCGTTTCTTTGCTTGCCTACATACGGAGGTTCGCGATTCTAACCATTTTCTCTTGTTGTTGTTTTTGCAGTTTTAAGTCGCATTGAGAGGTTGCCGAGTGACTTATTCATTCTTCACGATATACTTGCTGCTGAGAAGTGTAGCTGGAAGAAAGACTTTTCTTCACGCAAAGTTAGAGAAATTCGTGCTCGTCGCTTCAGAGTTACTTCGCAGATTTCTTTGCTAGAGATGCCGGACAACGTGAGAAAACCTTCTGCTCGTGAGAGGAGGGCTGCCGAGGCAAGAAGAGGATACAACGCGAGAGTGTCAGTTCCAAAAGCAGGCACTAGTGGAACCCTTGCACCTAGGCAGCGCCGTCCAGCGTTGGAGCGAAATGACGTCATCATTGCTGATCGCCGATTTGAACATTCGCATAGGCATCATGATGATGTGCAGGGAAGGGATGATGATGTTGGGGCAAGTCGTCAGCGTTCTCGAGAAGATATGGGTAAAGATATTGCTGGCGGTGAAGACCCAAGCAGATCAAGGCGCGCATCGACTCCTTGACGTGATCGCGTGGCGATGGACTCATCCTTTCCTCCCGGTTCGAAAAGATCTTTCAGCAGTGCCGAGCTGGCGGCGTCGTATCTGTCCAAGATCATCTTCCCTGGCAGTGAGTTTCCCCCTACAAAACAAAATGTCGAAGAAGAGTTCTTACTCAAGCATGGCCTTAGACTGTGTGACGGTAAGACTTCGCGGCTACTCTTGTGGGATAACGATTTCTTCTTTCTTTCTTTTTGATTTGCTAACTTGTTTTGCGTGATTTGTTTCTCTGTTTGGCAGTTTCTTTCTTCGCTTAATAAGGTCGCGATTGACTACGAGGTGACTGCTCGCTCACTGACTCGTTAGCTTGCTAACGTTCATAAGGCTTGTGACGATCACAAGAAGCAGAAAAGGGACGCAGAGGATCGCGTTGTTACTCTCGAAGCTGCTGTGAAGGAAATCGAGGATAGGCGTCGTGAGATGAATAGAACGTTTACAGAGTCTGAATCCGAGAGGAATCGTCTTCACAAGGAAGTCTCTGATCTTACCACCCGCTTAGATGTTGTTGCCAAACTTCAAGATGCAGCTGTGCAACGAGTTGTTAATGAAGCGAAGCGCGAACTGGCGGCAAAGTATGAAGCGAGGATTGTCCGTGCTACAGAGAAGATTAGAGCGATCAATGGCCAACTAAGGATTAACATAATTGATCTTGCTGAAGTCCGGAGTAACATTGAGTTCGTAAAGTTGCTTCAGAGTGACAAGGCGCCCGATCTTGGCGTAGAGCTCGTTGAGCTTGAGAAACAGGAGGTAGACCTATCACTTGCAGACGAGGTGTTTGCTAAGCATGTGCACGAACTTGAAGGGATCCTTAAGGATTCGTCGGTTACCGCGACTGATGATCGAGTTGAGGAGTTGGACGCTGATGCCGTTAAAGAAGAGGTTGACTCGCATTCGAGTTCCTCTAGTTCGTCTAGCGATGATGATTTGTCAAACTCTGCGGCAGCGACTCCTTCTGAGCCGGCCATCGAGATTGTTTACGATGTCAACGAGACCGCGCCTTAGTTACGTTTTTTTTTGTGTTAGCGTTCTCGCAACTTTTTTTTACTTTGGATTTTGTATTTGATTTAGCTTATAGGGTGTTTATCTTTTTGTTCAACGTTATTTTTGTCTTGCATGCTGTCGTTGAATTTTTCGTTTGCAAAGTTCAACTGTATTAGAGTCGGGACCAGCGATAAGTTTACTGGGTTTTCTGATGATCATTTCAGTTTACAGATGAGTCTACATTGACACGCCCGTTTCGACAATGACCACGTTATTGCGTAATGACCAACGATTAAGTTGTTGGGTTTATGAGATGAACATTCTGGTTTACGGATATGTTCCCGTGAACAAGTACGCTCCAGAAATGAACACTGAATTTAGACCAGCGATTTGTTGGGTACTGGGTTTCTGAGTTGAACATTCTGGTTTACAGATATGTTCCCGTGACCAAGTCCGCTCCATCAATGAACACCGAATTTAGACCAGCGATTTGTTGTGTGCTGGGTTTCTGAGTTGAACATTCTGGTTTACAGATATGTTCCCGTGAACAAGTCCCCTCTAGCAATGAACACCGAATTTATATAGCGCGCTTTATCCGCTTGGGATGTAGAGAGTTCGTCACTGTGGCGAACAGCAGCGAGTTAACAAGGAGAAGAAGTCTGTTCCGGAGAAGACTTTGAATGAATATGCAAGTAAAAACTTGGCTTCTGATCATTGATTTTTGATAAGTTTGCAAGTGAACACTTGAATTTTAATAAGTTTGCAAGTAAACACTTGGCTTTTGATAAGTTTGCAAGTAAACACTTGGCTTTTGATAAGTTTGCAAGTAAATACTTGGCTTTTGATAAGTTTCCAAGTAAACACTTGGCTTTTGATAAGTTTGCAAGTAAATACTTGGCTTTTGATAAGTTTGCAAGTAAACACTTGGCTTTTGATAAGTTCAATACGGCAAGCCGTGTACAAAGACGGAAGTATATGAGTATACGTACCCATTCCCCCTCTTTTTAAGGAAAGGGGGGCAACTGAGCTCATCCGAAGATGAGCTGCCTGCATACCCTCTTAAGGGATCAAGTCGCCCCGTAGTTCATTGAAGTAACTTAGTGTATTCGCTGTCTTGGCTCGTGCGGTGGCGATTCGTCATCATTTCTTCTTCCTCGCTTTGGGGTATCGTCGCTTGTCTTGTCCTTAGTTTCCATCTCAAAGTCTTTGAGGCTGAAGTCCCCCTTAAGCTGGCCCGCCGCCAGCTTTGCGGCGAGCGTCGGCGTTTAGATCGAGCGGACGACGTCGATGAATTCTTTGAGTTTCTAAAGGCGTGGAGAAATTAAGCGTTGTCGGGGCGATACGGTCCACGACTTGGGGTGTAAACCTCGTTGTTTTTCCATGGTTTGTCGCGGCTAAGGAATCCATCCGGTTTTTCATTGTGTTGTTGAAGTTGTCCTGTTCCCTTGTTTTCCTAAGGATTTCTTCAAACATTCTCTTTATCAGCGTGATCTCCGTGGCGAGTTGCGATGGTTTTTCTGCGGACTTGTCCCCTGCGGTGTTGTTTTCTCCAGGCGCATTTGCGTTTATTTCAGGATCGGTGATGACTTTGGGTGCGTTCGCGTTTGTTTCGGAGTCCTTGGTTGCGGATCCGTCTATGGCGAGTTGTTGAGGGTTGTTTTCGTTGTTGTCTCCCTCGAGAATCATCTCTCTTGATCTCGGCGCGGTGGTCTTTTGAGAAGCTTCGCAAGTTCCCCACGATCGGCTCCAAATTGTGGAGGTCGAAACCAAATCAATTGAATTTGTCAAGGGTTTTTTAGGGAACGAGATCTCTGGAAAGAATCACAAGAATAACTAAGAACAATGACAAAAACACAAAAATAGCGTTAAGAGAGCTTTATTGATTTATTGCTAAGTGTTTGTGCCAAGAGTTCTGGATCCCCTTTTTGGGTGAGTACAATGAGCTATATATAGCGAAATATCTAAAATGGGCCAGCTAATAAAATGGGTTTGGCCCATTAAACAATATTTTTAATTTAGACCCATTATTTCATTAATCCCGTTTTGCTTATGGGCTTAGTGTCATTTTGGGCCTAGATTCAGACTGGGTCTTTGTAGACTTGTTGTGAATTCGTCAGGACATTGCGGAGTTGACCTCGCCGCTATATCGATCTCACCGGGGTGAAATCTGGCCCCAACATACATCTCTTTAAAGTTTATCATCTCTTAGAACACCCGTTTCTCCAAAATCATTAGACTCTCTGAAATATCTCTCATGGCTTATTCTTCGTCTCACATCAAGAGATACCATGTGTTCCCGAGTTTCCACGGGCCAGATGTGGGTAGAGGATTTCTCAGTTATTTACACAATATCTTTGCAAGGAAAGGGATCACGACTTTCAAGGATCAAGAGATCGAAAGAGGTCATACGATTGGTCCTGAACTTGTACAAGCGATTAGAGAATCGAGAGTCTGAGTCGTTTTGCTCTCGAAAAATTACGCATCTTCGAGCTGGTGTTTGGATGAATTGGTTGAAATCTTGAAATGCCAAGAAGCTTCAGGGCAGATTGTGATGACTATTTTCTACGATGTTGATCCTTCTGATGTGCGGAAACAAAGAGGAGACTTTAGAAATGCTTTTGTGAAAACTTGTCAAGGGAAAACTGAGGAAGAAAAGCAGAGATGGAGCAAAGCTTTAGCATATGTAGCAACAATAGCTGGAGAACACTCTCTTAAATGGTTTGTTGTTTCTTTTGAGCTCAATGCTTTTATCTTTTTAATTTGATGATTCAATTTTATTTTGTTGTTTTTTGTTTGTTAGGGATGATGAAGCAGCGATGGCCGAAAAGTTTGCCATGGATGTTTCGAACAAGCTGAATGTTACACTATCAAGGGATTTTGACGGCATGGTTGGACTACAAGCTCACTTGAGAAAAGTGAACACTTTGTTATGCCTAGACTATGATGATGTCAAGATGATTGGCATTTGGGGTCCTGCGGGAATTGGAAAGACTACCATTGCTAGAGCTTTATTCAACCAGCTCTCTAGAGATTTCGACTTGGCTGTTTCATGGGGAACCTCAGGGGAAGTAATAAGAGTATAGTGGGTGTTGATGACTATGATTCCAATTTGTGTTTACAAAGCCAACTTCTGTCGAAGATTTTGAACTAGAGGGATATGAGGGTACGTCATTTAGGTTCAATAAAAGAACGACTTCATGATCAAAGAGTACTTATCATTCTTGATGATGTAGATGATCTAGAGCAATTAGAAGTATTGGCTAAGGAAACTGCTTGGTTTGGTTACGGAAGTCGGATCATCGTTACGACAAAAGATAAAAAGATTTTGAAGGCAGAGCAGATAAATGATATCTACCATGTGGATTTTCCATCAGAAGAAGAAGCTCTTGAGATATTGTATCTATCTGCTTTCAAACAAAGTTTTGTACAAGATGGTTTTGAAGAGCTTGCAGATAAAGTAGCAAAGCTTTGTGGTTATCTTCCATTAGGCCTTTCTGTTGTGGGTTCATCTTTGCGTGGGGAGAGCAAGAACAAGTGGGAACTCCAATTATCTAAGATCGAAACTAGTCTTGATAGAAAAATTGAGGACATATTAAAAGTGGGATATGACAGATTGTCTGATAAAGAGCAATCTCTGTTCCTTTACATTGCATGCTTCTTCAACCAAGAAAATGTTGATCATGTGACAACCATGCTGGCTCACAGTAACTTGGATGTCGGAAATGGGTTGAAGACCTTAACTGATAAGTCTCTTGTTCATATATCTACTCATAGACATATAGGGATGCACTATTTACTACAACAATTGGGGAGACAAATAGTCAATGAACAGTCTATGGAGCCCGGAAAGCGTCAGTTTTTAGTAGAAGTCGAAGAGATCCGTGATGTACTCGAAAATGAAACAGTAAGTTTTTACATATACATTCTCTAAAAATTTCCTATATATTGTGTTAACAATTTCATGAGTCTTCTTGTTCAATATTTGGTAGGGTACTTGATCTGTTATAGGTATATCATTTGATATGTACAAGACTGGCAAGTTCTCTATAAGTAAGCGAGCTTTTGAAGGAATGCGTAACCTTAAATTCCTTAGATTTTATGGTGGAAAAGTTAACTTGTTAGAGGACATGGAATATCTACCTCATCTAAGGTTACTACATTGGGATTCATACCCGAGAAAAAGTCTTCTTGCAACATTTCAGCCGGAACATCTCGTCGATCTCCTTATGCCATTTAGCAAGCTCGAGAAGCTTTGGGGAGGTATCTAGGTTGGTATTTAATATTTGAATATGTTCCTAATCTCACGTTTTAATGCTCCTCTTTGAATTACTTGGGAGATTCCATGCGGTGTTGTATCCTCATCTTTTCTTTGTTTTATGTTAAATGGTTTATTAGTGGTTTGTAGGCACTTCCTTCTTTGCTTGTATGGAACAGTAGCCATCGGGTTTATTCTCGCTGGGCACATTTTAAAAGAACTCCGTGTTGTACACATTTTAACTCGTATATATGCATCAAACATGCCCTTGTTGTATCAACAATTGTATCTTCCCAATGTTGGTTTCGATGTTGTTATCCCTTTCAGTGTCTTTCTTTCTTTTTCTTTTCTGCAGTCTATTACGGCGTAGAGAAATCTTTCCGAAGCTTAGCTCCTCGACTTTTGCAGGCGAGTTAACCTAACTAACCAAGTAACAATTCTCAATCTTGCAGCTCCTTCATATGTGTAAATCTAACAATATCAGAAATGTTCAATGTCTTTGAAACAGTGGCTAGTTGGTTCATACAGCACCCAAATACTTCTAATGGTGCTTCTCTCCTGCTCGCTGGCCTCTTTGCTTACCACTTAAAACCCTGCTTAACCAACACAACAACTAATGAGGTTTTTAAAACTTTATATGCCTCTGCAAATTATACCATATCATATGTGTGTCTCTCTCTCTCCCGCTAAGTAACTGTCTTGTTTGTTTATCGATAGACTTTATAAGCTTGAAGAAGAGGCAAAGGCGAGCGTTGCTGCTCTCAAGTCTTGATTTGAGAATAAAGTAGTCTCATATCAATGCGTATTTACCCGGCTGACATGACCAAGACCAGATAACCTTATGCTCGAGGGATTGTGTTTGATTACGATATTCAATTTGGAAATGAAAAAGGTGAGAATTCGACAATTTTCAATGCTGTAAGATAGAAGGGAAAGAAAGTATGTTTGTGAGACGTATTTATACGGTGAAGGACAGAGTAGTTGTTCTGCATGTGTGTGTGTGTGTATACATAAACAAGTATGAATAAAGTGACTTTTTCTTTTTCCCTTGTATTGAAACACTTTTGACTCAGAATGGATAGAAAACAAAGTCAATAGATACCATTCATTAGCTGCATTTAGATAGTTATTCTAGAGATAGATACTAGATAATATAACAACAAATCTCTGGATTTCTACTTGTCTTTATTGTCATCAGTTAATCTGATTGAGATAGTGTCTCTAGAAGGCAAAATGCTTGTGTAGTCTTTCAACAAGCATTTAATGATAATACCAGACCGAGTCTCCAACCACATGGACCCTTTCTGTTTTGTCCATTATGCTTTTCACAGTCTTACGAGTCTTCTGAGTGTACTATTACTAATATGGTGTACTGAGATCAGCTTTTACAACAAGTAATAGATGATTCTTGAAGATTATCATTGTCACATCTTCATTATAGAAGAAGACACGTGATAAATCAAAGAAAAGAAAAGGCATGCGTAAAAAATAAAATTAAAGAAAAAGCATTAATCCAAGTGGGACTGAGTGGTATACCACTAAGGAGGCCCATAGAGTAAAGTTATATAAGAAAACCCTAAATCGTAAGGAACGGGATCCAGATCTCGCCTCGCTTTCTCTCTCCCCCTCTGTCGGCGATTCTCCGAGGTCGGTGATGTTTTTGTAGTTGAATTTCTTCGCGTCTGATTGACTTTTCTGTCTGGCTTTTGGCTTTTTGATTTGTAGAAGCTTTCTCTTATCGTAGATCCAAGAAATTTATGAATTTTCATTGATTTGTAGAAGCTTTCTCTTGTTATCGTAGATTCAAGAAATTTTTGAAACGTTTAGTGTTATTTTGGAGATTACGGATTGAGTGTTATTTTTGAAACGTTTTCTCCTTCGTCCAGGTGAAAACCAATTAAGTATTTTATTAAGTATTTTCGTATTTTTAATTACCAATTTTTTTTTATTTCTTTTATTTTAAAATATTTATTTTTATTTCTTCATCAATTTTTTAATTATTTACTTTATTACAATCATTTATCATCAATATAAATTAACAAATTTTATGATAATTTTTCTATAAAAAAGACTTAAAATTTTAAAAACAAAATCTAATTAAAACATACATTAAATTATTTATTTTGATCACTTGATATAATTTTTTTTTATTTTTATATTTATAAAACTATATAGATATGTATAAATTTACTAAAATCATTAATCGATTGACCTGCGATTTAACCGCAGTTAACCATTTTAATTAGTTGATCCGTGACCCGGTTGACACTCCGGTTCGTCTTTCGGATCGGATTTAAAAACATTGGTCTCAAGCTATGGATTTGGTTGAATCAATGCAAAAATTTGCATTGCTAAAAAACAAATTGATCAAAATCTCCAAGTCCAGGACCGTAATAAGTGAGTAAAGATAGGGGTAATATTGGAATTTCGTAATTGAAAACTGTATCTTTTAATTGCCCCGACTCTTCTTCACTCTTCAAATCCGACTTTTACGCATATTATAAATTATATGTTTAACATACACGTTTAAATATTAAAAATTTATATATATTAAAATCGATTAGTCCATCTATTTAATTATTTTGTCTCACGTTTATGCGGATCAAAATTTAGTTTTTGTAAGAAATGAAAGTAGTTTTAAAATGGCTTGTGGAAATCCCTTTGGCCTAGTGGTTTGGTTAAGAGTTCATTATTGTTTCTATATTTGGAGATCTGGGGTTCGAACTCCAGAAAATACGATTTATTAATATTGATACAGTTTAACGGAGATAAATTTGTAGGAAATCTTCAACGTGGGGCAAAATATAATCATTTGACATGGATCAAGGCGGAAGATATATTCGTTATAGAATCGCCGATGTAACAGTTTTCAGAATTTGTAATAGGAAAATAATAAATCTAGATGATTAATAAAAAAAAAAAAAAAGCCTATGGAGATTGAATAAATAGTAAACGAAAGATAAACAACAGAACAAAATAAAATGGTATAAAAATATATAGGTGCGTGAGGTGGCAAGTTGGGCCGTGGCGGCCTTCGAAAAGCCACACTGCCCTCTTCTTTTATACACCTCTTCACCAACCCAAACCCTCTCCTCTCTCTCGTAGTAGCCTCTGCCTGCAATATTCTCTCTCTCTTGTAAGTTTCTCGAGTTTGATCTGATCGATCTTGTTTGCCAAATATATGTTTGATTCGTTTCGGATGCTAGTTATCTTTTAAGTTTCCTGGAAAAACTAAAGTCAAGTCGGTTAGATTAACTGTTGCTGTTTTTTCTTAAAGTAATTGTTGATGATTTAGTTATTTACATGTAATTAGTGTTTTTCTGGAGCATCGAATGAAGATCTATATTAGCCTCCAGCTTGCATCTTCTCATTACGCTCCATATATCAAATTTTTACATTATTTTGTAATTGGAACAGATTCTCTTTCGGTTCTTGTTTCCATTTGCTTTCTTTCCGATGCACAGTTTTGCAACTCTTTTGATGTGATTTGTGAGTGACAAAGGTTTGTTAGATTGGAGAGATCTCATTACTGCCTTACGTGTTCTTATGCATCTTTGATTGCTCTATTCTTTGTGTTTTACGGGTTTTCATATCATTCTGGAGATTACGGATTGATTGTTATTTTTGAGACGTTTTCTCCTTCGTCAGGTGAAAACCAAATGGCAACCGTGCGAGTCTCCTCCACTAGCATGACCAAGGCGCTTCTTAGAAGCCAGCCCACCAACAAACTCAACGCCACGAAGAGCCAGCATTTCTCTATCGGATCAGTCAGTAACGTCTCGAGATCCTTTGGATTGAAATGCTCGGCGAATTCTGGTCCCACCATGTCAGCGGTTTACAAAGTCAAGCTCATAGGACCCGAAGGTCAAGAAAACGAAATCGAGGTCCCAGATGACCAATTCATCTTGGATGCTGCAGAAGAGGCCGGAGTTGAGTTGCCTTATTCTTGCAGAGCTGGTGCGTGTTCTACTTGTGCTGGTAAGATCGAGAAAGGCAAAGTTGACCAGTCTGATGGTTCCTTCCTTGATGACCAGCATTTGGAGAACAATTATGTCTTAACTTGTGTGGCTTACCCTCAATCAGACTGTGTGATCCATACCCACAAGGAAACTGAACTCTTCTAAGTTCGGTCTCTATTTGCTATGATGCAAATTGTTATTTGAGTGATCTTTTCTTAGTTATCATTACCAGATTTGTTACACGAATGGATATCAATGGCACAGATTTGTTCTTAAATTTATATTAATGATCGTAATTTACTTTTCTCTAGTTTAACGGAGAAAAAGAAAATCTTGCTATCTATTTTATTTTCTTTTTTCTTAATGATAATTATTTTGGTTATTGAATATTTTTTTTACTTTCACACATATATATATATATATATATATATATATATAAATTAAAATTAAAAAACTAGAAAAAATTAAAAATCGGTTTAACTGGTTGGACTGGTCTGACCAGCCAATGCTGTGACTATACCAAATCGATGTCCGGTCCGTAATGCTTTTAGTTTTAGGATGTCAAGATATCCGGAATGTCCCCTTAGATTCTGAAGCGTACATCAATAAGACGTTTTGTTATATTGGGTCCAAATTCAATTCGACTAAGTTGGCCCACTAAAGCTTTTCTTATTTTGGCCCAATCATAAGCCCACTTTTGGGATGCCAACATAAACCCTTAGAACAAACATGTTATAAAAGTGGCGGCTTTATAAGAAATTAGGGTTTCGCGTTACGAGGAGGAGAGAAAAAGCTCACTCATACAGAAGCAGACACCTTCTCTTGTCGCCGCCTCCATCAATCTCATCAAATCACCGATTTCGTCATTTCGAATCTCCAAGTCCAGGACCGTAATAAGTGAGTAAAGATAGGGGTAATATTGGAATTTCTTAATTGAAAACTGTATCTTTTAATTCCCCCGACTCTTCTGCACTCTTCAAAGCCGAGTTTGTGAGAAGCTCTCTCTCTTACTTCTCACAAAAAGGAGATCTCTCTCAGTTTGCCTTCTCCGTTTCTCGTCCCGATCAAACCTACAGGTTCAAAACTCGATTTCTCTCTCTCTCCTGTGATTTTGTTTTCTTTTCAAGTGATCGGATCTTTGCTTTTTGAATGCTCTGATTCAATCGATTTTCAAAAGAGATTGGGAATTGCGTTTGCTTTTCGAAATTTCAATGGATGCTTGTAGATCGTGTTTTTTTGGGTTATGCATTCTCTTTGATTGACAAATTATGATACGATGATAACGATTTTCGTATCAGATCTTTTTAAAAAGAAAATCACAGCTTTCTTTATGATTTTGCTTTCTTCTGTATTTGGTTATGCATTTTGGAATTTTTGTGATTTTCTCTGATCTTATTGCTTAAATTATGGAAGAAATCTTGGATACTTGTTGCAGATAAGACTCTTGCCTTTAGTTTTGAAATTTGCCTTCGAGTGTCTAGTTTTATGGTCAAAATTTGTTTTTTCTGAATTTTGGGAAGTAATCCATAGTAACACTGTCATGCTTGCTGAATTGTCGAAACAAAGAGATGGAAACCTTCTTATTCTTTGTTTCATTTTGGTCTTCTTCTCGGATTCCACGATTTTACTAAAGATGATAATTTTCTTTCTTTAGATGATAGAGTAGTCGTTTCTTTAGATGATAGAGTAGTCGTTTTGCGATTCTCCGAGGTCGGTGATGTTTTTGTAGTTGAATTTCTTCGCGTTTGATTGACTTTTCTGTCTGGCTTTTTGATTTGTAGAAGCTTTCTGTTGTTATCGTAGATCCAAGAAATTTTTGAAACGTTTAGTGTTATTTTGGAGATTACGGATTGAGTGTTATTTTTGAAACGTTTTCTCCTTCGTGCAGGTGAAAACCAAATGGCAACCGTGCGAGTCTTCTCCCCTAGCATGACCAAGGCGCTTCTTAGAAGGCAGCCCACCAACAAACTCAACGCCACGAAGAGCCAGCATTTCTCTATCGGATCAGTCAGTAAAGTCTCGAGATCCTTTGGATTGAAATGCTCGGCGAATTCTGGTCCCACCATGTCAGCGGTTTACAAAGTCAAGCTCATAGGACCCGAAGGTCAAGAAAACGAAATCGAGGTCCCAGATGACCAATTCATCTTGGATGCTGCAGAAGAGGCCGGAGTTGAGTTGCCTTATTCTTGCAGAGCTGGTGCGTGTTCTACTTGTGCTGGTAAGATCGAGAAAGGCGAAGTTGACCAGTCAGATGGTTCCTTCCTTGATGACCAGCATTTGGAGAACAATTATGTCTTAACTTGTGTGGCTTACCCTCAATCAGACTGTGTGATCCATACCCACAAGGAAACTGAACTCTTCTAAGTTCGGTCTCTATTTGCTATGATGCAAATTGTTATTTGAGTGATCTTTTCTTAGTTATCATTACCAAATTGTTTTTTGAGTGATCTTTGCTATGAACACTGTCATGCTTGCTGAATTGTCGAAACAAAGAGATGGAAACCTTCTTATTCTTTGTTTCATTTTGGTCTTCTTCTCGGATTCCACGATTTTACTAAAGATGATAATTTTCTTTCTTTAGATGATAGAGTAGTCGTTTATGTGTGCTTTATATGTCCTTCAGTTTGTTTTTAAGGTACGACTTCATTTTATTGTTTTTGCGTATAACAGGGTTGGTGAAATCAAGTGCAGAGCTTTTAGTTATTTCAGGTGAAAGCCATGAAAGTCAAAATCTTTTTTGCTTCTTCTTCTCAGCTTTATGTTGATCAAAAGTTAATAATGGGTTCCACTAAGATGCAGTTATAGTCATAAGTCACCCGAGGACTTCTGATGATGATCATCTGATATAATAGCTGTTCCGATATATACATCTGAAGTACATTTATCGTACATTTATCATTACCAGATTTGTTACACGAATGGATATCAATGGCACAAATAGAAGGTTATGTGACTTTCACTGTTCTTAAATTTATATTAATAATCGTAATTTACTTTTCTCTAGTTTAACGGAGAAAAAGAAAATCTTGCTATTTTTCTTTAATGATAATTATTTTGGTTATTGAATATTTTTTTTATTTTATTTTAGAAGATAAATATGTTTGCTTCTAGTTAGTTCTCTTTGTATCACATCTTTGCTTGATTCTTGATTAGTTTTTCATTAGTTTATTACACGTAAAACAATAGTTAGTTATCCACCGTTTGGTTAGTGACTCATAAATTTTCAGACTCAATTGATTCAAGTCGATTATAAATTTAAACAAAAATGTATAAGTAGACATCAAAATTTGGTTATAACAACCGGTTGGTCAGTTGGTGAATGAGTTGTTGTATACGTAATGGGCCCAATTTATTGGTGACGATATGATCCATGTGACCATGGAGTTTTGGTATAACGTAATGGTGGTCTTATTATCCACCAAAGTAACACAATTTTTTTGAATTTATACTAGTAAATAACAGCTAATTAAAAATATGGAATAAGCAAAGATGTTCACACAAAGCAACGATCTCTTCTTTATATAAACAGAAATTACATTGTAATGCAAAACACAAGAAGGATAATTAATTACTCAGAAGATAAAACCATGATGAAATAACGATCGATCAATCACACAAGAGAGAGGAGAACACGACGAAACATTGAGTTTTGATAGTCATCAAGTAGCATTGAGGAGAACACGACGAAGCAGTTAAATAGGCTCGGAACTCATGTTTCCCGCAGCGGATTATATTTTTGTTTATATAATCTTTTCCGTTTTCTTCAAAAAGGAAATTAAAAACGCCACACTTTTCTCTTGGTAAGACTGCGAACAGCATACATGTTTTTTCTCTAAACGGCACGCATAGCTGCATCAAAACGCAGCGTATAGCTCATGTCCCCAGTTTCTGTTTCGCAGCGTCGTCTCCGTCTCTTCTGGACCAGAAAAGAGAAATCTGTATGATGCTTCTGTTGAATTGCGTTGCCATTTCAAAGCCCTTTATGTATAATTTGCCCAATCCCTAATTCCCGGTACCATCTCCTCCGGCAAACCTCCGCCAGAACAATCTCTGCGGCCAGTGAGTAGAAAAGTTTACACAAACGCAATTTGAGAAATGAGAATCTCGATCGTGATGCTCTCCAGGAATTTTTCAGCTGGTGGTGTTTGTGCTGATGGTAAGTTCTTACATAGCTTTCTAGACCTAAAGTTTACATATTGTTCAACTATTTGTCTATTGTGCTAACAATTTGCTTCTTCTTTTGGTAATGCATTCGGTATTGAATCCAGGTTCGGACATCGTTTAAACATTTCTAATCTACCCTCAAGGTGTTTGATCTTATCACATTTTTGTGATCCTCAAGTTTGATACTTAACTTGTGCTTGTGTTGTGTTGTGTTTGATATACAGCTCTATGCAAGCAACTGTTTACTGCAATGTATCGACCAATGGGTGGATAACGATGCATTGTTTACTGCAACAATTGGGCAGACAAATAGTTCATGAACAGTCTAACGAGCCCGGGAAACGTCAGTTTTTGGAAGAGGCCGAAGAGATTCTTGATGTGCTAACAAATAAAACCGTAAGTTCTTATCAATAAATATATATAATCCGTTTTGTGAAAACAGTTTAATTAATTTTTTTTCTTGGAACACTTGTTAGGGTACTGGATCTGTCTTAGGTATATCATTTGATACGCCCAAGAAGAGCGAGTTCTCTATAAGTGGGCAAGCCTTTGAAGGAATGCGTAATCTCCGATTCTTAAGAATCTATGGGAGATATGTTAGTGCATTGCATATATCGCAAGACATTGAATATTTACCTTGTCTAAGGTTACTACATTGGAATTCATACCCTAGAAAAAGTCTTCCTCCAACATTTGAGCTGGAACGTCTCGTCGAACTCCATATGCCAATGAGCAACCTCGAGAGGCTCAGGGGAGGAATCCAGGTTTGATATTTGATATACTTAGATATGTACCTAATGATTCATCTAAATAAGATCTTATTCTCATTTGTTGTGTTTAACATGCAGACCCTTGCAAATCTCAAGGAGATAGATTTGGGATATTCCAAAAATTTGATGGAAATCCCAGATCTTTCAAAGGCTACTAATCTCGAGACATTAACTCTTACGTCTTGCACAAGGTTGGTGGAGCTTCCCTCCTCTATTAGGAATCTACAAAAACTGAAAAAGTTGATGATGATGGGGTGCGTAAAGTTACGAGTTGTTCCACCAACATCAATTTAGCATCCCTTGAGGAAGTCAACATGAGTGATTGCATAGGGTTGAGAAGTTACCCAGATATTTCTGTTAGTATCAAGGATCTCGATGTTGAAAACACAAAGATGGAAGTTCATCCATCAATTGTTGATTGTTTGCCTGTTCTTGAGTGGCTTCGTATAGGCGGCAGAGAACTCAAGAGATTAAATCATGTCCCGGAAAGTGTAACACATCTAGACCTAAGCAATAGTGTTATAGAGTGGCTTCCCTACTGCATCATAGGTCTCCCTCGACTAGAAAGTCTTTTCGTCTACCGGTGCAGAAAACTTGTGTCACTACTGGGTCTTCCCCCTTCTCTCAAGTACATATATGCGAACGAATGTGAGTCACTCGAGAGAGTGAGTTTCTATTTCAATGATTCGATGAGGGAACTCGAGTTTCAGAACTGTTTGAAACTGGATGAAGAATCAAGAAGAGTAATCATGCAACAAAAGGTTCACGACAATGTATGTTTACCGGGTAAAGAAGTTTCTGCGGAGTTCACTCACAAGGCTACAGGAAACTCCATAATCATCCCAATGATTTTGGATGGTAAGCAAAATTTCGCTATATCCTCAACGTTAAGATTTAAGGCTTGTCTTCTGCTTTCGCCAATCAAGTTCTCACATCTCGATATAGCTTGTCGTATGACCAGAGGAGGTGTCACCATTACGGAACTTAAGTGGGATCAAATGAATGTTTCTAATTTTTTGACGGAGCATCTGTTTATATGTGGTGGTAGCTTGGTTCAAGAAGCACCTAATATCGATGTGGCTTGGAACGAGATTCGATTTGAATTCAGCTGCAGGGATAGCATCAAGATTATTGAGTGCGGTGTACAGATATTGAGTGAAGAAATAGAGAGTAGTAGTGGAAGCAAAGTGCGCTGCTCTGAAATTGAAACTGGAGGCAGCAGTTATCTCCACACATATGGAGAGGAAAACTACAAACCTGAAGCCATTCAGGTCTCTCGGCGTAAGAAAGTTCAAAGCAGTAAATATAAGTGTCTTTGGAGTTGGCTTAAGAAGCTTTGTTGTGGAAAACAAGATGAAGAATACAATGATGAAGCAGATCTACTCATGACACAAATAAAAGAAGATGAAGAATATGATGATGACATACAACCACTCATTACCCGCATAAAAGAAGATGCTCAACAAAAGTTTTTGCGTCATTGACGTCGTTATAAAATGAGCTCCATTAGGGTTAACAAACCACAATCCATGAGCCCCAACAGGATTAACCAAGAACAATCTATGAGCCCCATTATGATTCGAACATGAAGGTGTTTGCTTTTGCTATCTCCTTTTCCTCATGAATTTCAATATACAATTTGTCTATTGATCTCTCGTTCTATTAATCTACAAGGATAATCACAACAAAACAGGGAGTACGATAACATAAGGCCCATTAGAGGGCATGTATCTGTTTTGTATGGTTGGACAATAATATGTAATTAGAATGTTGGCCCGCACCAGAGATGGCTTTATTCAAGAATGAGAAAAGTGCAGAAGTTGTGTTTGAATTTAGCTGCAGGGAAAACGATGACAGGATTATTGAGTGTGGTGTACAGTTTTTGAGGGAGAAAGGCAAGAGAGGAGTAGTAGTAGTAGCTGCGAAGTGGACCACTACGAAACTGAAGGCAGCAACAACCACGAGAGTGATGAAGACATAACTTCCATATATTATGGGTAGTTATTATTGTCTTGTGTATATTTATGATTATCCAAATCTTTAGAGAGATTAAAATATCTGATCGTACATATTACTAGTCTGATACTGGTAATGGCTAATATGCTTCCTTGTACGAGGCAGTACTCATCAACCAAACCACATTCTTAGCTTTTGTCTCTTCTAAAGTGTAAACTCATTCTCTGGTTGCTTCCAAAGAACTACCAGAGGAATGTGAGAGCAGTGGCATTTCACTACTGTTAAAAGTATAGTAATATACTGTTTTGTTTATATAAACAAAGTCTTGTATTGCTACGTACATTGCTATGGGGACAATCTTAAGAGATTGATTATCTGAGTGTTACCATCTTAGCTCTCTAAATATGGAGATGAATTTGAACAGAGCGGACTTCTCGTGGAATCTCATGGGGCCTGATTGGCGAGGACGGTGACCGTAGGCGGATGAAAAAAATTGTAAGACTGTGGTTGTTACTTTTTTATTTTAAAATATTAACAAAGTCTAATTTATTTTTAAATATTAACAAAGTCTGATTGGTAATAAAAATTGTAAAAATTGTTTTCGTTATTTTAAATATTATTTAAATATTAAAAATTTTATATTAAAATGTAAAATTATGACAAATTTGTATTTGACAATGACATAAAGACGAAACTCGGACAAATAATTATTTTATTGATTGTAGTTAAAATTAATTTATTACAAGTTTAAATATAAAAACAAAAGATAATCTACAAAAATAAACTGAAAAATACTAAACTAACAAAACTTTTTTTTTTAAATAAATATTAAACAGAAATGATATGCATTTATGTTTAATAATTCATGTGTAGGCTTAATTTGGTAAATGATACTTACGTATATCATGGACATAAACTTTATCTTTAATAGAAGAAAATATGAGAAATGGATCTCAAAAAATGAGAAAAATAATTGTTGTGAGTTGAGCAAAACAATTTTGTGATATAACAAAAGTAGAGTGAAGGAGAGTTTGCAATTTATCTTGGGGGATAAGAAAAATAAATTAATTTGGAAGTGTGTCCAATATCTTTTAGAGAATATTGGCCAAAATAACACTTTGTGGGAGAGGCTATGTGTTTTTGACTCATTCCCAAAAATGGTGTTATTTTGACACTTTCCAAAATATTTTGGACCATTTTGCCCGTGAAGCGTGCGTGGACAGTCTGACGCAAGTGGACGAAGTACATGAAAAAGAGTGTACAATGATGAGTGATTTTCTAGCAGTTTAGCATGCAACCCTACTAAATAAAATCTAGCAAGCTAACAACCTAACTCATGATTCAATTGTAGCAAGCGTAGGGTTCGAACACAAGGAAGACTAGGACTTAGAGTACTAGACCATGAAGAAATCTCGTTAAGCTAAAGCATAGACAGAGGGTTTGGTTGTGTGAGCTAAACTAAACAGGTATTTTACTAAAACGTAAAATGAGCAGAGCGAGAAATGGATGTAAATGCAAGGATGGTAAAGGCATCAAGCTACGGGATGACAACTGATAAAAGGGCAGTAGATCATGGCAAATAAAGTAAGGGGATTTGAGATGAAGGTTCAGTTTACAAGCATGAGACAAGAAATCAAACCAGTTCACTTTCGTGGCACTAATCATTTTGTTGAGTACAAGCATCTAACTAACTTTCGCTCCTAGATACAAGTACTCTCTAAACATAAACGGTCAAACTCCAATAATCTCACTTAGCACATCAACAGCACTTTCATGATCGAGGGTCACTAAGCCAAACAAAAGGTCGTTCATGCATTCCCACAAACACTTTTCGGGCAGGGGAACGCCTATCAACACGATCTAAGAAAGGATTCAAGGACCAAGCTTTAAGCTCAACCTAAGTTTGAGAACACTTCATTCGTGACTGTTAGCCACTCTCTAAAGTCCCTAAATCTACCAACTCGCAGCTCAACGAAGAGACTACTCACTCATGGCTATGGAACAAGCCATGACCGAGCTCGATGATGTATATGCGGTAAAATGCAGAAGCAAATGTGATTCAAGCACAATGACTAAAACTTTAAGCTAAATATTGAATCTTTATAAAGATGAAAACTTAGAACATCAAAGTCTCGATGCTCTAAGGATCGATTACAACTAAAACGTAAAAAGAAAGTGATAAAAGGAAAATAAAGTAAAGCTTAGGTTTTTCAGGGGCTAAGAACATATTTATAGCCCCTCATAACAGTACTCGGGTCGACCCGGAAAGAAAACGGATTAACCCGCTAAAGTCAACAGTCAACCCAAAAAGTCAACAAAATATAATGAAGATCGATCACTCCATATCGGGGAAGTGACCGATACTCGTTGTCTATCCAGCGATCCATCCAGCTCTCTGTTGCGATACAATATCCTCGTTAGGTGCAGGTTATCGGTCTTCTTCATCGGTTTGTGTCGATATCAGGGGGTATCGATTTCTTCAGCTTATCCTTCAGCCGATATGATGCGCATGGTCTAATGGTCGGAAAGTCTTGATGCTCCATCGTAACAAGGGGATATCCTGGGATATCTGTGCACTGGTTTGGGGGAACTGACCTCCTGATTCTTGACCCAAGTTACGAACTTCAATAGATTTGTTGAGACTTCATCCTTCGGCTGTTCCTGGTGCTTCTCATCGGTGAATCCTGATGATTGATGACCGATTTCTGCTCCCTTGCTTCCTCTGTTCACTCTATATCCTTCCAACCACCCTTGCTTCCACTCCTATGCAACTCACTCTACTCTTCCAAGCTCTGATAACCCAGATAACTCCCATTAAGTACAGATACTACCTGAAAAAAAGTAAAAGAAGAGAAATATGTACAAACACTAACCTAAGATCTTAATATACAAACTTAAGTTAAAATAAAGCTAAAGAACTCCTAAATGATGCAAAATGATGCTGGATGAGGGGTAATGGAATGCAATCATTATGTATGTGCATATATACTATTATTGACAAAAATTAGTGTACACATACACATATAGCATATTGTATATGTACATGCATACCATAATTGATAAAATTAGTGTACATGTACATATATATCATAGTATATATGTACATATATACCATAATTGATAAAGTTAATTAGTGTACACGTACACATATAACATATTATGTATGTACGTGTACTCACATATAATATATTATATATGTATATGTATACTATAATTGATATATTAGTGTAGACATACATATACAACATAATATATATGTACATATATACCATAATTGATAAGAATTAGTGTACACGTACACATACAACATATTATGTATTTATATTTCTACTATAATTGATAAAATTAGTATACACATACACATATAACATATTATATATGCACATATATACCATATTCGATAAAAAAAAAATAGTGTACATGTATGTCTATGACATGTACATAGGGTGAATTACACAAATAGGAACTTTGTGCCAAAGTCTTTACAATAAAATGTACTTTGCACAATTAGGTGACTTTGTCTTTGACAATTGTCCAATTTATCCCTCAAGTAATATATCTAGTTACTCATTCTCATAACTAGAAAACAATACTTAAAGATTGTGTGGTTCAGATTTAATAAAATAAAACAATAATAATAAAACTTATAATCTTCTTTCTTCTCTCTTGTTATCGTCTCTCTCCTTCCCTCTCTCTTATTCCCTCTCGCCGGAGAACACTCCAAAATCCGTCAAATCTCAAAGTGTTATCTTCTTCGATTACAAATATGACATAAGAAAGAGAAAAAGAGATTTGTGAAACAAATCCATATTCTTCTTCTTCTACATCTTCTTCTTCTCGATTTCGAATCGACTCTTTTTCGAGAAGGTTCTAGATCTAACTCTAATGAAACATACAAGTCCAAATTTGATTCAATTTTGCTTGAATCTGGTTTTGATATTTTTTTGTATGGCAAACCAAAAGATTGACAAAACGCACACAAGGTGTTCGGGAAAATGTCTCAAAGAAAAATCGAGAATGATGCCGCGTGGATGGTCACACATGGATCCAAAGGCTGATGTTTACTCATGGATACGAATCTATGGACAGAAGTTCCAACAAACATGATGTTGTGGATACGAATCTATGGACAGAAGTTTCGATGGACATGATGATGAAATTTACTTTTGTCGGTTTTATGAGTTAAACCTAGAATCACTAATCCACTGTAGAATAGTTCAGGTTCGTTAAAGGGACCAGCAATACACTCTAATTCTATGGGATACCAATTCAGCTAAGCGATTAAAAGTGGTTCAAGTTGTCACAATTTTATCAAGCAAATAAATGTAAATTCGATGTAAGCAATTAATGGAAAGGCGTTAGATCAAGGGATAATATCTCAGGGATTATAACATCTAGAACCAAACAGTTATTCAGGTATCAATTAAGAACCAATCTAGAACTCAACCATAAAATTAAGAGGATCCACTGTCGTGGTATCAACTACTTCATCAATCAATCTAACACCGTAAACTGTCGTTTGAGATTATAAAGAATGATGAGCATTAAAAGTATATGATCGATTTGTTCACTAGTTGCCTTAACTTCAACTTTCGTTGGCTAAGGACAACTCGCCCATCTATGTCAATTCAAGCAATTCGCAACACTTTTGATGAGTAAATTCAACCTAAAATCAAAGGCTAGATGATCAATCTAGTCTAGGCATTACGATCAACAATATATGGAGATATCAAATATTTTTCAAAACCTATCTACGCTTAGTTCATGGATCTCTAATCCCATCGAACCCTCAACCTAACTAAAGAGATTACTCGCACATATTGAATCGAACAGCAAGTGAGATGAAGGAAATCATACATAAAATAAAAGATAAGAGTTTAGAAAACTTCAACAAAAGTGGAAGACAATCTTCAATCTCTAGAAACAAAGTATCAAATCTCTCTCTCACTCGAGGGTAATATAGTCAATTCGCACCATAAAATATTATGTGCACAAATGTTTTAAATTAAGTGTTATAAACCCATTGAAAAACATGAATTAGTGTTATGAACCAATTTTTTCTATCTTTTATGGGGTGAAACAAAATAACAGTCATCTACATGTCACAATTACGTGATTTAAAAAAAAATTGAAATTGAAAAACAAAAAAAGAAAAGTCACTGCTGTGACTTTAGGAATAGAAAAATTCTTAAAATTCTTAAAGTCACTATAAAAAGATTTTTAAAGCCCACAGCCTTAACAGTCATTCCCCAATCAGCTCCTAGACCATTTTAGCTATTTTGCAGTTTTGGCAAAAAGACGCTATTTTGGGACTTTGATGGGAAAACGTTTTTCCGTTTAATTGCGGGAAAATGCTTGATGGTTTAGGTGAGAGAATGCTACTTGGTGGTTTATACAGGAAATTGGTTTTCCCATTTTACTGGAAAACACTATTTTTTGCAATTTTGACAAAAAAAAACCTTTTTTTTTTGCCCTAAAACACTACTTTATTGTTTTAGAAGAGAACGATATTTTGTTGTTTTTCGTGGAAAATACTATTTTACGGTTTTGGCATAAATATGGTACGATTTTTAGATTTAATTGTGAATGGGTATTTTGATTTTTGTTATTTGAAAAGCGTTTAGTGCGTTCAACCTTATTTAAATACATCCAAAATATCTAAATATTTTAAATACATTTTATTTTGCATCACATCTAGATATATTTTGTGTTTTAGTAAAAACAAACATCATCTGATAATTGCATTCAGATACTCATCTGATAATTTCCTGGTCGTCTTGGAATCAATATTGACCGGGTCGTCTTGAAATCAATATATTGACGTAGTCGTCTTAAAATAAGACATTTTGATTCACCAATGGATACAATTTATAAAAGTAAATGACAAATTGGCTAAATGGTTAGCAAGTGACAAAAATATACGGATAAAAGTTTGGGTTAACATCTAAGGCATTATTTAATTGAATGTGTGTTTAAAACTATTCATTTGGTTTTATCGTGAATGGATACAACAATATAAGCATGCTAAAAATAATATACTTACCGAAAATAATAGAGAAATTTTAAAAAATGCCACTTTTCAAATGCAACTTGACAAAAATGCCACACTTTCGAAATCTTTGCAAAAATGCCACTTTTTGAAAATTATTTTTTCTTTATATTATTTATGTTTGGGTTAACTATGTTATATTAGGTTTAGTTTTGAGGGTTTAGGTGGGTTTATGGGTCAAAACATTTGTTAGAGTTTAGAATTTTAAGATATAGGTTTTATAAATCTATAACTAGTGGTATTTTTGCAAATGAACACCCCTAGGTGGCATTCTTGCAAATGTGCACAAAAAGTGGCATTTTTGTAATTGCCCCAAAATAATAGATGACACATTTATTTACAAAAACAGAAGTATGTTTCATAAAATTAAATAGCATATGTATAGTAAAAACTCTATAAATTAATAATGTTGGGATTATGATATTTTATTAATTTAGAGAGTTATTAATTTATCAAAAAAGAAAATTTTCCATTATCTTCTAAATTTTTGTTTAGTTGAATTTTTTTATATCAAATTAAACTGTATTTTTTAAAATTAGTTTTTTTCTTTTTATTTGTATTTATTACATCTAATAATGATTGAGTTATAAAGAGATTTCAGTATTAAAAACAGAACAACCAACACTAAAAGTGTATATATAAAATTTTATATACGAAATATTAATTTATCAGATTATTGGGATCATATATTTACATAGGGGTTTTTAAATATTTATTATCCTATTATCTTATCGGATTCTGTTATATTTTGCACTGGCCCGACTCGGAACCGACAAAATTTATTAATTTATCCAGTTTATTAATTTATCGAGTATTAATTTATAGAATTTCTACTGTATATAGAAATATAACATGTTACAATATAACATGTTACAGTATAAAAAAATTACGCGTCTCACAATAGTTAAATGACATAAGTAAAAGTGTAAACCCCTACAAAAACTTGTATGTGATAAATTTGATAGTTACATCATAAAGTAACATGTTACTCAATGTTTGAGAACAATTAAATTTTATTTTAGCTCATTTTGTTTCTTTGGGCAAAGAAACTCAATGTCATTTTCTTAATTATTCTCATTTGTATTCCCTGCATAAAATTCTCCTACCTTTCATGTGATGGAACGATTATGACAAACAAACAATAATACGAGAAAAGAAGTCAATGGACTCAAGGATCAACAAGTGGGCGATAATTAATTAAGAAAACCCATTTGCAAGATTTATAATGTAATTATATGAGTATGAAAAACAAGCTTTTAATTTGTAAAGACTTTAAAAAACGATCAGCATGCAAAACGCTTCTAAGTTTCTCCTTTTTAAGTTCATTAGAACCCATTTTCTCATCCATAGATAGCTTTGTCCGAAGCCAACACCATTTTCAACATCTCTTTTAGCCTCTCTCCCATATGGCTTATTCTTCTACTACGTCTAACATCAAGAGATACCATGTTTTTCCGAGCTTCCATGGTCCCGATGTACGTAGATCATTCCTTAGCCATTTACACAAACATTTTGAAAGCACAGGGATCACGATGTTCAAAGATCACGAGATCAAGAGAGGCCACACGATTGGACCTGAACTCGTACAAGCAATTAGAGAATCTAGAGTCTTGATTGTGGTGCTCTCAAAGCGGTACGCTTCTTCAAGCTGGTGCTTAGATGAGTTGGTCGAAATCTTGAAGTGTAAAAATGATTTGGGGCTGATAGTGATGACGATTTTTTACAAAGTTGATCCATCATATGTTCGGAAACAGAGAGGGGGTTTTGGAAGCACCTTTGAGAAAACTTGTGAAGGGAAAACTGAGGAGGTTAAGCTAAGATGGAGCAAAGCTTTGACTGATATAGCAAACATCGAAGGAGAATATTCTCTAAATTGGTATGTGATTTTTTTTTCCTTTTTATTTGTCTAATGAATCAGTGATATCGTCGTTCTTAAGCAATGCTTCACTGGTGGTGTCTTTGTAAATTTAGTAAAAGGATCTAGATATACCTAAAAAATATCGTTAATATTGTAAAAGTATTCTATTTATTTGTATATACTATCTCGAAATGATAGGGCATTACTTAGAAATTAGTTAAACATTACTTCTGTACACAACAGAAATTTTATAAATTAATACTCGATAAATTAATAAATACAATAAATTAATAAAATTTCCCGGTTCCGAATTTGGCCGGTTCAAAATATAACACAATTCGATAAGATAATAAAATTTAAAATATCATATACAAATATATGGTCTCATTAATATCATAAGATAATTATTAGAATATATTTTCTTAGTTTTATAGTAAATGTTGCTTTACGGGAAAAAATAGTTCAAATTATATTATATTTTCAACTTTGAGAATTTATTATTCTTTTTTTTTTTACCATTTCTATTATGAAAACTATGTTATCATTGGTTGAATTGTCTTTATAATGAATTATAATGAATTTATCTGTGAAAACTTGTTTCGATTTATTATAGGATATTGCTTATAAATTAATTACACGTTTATAGTCTCAAAATAATTAATTTATAGATCTTTTACTCTAATTGAATGTAACCTTGTTTATAAGAGAAAATATGAAATCCTTCCGGCCACAAACTCTCACCATCTCTAATAATTTATAGGGAAGTTTACTCAAACAACCTTGGAAACTTTGTTTTTGACCAAAATAATGCTCATCTTTAAAAATTACTCAAATAACATTCACTATCTTTTTTGTCCTTATTGCTTTGAAGACAAAAAACGTATTTACGAAACTGCCATTAATAAGGTAGACACGTAAACAAAAAGTTTCCCGCCAAAAAAGAATAAGTCTACCGTTTTTGTGATGGTAGATTTATTTTATGATCGGTAGATTTATTATGGAGTTGGTAGACTTAATTCAAGTCCGTAGACTATCAACGAACGATAGAGTTAATATTTGAATGGTAGATTTATTGTGTATACTTATTTTTATTTGGTGATAGGGATGGTTTTGAGTGGTAGACTTAAATTATTTGTGGTAGAGTTAACCCAACAGTGATAGATTTATTTTTAAGTGATAGATTTAGTAGTCAAATGGTAGATTTATCTCGTTAGGACTTATTATTGAGTGGTAGATTTATTTGTATGTAATGGTAGACTAATTACTCGTGGTAGATTTAAATTTCTGGTTGGTAGACTTAAATTCCTGATCGGTAGACGTACGAATGATTGTGATCGTAGAATTATTTATGTAGTGGTAGATTTATAATATGTAGTAGACTTATTACTTTCGTTGGTAGAGTTATTCAATCTTTCCAACCAGGATAGTAGACTTGTATGTTTACATACAATGATGGTAGACTTGTCTTTTTACATTCAGTGATGGTAGACATGTATGTTTATATACAATGATGGTAAACTTGTATGTTTACATATCACTTTAAACTTGTATGTTACATACAACGAAATTTATAACGCAAACACTAGTCGCAAACACGGAACAATATACAAGTCTACCATCATTAAGAAAATAAGTCTACCACAAGTGGTTACGTAGATTTTCGTACTAGATCGAAATAACTGTACCATAACAAGAAAACACTCCAAAAAATCTACCATGAATTCAAAGGCAAACGCAAACGCCAATCTCCAAATAAAAATGTCAATTGCAAACGAATGGCACAAACGCTAGTTGCAAACGGTGATTATAACCGTTAGTTTCAAACGACGATTATAAACGTTAGTTACAAACGACGATTGTAAACGTTAGTTCCAAACGGTAATTGTAAACGATTATTGCAAACACTATTTGTAAACCGAACGCAAATACATTTTATCATAAAAATAAAAATAAAATAGATTTTAAGTTTTTTAAAAAAAAATTATTATTATTAATATTTATTATTATTATTTTAATATTTTTTAATTAATGCTAGTGGCATTTTCGTTATTACAAAAAAATGATAGGTTTAGAAGTTTTTTGTGCCTTTTGACATTTTTTTCTTCTCAAAAAGTTATTTTAGTAATCAATAAATTTTTCAAAGTTGTTTTAGTAATTATCTCTAATTTATATCGAGAAGGTTCAAGTGGGACAATGGTTCTCCACCTCTGCTGCCTTTCTTACCCCTTAGGTTCGAACCTAGGCAACCCTCCTTGGGAGATAAAAGGGCATATGGGCCCACTAAAAAACAGACGACAAAAAAAAATCTAAAAAAAATCTCTAATTTATATCTTTCTTTTCTTTTTATTTGTTAGGAGTGATGAAGCTGAGATGATCGAAAAGATTGCTGTTGATGTTTCAGAAAAACTGAATGCTACACCATCAAAAGATTTCGACGGGATGGTGGGAATGGAAGCTCACTTGAGAAAGGTAAACTCTTATTTACGCCTACAGTGCGATGAAGTAAAGATGATTGGAATTCATGGTCCTGCGGGGATTGGTAAGACTACAATTGCTAGAGCCTTATTCAACCAACTCGCTGCCGGTTTTCAGCTTAAATGTTTTATAAAGAACCTCAAGGGAAGTTATGGAAGCGTTAGTATCCATGACCATGATTCGAAGCTGTTTTTACAAAGCCAACTTCTGTCCAAGATTTTGAAGCAAAAGGATGTGAAGGTACATCATTTAAGCACAATAAAGGAATGGCTACAAGATCAAAGAGTCCTTATAGTTCTTGACGATGTAGATGATCTTGAAGAACTAGACACCTTGTCTAAAGAACCATCTTGGTTTGGTTTAGGAAGTCGAATTATCGTTACCACGAGAGAGAGAAAAATACTTAAGGCACATTGGGTTAATGATATTTATCATGTGGGTTATCCATCCGAAGAAGAAGCTCTTGAGATCTTATGTTTAAATGCCTTCAAGCAAAGTTCTCCATGGGACGGTTTTGAAGAGCTTGCACAGAAAGTAACAAATCTTTGCGGTAATCTTCCTTTAGGTCTTTGTGTTGTGGGTTCATCTTTGCGTGGAGAGAGCAAGCATGAATGGGAAGATCAGTTCTCTAAGTTAGAAACTAGTCTTGATAGAAAAATTAAGGATGTCTTAAGAGTGGGATATGAAAAACTATCGAAGAAAGATCAATCTCTATTTCTCCACATTGCTTTCTTCTTTAACAATGAAGCTATTGATCATGTGACAACCATGCTAGCTGACAGCGACTTGGATGTCAAAAATAGGTTGAAGACCCTTGCGGATAAATCTCTCGTGTATGTCTCGACAAATGGGTGGATCACGATGCATTGTTTACTTCAAAAATTGGGAAGACAAGTAGTTTATGAACAGACTGACGAGCCCGGAAAACGTCAGTTTTTAGTAGAGGCCGAAGAGATTCGTAATGTGTTGGCAAATGAAACGGTAAGTTTTTTTTTTTTGTCAACAAACGGTAAGTTATTACATATATTTTCTAGAGAACTTGCTCAACAAATATTTGTTTGTTTTTATATTAGTTTCACTAGTCTTGTTTTGGAACATTTGTTAGGGTACTGGATCTGTCATAGGTATATCATTTGATATGTCTAAGGTCAACGATTTCTCAATAAGTGGGAGAGCCTTTGAAGGGATGCGTAATCTTCAATTCTTAAGAATTTACGGGAAACATTTGAGTACATTACAAATGTTCGAAGGCGTAGAATATCTACCTCGTCTAAAGTTACTACATTGGGATTCATACCCAGGAACATTTCTACCTCCAACATTTCGACCAGAATGTCTCGTCGAATTCCATATGGCATCTAGTAAGCTTGAGAAGCTTTGGAGAGGATCTCAGGTTAGTATTTTATATTCTTATTATGTTTCTAAGTTCTAACTAGTAGAGCAAGTGATCTAGTGGTTGTTAGTGTTGTGGATGTATTACCCGCATATTTCATATTGTTGATAAAAATATACGTTCCTAGTGATTCAATCAAAATATGATATTTCTCATTTGTTGTGTTTGACAATGCAGCCCCTTACAAATCTCAAGGAGATAGATTTGGGATATTCCAAAAATTTGATAGAAATCCCAGATCTTTCTAAGGCTACTAGTCTCAAGACATTGACACTTACTTCTTGCACAAGTTTAGTGGAGCTTCCCTCTTCTATTAAGAATCTACATAAACTGAAAAAGTTAATGATGATGGGGTGCGTAAAGTTACAAGTTGTTCCAACCAACATCAACTTAGCATCTCTTGAGGAAGTCGACATGAGTGATTGCTCGCGGTTGAGAAGTTATCCAGACATCTCTATGAACATCAAGGATCTTGATGTTGGAAACACAAAGATGGAAGTTGATCCATCAATTGTTGAACGTTTGCCTCGTCTCGAATGGCTTCGTATAGGCAACAGAAACCTCAAGAGGTTAACACATGTCCCGGAAAGTGTAACACATCTAGACCTAAGCAACAGTGGTATAGAGAGCATTCCAGATTGTGTTATAGGTCTCTCTCGGCTAGAAAGTCTTTTCGTCTTCAAGTGCAGGAAACTCGTGTCACTACAAGGTCTTCCCCCTTCGCTCAAGTACATGGATGCGACCGATTGTGGATTACTCGAAAGAGTGTGCTTCTATGTCAATGATCCAATGAAGGACCTCATGTTTCACAATTGTTTCTCATTCCAGTATCCAATAAGGGAACTCATGTTCCAGAATTGTTTGAAACTCACTGAAGAATCAAGAAGAGTAATCATACAACAAAAGGTTTATGAATATGTATGTTTACCGGGTAAAGAAGTTCCTGCGGAGTTCACTCACAAAGCTATTGGAAACTCCATAACCATCCCTATGGTTCTTGATTCTGAAGGAACTTTCTTTGCTTCCTCAAGATTCAAAGCTTGTCTTTTGCTTTCACCAATCAAGTACTCATATCTTGATATAGCTTGTCGTCTAATAACCGAAGGAGGTGTCATTATTATGGAGCTAAACTGGGATTCAATGAATGTTTCTCATTTTGTAACGGAGCATCTGTTCATATGTGGTGGTAACTTGGTTCAAGAAACACCGAAAGTGGGTGTGATTGCGAACGAGGTTCAGTTTGAATTCAGCTGCATGGATAACCTCAAGATTCTTGAATGCGGTGTACAGATTTTGAGGGAGGAAACAGAAAGTAGTAGTGGTAGCGAAGAAGATTACTTTGAAAGTGGAGGCACCAATGACAACCACACCGATGGAGATGAACATTATCGTCCTGAAGCCGCTCAATGCGACTATACAAGTTGTTGGAGTTGGCTTAAGAAGCTTTGGTCTAGAGAAGAAGATTATGATTCGAAGACGACGATGATTGTAATGAAGATGTTTGTGATTGGTATGTCTCTGCTTTTGCTATATCTTGTTTTTAAATAGCCTGTTTCCACAAATTATATGATTAACGACACATATTTGGAAGTACTTGGATATGAAAATGTATTTGGAAGTAATTTACTCCTATTTAAGAAAATATGTATTGATTCAGAAAACTCCATTATAATTACATACATTATAACTTTGATTTACAGCTAGTTAGACGGACGTGTAATTTGGCTTAGGAGCTTTTCTTACTGAATTTTCAAATGTAATGATTTGTGCATTCTCTTCCCTATGTTCCAACGTAATCAATGAATATCAAACTCTAAACATTTAACAAACCGAAATAACTTCATTGTCATTATAAAAAAAAAAAAAGAGGAAAATATCAATTATCTTGGAAGATAGAACAACTGGAGCAGCGGCTACTGCAGCAACTAGAAGCACAGCAGTAATGGCTGTACATTTGAGGAAACCACTTCCACGGTGTAGTCTCCTTGAGATCTCTTCGCTGTGCTTGTCAGCTTCTTTGTAAAGAAAACTATTGGTTCCTCCTTCAGTGATGTGTTTTTGGTTCTACAAACATCAGACAGGTTAGGTCAGAGATGAAATTAAAACTGAGTGGAGTAAGAGGCAATACCTTTAGCATGAAGCTCTTGATAGTTCGAAATTCTCTCCATGATGACGATAGTTTGTGCGAATGATCCTTACATTTTTTTACAAGCTTTCTAAGGAGGGCCACACTAGCTTTTGGATTCTCGTTATAGACACTGTCCCAGTGATTGCAGCAATCAACGTTCTTGGTCAGACACCAGATGGCGATTGATGTAGCTTCCTTGGCTAAAACAGGATTTTCTGTAATAACGGCAACACATTACAACTCTATTCGCAGAAAACTCAGGGTTGCGTTTGTTACTAATACCTTGCCCAGCTAATTTCATAGAAAAAGTGAATATCTCTAGAGTGAGTTGTTTCATTGCCTCTTTTCCTGGTGTATCGGCAAGAGCCACTTCTTTCAACAAGGGATAAACTGCCTCAAACCTCCCTGTATTCCTGTGTGCATACAGACAGAGAGACCATGCTTGCTTGTGATCAGACACGCACGCATCAAGGTTTTGTTTTGTCTCATTAATTTCAATACTTACCTTTGCTCTGTTGAATAAAGCAGGGAATGTAAGCCGCAGCAAGATCTCAAATGAAGGAGGCGAAATCAGTCACGCGTCGCCCTCTTGAACAGAATTATTAACATGTATGGTCCGAGCATTTGGATAGGACAGAATGCTGATAAGAAAATTCAATAAACAAGATCAAATGATTGTGTGTAAATAAAGCAAAGGAGAGGAGATGGATGACAAGGAAAATTTCGACTCACTACTCAACCAACTGAAGGATGAGATCCATAGACTGAGGGTTGTTGTAGTGTTTGACTAGTGGTAACAAGTTATTTGCCCACGAACGCAAACCTAGAGATAAATCAACTTGGGAGACCTGTCCACATTTCACAAGTCAGAAATCACGAGGCAAAATATCAACACTCTTAGTTCACATAAGGGGAAAAAAAAAAGATATGACACGAACCTGAGCCATCATCCAAACTGTAAGCGGAAGCTTGTCCTCTGCCTTATAAGGCCCCATCCTCAGAATGGGCAAATATAATTACAAATCCAATACGTTTGTTACGCAAAACCATTGATAATGCAATAAATACTGACACCTAATCGTTAAAACAAGACGAAGTTAGTCAAACAAAGATAATTTCGATTTTAAGAAAAGGTTTTGCAAAATTTACATGAGATTTGGGAGGAGTACGTTTTCCTGCCAAACGAGCACGAATAAAATCAAATGACCACAAGATAAAGCCACCGGCTAGTTTGGGCGGAACAACATTACTGATCCAAGCGGCTGCTGTTCTGTAGACAGGTCGAGGAAGATTACATAACGGAGGCTGGTTGGTTGGTTACACAAAAGAAAATAATCAGCTTCACATTATTGATACGAAAAAATGTCACAAAAATATGTAAAAGAAAGAGAGAAATAGGTCTCACATTGATCACATCGATCAGCTTGTCCATCTCCGGCCATGGAAATTGCACAGATGGTTGTGTAGCTAGCGGCAATCAATAGACTGTCCACGGGAGATAGAACAAAACGGTGGGGAGGGGAGAGTAAGTGCATCCTTTGTAATCATGTTGAGGAAACACGAAACCATTTGTTTTTCATGTGCAGTTACTCATCAACAGTTTGGGAAACACTAATGCGGAGATTTCTGGGAGATCAATACACAAACGAATGGAGAAAACTAATGGAATTGCTTCAACAAAAGGGCGATAACCATCTCCGAAGTTTCATCACACGATATGCATTTCAAACAACAATATACCATGTGTGGCGGGAAAGAAATGAGCGACGACATGATACGCAACCAATACCAAGCAACAAATGGAAAAGATGATAGACAAAGAGGTAAGGAATCGTCTCAGCATACTCAGAAGAAGAGGCGATAAAAGAGATATCGAAGGACTCGTCAAATGGTTCGAAAGCTCAAAAACAACCCGAAGAAGATAAGGAAGTCGATAACTATGATCAAATTCGAAACTTTTTAAATTTGTAGACATCAATGTAATAATCATCTAAAAATCTAAACAACAAACCAATGGTTTTTGATTGAATAAATTTAACATTCATTCAAAAAAAAAAAAAAAAAAAAATTGCACAGATGATACTCGGGAAAGTGCTTCCCCAAAGTAATCGACCAATTTCAAGAGCTCGCTACCCGGATACCATTTCTACTAACAAAATAATTGTATGAATATTTAGATGATGAGAATTCCAGTAGTGACTCCAGCACGTACCGGTGAATTGGCGAGGAAGGCCGCAAGATGTGAAGGATCGATCTTTGACGCAGCTTCGGCCAAAGAAAATTCTTTCGGCTTTTCACTTTTAGACGCAGCAGCTTCGGCCACAAAAGACAATTCTTTCGGCTTTTCACTTTCAGGTTCGGGACAAGGCACTTGTTTCTGCATCTTCTTCTTGTTTCTGGCTTCCTCCGCCTTCAGATTCATCTTCGCCGGTTATTTCTTCCGGTGCACGACTTCTGCAAGTAGAGAGGGACAAGATAAAAACAATTTAGGGTTTGCGTCTCTTCAGACCTTGATGACCGTCCGATTCTCTTCTACTACTGTATTTATAATTGAAATTACATATTGTTAAATATCTTATTATATAAAGATGTTGCGCACAACATTCTTATTAACGAGATCATGACATGTGTAATTTTTAATTTAGATTGTGACATATGTAATTATTAACAAAAAATAATAATAATAAGGAATATATTATTACAAAAATTATAGACTAGTTAAGAAAAAGAAAAAAACCGTTATACTAAATTCGTAATATTTCTAAATTTTTATATTCAAAACACATTCTTTCCATTATAAACTATCTAAATATTTAAAAACAAAATAAAATTTCATATTTATAAAATGTCATTTTGCTAATATAATAACGTGTATGAAATAATTTTAGTATGACATAAATATAATAAATTAAATATTCAATAAAATATAATAATAAAATAAATATTAAATATTTGTGAGTCGTAATTTAGAATGTAATTATATTTGTCAAATTATAGGCGTTATAAGTTTTAAAATCAAAAATATTTACTCCAATGCATTTTTATATCAACATGACACGAACGCAAAATTATAACTCACCAGATCATGACATGCATCTTGATCAGATGAAGAATATGTTAAACAATAAAATTAATTAAAATAAAATAAAATTTAAAATAGAAAGTAATTGTCAAGTTATTAATCAAATAATAAAAAATAAAATTTCTAATATTATCAATAACATTTAAGAAACAAAGTTTAAGATAAAATATAGACATGACATAAGCCATAAAATAAATAAATAATACATATAGAATAAAAATCTCAATTAAAATAAATAAAAAGACGAACGATAAAAAAAAAAGGCAAATTGGAAAAACAAAAGTTAGAAAGGTTATAAAACCTCAATTTAAAAGTTTAAAAATATACCCAACCAAGCAAAAAAAAAGTCTATAAGAATACTTATTTGATCAATATAGAGTTACAAAATAGCACAAAGAAAATAGAAATTTTATACCTATGACGTCATTGGTACTCTTCAATTGTATATACTGAAAGTTATATAAGTTAAAAAAATAATAATATTATATTTATTATTAAGCTAATACTGAATAAAGTTTGGGGAGTATAAAAATTTAATCTCTATGAAAAATAAAATGATGAGATTAATAAAATAAAACTATCAATCATATATTTATGTGATGGTTAACAATATTATTTATAGTTTTTATGAGGTAAGTAACATAAAATTTACTCTTTTCTGATTTAACTATATAGTATTTTAGTTGATTTTATTTTCTATCACATAATCATAAATATTCATAATGGGTTAAAATAAATATTTTCTATGTTATTAAGAATATAATTTAAATTTCGATAATATATATTTTTTTATTTGTATGATATGTATTAGAACATGAGAATTATGATATAAATTTATTTTTAATGGTTTTAGGATCCATGTTAAATATCCATGTTAAATAGTATTTTAAAATTTAACGGCTTACTAATTAAATTTTAAATAATTATTTTATTAATTTTTATAGTATTTATCTGCGTATTAACGCGATTCATATTCTAGTATATATATATAGTGTGTAATTACATCTTACTAAGCTTGCTTGCTAATTATAAAAAAATAAAAACGTTTTTATCCTAGAAAAATTTGTAATATTTTTAAAACCAGATTTACTAAGAAATAATTTAATTTCATTAAAAATTATTTTATCATAACTTATGTACATCAACCTATTAATTAATTTAATTAATTATTTTTAAAAAAAATTCATCATATTTTGATGGTACTATAGTTTGACATTATTTAGCCCATTTCACAAGAAAACACTAAAAATCCAACAGATTCAATAACTTAGCATAAATTCATCCAAAACTATTTAGATCCCATATCTTTTGTAATTAAATAAAGGGAAGTTTATCAAGAATGCCATAAATTTTTAAATTCTTATAAAAAATGCCATAATCTCAAAGTTCTTTTGTGAAGTGCCACAAAACACTATGCATAAGACTTAGAATGACGGGTGTTAAACAATTTTTAGTGCAACCGATTTCAAGATTGTTAAACACGCACTAGTTGCGGTATCAATCACGGGTGTTAGTCCACAGGTTGTGTTCTTAATCTCCCACGGCGTCATTCCACTGCTTAGGCCCTATGTTGTCGAGATACGAGGATTTCTCTACGACTTTTATTGCTTATGTATAATGATGGATTCTATCCTTGGTTTGTATGCCCTTTGCTTGTCTTTTGTAGTAGCGATTTTAGTAATCTTGATGGCTTTGTTATCATCTTATCTTTTGTAAACAATTATTTCCTTAGTGGAGAGTAAGCATCTATATAACTACGTTTGGTTGACAAAAAAAAAACTTAGAAAGACAATTTTAACCCAACAAAAATCATACATTCTCTTTCCCTTTTTCTCCAACACAGACTCTCTCTCTCTTCCTCTTTGTCCACAAACTCTCTCTTCAATAATCACACTCTTCATCTTTCTAGCTCTCTCCAACACAAACTCTCTCTTACGCTCTCTCTTCCTCTCTCCAATGCACACTCTCTCTCTTCTTCTTTCTCCACGCTTTCTCTCTCTCTCTCTCCCCCCTCTCTCTCTTCTCAGTCATAATTTTAGTGGACAACTTATTATCCACGGATAACACATGTTCGAGTTGTCCGTCGGTTATGTCTTCAAACTACACGTATATTGTCTACAATAACACAGGTTCGAGTTGTCCAATCGGTCGTGTCTTTGAACTACACATACATTTGGTGATGATATCTTCTTCTATTTTTGAAATGGACAAAAAGATTACCTAGTTTCAGTCAAGTTTTGAAATCAGGTTTTGAAAGTCTTACGGTATTCTCATAAACCAAAATTTCAAACTTTTAATACTTCAATTGTTGTCCTTGTCCACTAAATTATCTGAATTTGTCTGTTATTCTCGTCCACCAATTAAATCTACCATAACATATCACCATTTGATGTATTTAATGTCAAGGAAAAAATTCTCTTTCTAAGTCCGATGAACAATATTTTGTGGCATTTCTCAGAAGCAATTATAGATTATTGCATTTTTGAAAAGTTTTGGAAGCCATTATGACATTCCTTGTAATTTTCCCTTAAATAAATAGGCTAAGGAGGTGTATTTAATCTGACCTTTTAAGGGATTTGAATTTTAACGAGGTTTTAGATTATTTTAGTGATTTTGTGTAAATTCTCTACAATTCCACATAAAACCATGAGATTTGGCTTTTTGTATTTTCAACAAATAATTCTTTTCAAACCCCTCTTAAATCCCTTGAAATCATGAAAAAAAAGCCTTCGTATGTTTCTAATAACAATGGATTTAAAGTATTTTTCCAAATCACTAGTTCGATAACATTGTATTTTAATTAAGTTTTTAAAAGGGAAATTAGACTCTATATTAGTCTTTCTATCTATAATTCACTATCTAACATTCTATAAAATAAAATATAGTAAATAACATTTTACACACACTCAAAATTCTGATTTTGCCATTTAAAATTTTTAGAGCTTTTTACAATTAAATAAAATAAAATCAAAGCTAAAATCCTTTTTAACCCTAATCTATTACAATTTTACTCCCACCGCTATTCACATCCTCTTCCTCCTCCACGTTCATATCTTCCTTCTTCTCCTTCTTCTCCTTCTTCTTCTTCATCCTCCCTGTTCACAACTCCCTTCTCCTTTGATATAATATTGGAATCACTCCAACTTAAAGATCATGATCATGAGATTCCAAGCTTAAACTCGCAGAAGGTGGAATGATGTCAAAATAAAGTGATGGATAGAAGACTGACTCGCTCAATCAATGGGAAGACGATTGACTCTCTCAATCAATGGACGAAATAAGAAGGTTTGAATCTCTCAAAAAAATCTAATACGTAGACTTCAATAATACCTAATGAATCACTCACTAAAAACCAAAGTACTCAAACTTTGATAAGAAGAACAATTTCTATTAAATTCAATGATTAAGGATGATTTAGAATGAATCAAGAGCTGAGCTTTTATAGGCTCAGTTACAACATTCTAATGGCTAGAAAAAAACAGAAACAAATCTCACAAAATAAGTGAGAGAGCCGTTGGAATATCAAAGAGAAAATCTGTCCAAATAAGGCAAGTTGTTGATGCTTGAGTCTTGAAAGCTTAGGCTGAAAGTGATGCGACCTTGGGACGTCTAGGTACACTAAATATGACTTCAAAACGCAGCAATGTCCAAGAAAGAGCCGTTGCTTATTGATCTCCTTTGGTTCCTATGGAGTTTACTCACAAACCTACTGGAAACTCCATAACCATCCCTACGGTTCTTGATGCTGAAGGAACTTTCTTTGCTTCCTCAAGATTCAAAGCTTGTCTTCTGCTTTCACCAATCAAGTACTCATATCTTGATATAGCTTGTCGTCTAATAACCGAAGGAGGTGTCATCATTATGGAACTTAATTGGGATTCAATGAATGTTTCTCATTTTGTAACGGAGCATCTGTTCATATGTGGTAGTAACTTGGTTCAAGACACACTGAAAGTGGGTGTGATTGCGAACGAGGTTCTGTTTGAATCCAGCTACATGGATATATAACCTCAAGATTCTTGAATGCGGTGTACAGATTTTGAGTGAGGAAACAGAGAGAAGTAGTGGTAACGAAGTGGATTACTTTGAAAGTGAAGGCAGCAGCGACAACCACACGGATGGAGATGAACCTGAAGCCGCTCAATGTGACTATACAAGCTGTTGGAGTTGGCTTAAGAAGCTTTGGTCTAGAGAAGAAAATGGTGACGAAGAAAAAAATTATGATTCGAAGACGACCATGATTATAATGAAGATATACAAGTAATATGATGTATCATTTGTTGATGGAAAAGGCAAAACTGATCAGAAACATTTGAGAAGAGTGTCGTTGATCATATGAATATGATTGTTGATGATATTCCAACAATCCAAGAGCTAACTCCCGGACAAAACAAATAAAATGTATTTGAGAGTAATTTACTATTTAAGAAAAATTGTATTGATTCAGAGTTAACCAAACAAAGGGACGTGTATTTGGCTTAGGAGCTTTTATCTTACTGAATTTTCAAATGTAATGATTTGTGCATTCTCTTCCCTATGTTCCAACATAATCAATGACTATCAAACTCTAAACATATAACCATGCTTTCTTGTGATGTAGTAACTAGAAGCAGCAGCTAAAGCAGCAACTAGAAGCACAGCAATAATGGCTATACCTTTGAGGAAGCCACTTCCACAGGAGAGTCTCCCCGAGATCTCTTTGCTGTACTTGTCAGCCTCTTTGTAAAGAGAACGATTGGCTCCTCCTCTTTCAGTGATGTGTTTTTTGTTCTACAAACATGACAGGTTAGGTCAGAGATGAAATTAAAACTGAGTGGAGTACTAGGCATTATTACCTTTAGCATGAAGCTCATCATAGTTCGACTGAGAGTTAGAGTATCACTCGGTGATGACGATAGTTTGTGGGAATGATCCTTCCATTCGTCTACAAGCTTTTTAAGAAGACCAACACTAGCTTCAAGATTTTTCTTATAGACATTGTCCCAGTGATTGCAGCAATCAACGTTCTTGGTCACACACCAAATAGCGATTGATGTAGCTTCCTTGGCCAAAACAGGATTTCTTCCCCCGGCTAATTTCAGAGAAATAGTGAATATCTGTTGAGTGAGTTGTTTCATTGCTTTCCTTCCTGGTGCATCGGCAAGAGCCAGTTCTTTCAACAAGGGATAAACTACCTCAAACCTCTCTGTATCCTGTGTGCATACAGACAGAGAGACCATGATTGTTTGTGATGATCAGACGCGTAAAGGTTTTGTCTTATAAAGTTCAATACTTACCTTTGCTCTGTTGGATGAAGCAGGGAATGTAAGCCGCAGCAAGATCTCAAATGAAGGAGGTGAAATCAATCGCGCGTCTCCCTTCTTAACAGAATCATTTAAAAGTATGGTCCGAGCATTTGGATCGGACAAAATGCTGGTAAGAGAATCGCATAAACAAGTTGAGATGATTGTACATACATATAGCGGAAAAAGAAGGAAAATTTGGACTCACCTCTCAACCAACTGCAGGATAAGATCCATGGACTGAGGGCTGCGGTAATGTTTATTACCGACAAGTGGTAACAAGTTATACGCCCATGAATACAAACCTAGACATAAATCAACTTGGGATACCTGTCGACAATTTACAATTTAATAACATTTTACAAGACAAAGTTATATCGACACTAAAAAGCACATGACACAAACCTGAGCCATCATCCAAACTGTAACCGGAAGCGTGTCCACTGCTTGATAAGGCTCCATCTTCAGACAGGGCAATATTTTTAAAAATTCAAAAGGTTTGCTACGCAAAATAATTGCTAATGCAACACATAGTGGCACCTAATCGTAAAGCATTAATCCGAGTTAGTGGCACAAAGGTAAGTGGATACAGCATTCAAATATTTCAATTTGGAGGAAGGATTTGGAAAATTACATAAGTTTTGGAAGGATGATGTATTCCTGTTACACGAGGGCGAATATAATCAAATGACCACAATATAAAGTTAGAGACTGTGTCAGTTGGAAGTTGTTTGATCCAATCGGCTGCTGTTTTGTAGACACCTGGATGAATCCGAGATATGGGAGGAGGCTGATCCATGTTTACAAAAAAAAAAACAAGGTTGTTAATCAATGAGCCAACGAAAAGAAAAAAGGACGTAAAAGAAAGAAATGGCTCTCACATTGATCACATCGGTAAGCTTGTCAAACTTGGGCCATGGAAATTGCGCAGCAGATGGTACTCCGGAAAGTCTTCTCCAAAAGAAATCAGCAAAGTTAATGAGCTCGCCACCCCAGAACCAAACCTATTAAAAACAATAATTGAGCATTGGGTTGAGAATGGATTCCAGTACCAGAGTTTAAAGAAAGGGATTCCACTACTTACATTTGGACATCTGAGGAAAGCCACAAGATGTGAACGATGGATCTTTGCCACAGCTTCTGCCAAAGACAATTCTTCCTTGTTTTCGTTTTCACTTTCAGATTCGCTTTCACTTTCGGATTCGCTGTCTTCTTCGTTTTCACTTTCAGATTCGCTCTCTTCCTCGTTTTCACTTTCAGATTCGCTCTCTGTCGTAGTTTCGGGCGAAGACAGAACGATGAAGCGAAATTCACGGGAGAGTCTCCTTGTGATCTCTTTGGAGTACTTGTCAGCTTCTATGTAAAGCGAAGCATTGGGTCCTCCTTCAGTGATGTGTTTTTGGTTCTACAATAACATCAGACAGATTGGGTCGGTCAGAGATGAAATTTAGAGTGAGTGGAGTAGTAAGAGGCATCATTACCTTTAGCGCGAAGCTCTTCATAGTTCGATAGAGAGTGCGAGTATCACTAGGTGGTGATGATAATAAGCGGAGGCAATGAGCCCTCCATTCGCATATAAGCCTTCTAAGAAGGGCCAGACTAGCTTCTGGATTTTCGTTATAGACATTGTCCCAGTGATTGCAGCAATCAAAGTTCATGGTCAGACACCGGATAGCGATTGATGTAGCATCCATGGCTAAAACACTATTTCCTGTAACGACAGGTAACACATTACAACTCTCTATTCGCAGAAAACTCATTAAGTGTTGCGTTTTGTTACTAAATACCTTCCCCAGCTAATTTGAGAGTAAAAGTGAATATCTGTTGAGTGATTTGTTTCACTGCTTCCCTTGCTGGTTTATCGGCACGAACTAAATCTTTCATCAAGGGATAAATTGAAGATGCAGCTGTTGAAGCAGGAGTCTGTAGCAGCATCAGATGGGAGTGCTTCAGGAGAAGCATGAATCAGCCTGTGGGCTTTGGCCCGGATGGGCTTTTGGAGTGAGTCAGCCCAAAGGAAACACGGCGTGATTGCACTCAAGGAAGGCTGGAGGATATCTTGGAGAAGATTTACTCAAGCTAGAAGTTTTCCTTATTCTTAGGAGAAGATAAGGAAAGAAGATCTACACATGAAGATTTAAGGAAATAGTGAATCTTGCATGAGTAGAGGGCAAGGCTAGGGTTAGTCGGAGTCCATTGGTATATATAGGGTGTGTGAACTCGTGGGAAGGGTGAACACAACCAGAGCGAATTCTTAGCAAAGGGATAAGGGTTTCTAGAAAATAGGAAATCTTGTATCAAGGGCTAGGGATAAAAAGGTTCATGACATTGTGTTGATTCGTGAACAGATTAGGCTAGGATTGGATTGAGATCGATACGTGTAAGTAATCTAATCAATCAATACTAGTGAAACGTTTTTGGAAAACCCCGTGTGTTGTGTTCAATATTCTGCATCAGTATCATAACCGTCTGTAGTAGTAGCTGATACATTTTCAGTTGGTATCAGAGCAACACTTGTTCGAAATATTACGGGTGAGATCCTGTGGAGAAGATGGACAGCTACGATAATATGGTTAACGATTCGAAGGTGATACTCGATGGTGGAAACTACGGCTTCTGGAAGTCAAGGATGAAGTTCATTATTGTTGGAATCGATGTACTGGCTTGGAGATCTATACTGGTTCAGTGGGAAGCACCTGTGATAGTGGATGATAGCGGAGTTAGGACTCCCAAACCAGAAGATACGTGGACGGAAGATGAATTAAAGAAAGCAAAGTATAACGCCAGAGCCTTGTCTGCCATACACAGCTGTGTAACCAAGAAGACCTTCGAACTGATTCAAGGATGTGAAACAGCAAAGGAAGCATGGGATCTGCTTCAGACGCACTTCGAAGGAACCACTAAGGTGCAGAGTTCTAGAAGAGACATGATGGCTTCTCGCTTTGAGAACATGAGAATGGAAGAACATGAATCTATATCAGATTTTGGTTCAAGGCTGAAGACACTGGCTCAGGAGTCTGCTACACTGGGAAAGAAGTATAAGGATAAGAAGTTGGTGAAGAAATTCCTAAGGTGTCTTCCTGCTCGATACATGGCGTACAAGTCAGCTCTGAATGTATCTCACAACACAGAGGACCTAAGCTTTAGTGAAGTTGTGGGAATGCTACAGGCTCATGAGATGGAGCTAGACACGGCTGAAGCATATTCCAGGAAGGGCAAGAACCTGGCACTGACCTCGTGTGAAACAACTGAAGAAACAGAGGATGGAGATCCAATGAGCTTGTTGGTAAGAAGGTTTGATCGAACTCTGAGAAGAATTGAACGTGGTCAAGGTCAGAGAAATACGGGAACAAGTAGAAACCTGCCTGAAGGAGACAAGCAAGGCAAGAAAACTGAGTTTCAATGTTTCGAATGCAAAGGATATGGCCACCTCAAGTCTGAATGTCCTACAATCAAGAGAAGGGAAATGAAGTGCTCAGTATGTAAGGGAATCGGACATACTCAGCTGGAATGTGTGGGTCAACAGAAACCGAGGAGAGAAAGATCAATGATGGCTGAAGGAGACTCTGAAGCTGACAGTGACAATGAAGAAATCCTAAACAACCTGGTTTCATTCGTGGGAATCATGGAAACTGAAGCTGAAAGCGAACAATCTGAATCTGAATCTGATGAGGACGAACTAATTGAAAGTTACAAAGAGGTACGAGAGACTCTCATCAGACTGGGACAGGAGAATCTGTTGCTGGTTAAGGAGAAGCAGCGTCTTGAAGCTCAGGTTGAATTACTGCAGAATAAACTACAGGATGAACAGAAGCTGAGTCAGGAGAGTGTGTTACTGGTAAAGGAGAAACTCAATCTAGCTGTCAAGGCTGCTAGTTTGGAAAAGGAACTGCATGATGAGAAAAAGGTTTCTGCTGAGCTTCAATCACAACTGGATCTGCAGTATAAGAAGATTCGCATGTTTGCTGGTACAAAACAGTTGGACAAGATTCTGTCATATGGAAGGACTGAAGCAGTTCACAGAGGACTTGGATACAATGGAAGTGGTGGATCGGGATCTAACAACATCAAGTTTGTAGTCGCCAGTAGACAGTCTCAGCCTGTCAACAGACCTGGAAGTACTGAAGTCCAGAGACCTAAAGTTGCTACAAAACAAAGGACTGGATGTTACTTTTGTGGCAAACATGGGCACATACGAGCATATTGCTATAAATACTGGGAAAGGATCAGACATCTTCGCTACGAAGGAAGATTCACTTGGAATGGTAGTCATAATCAGATTTGGGTGAAGAAATCTGATTTAAGGTCACCTGCAGCAAGAAAAGAGTCAAACTGTGCGTCACGGGTTGGATTCCGATGCAGCATGGCAATTGTTACAGAAGAACACAAAAATACCAGTCCATGGTACTTCGATAGTGGTAGCTCCCGACACATGACCGGTACCTTGGGCAATCTGGAAAGCTTCAAAAAGATCAACAAGGGCAAGGTTACGTTTGGTGATGGAGGCCACGGTCGGATACAAGGGAAAGGACAGACATGTGATGCAGGCTTACCCAGGCTAATGAATGTGTATCTGGTACAGGGACTGAAGGCAAATCTCATCAGTGTGAGTCAACTGTGTGATGAAGGTCTGATGGTTTGCTTCACCAAACATGACTGCAGAGCATTGGATGAACAAGGGAAGACTGTGCTAATGGGAGTGAGAACAGACAACAACTGCTACATGTGGAAGCAAGAGGCCACCAACTGCTTCAGTGCAACAGATGATTTGAAGTTATGGCATCAACACCTAGGTCATATGAATGTCAGAAGTCTCACTTTGCTTACCAATCAGGAGATGGTCAGAGGAGTACCTCAGCTTAAGGGAGGAGAAAAATTTGTATGTGGACCTTGCAGTAAGGGCAAGCAAGTGAAAGTTCAACATAAGAAAGTGGCAGATGTGCATTCTGAATCAGCACTGGATCTGGTTCACATGGATTTGATGGGGCCTACTCAAGTAGAGAGTGTTTGCTGGTAAAAGGTATGTGTTTGTTCTCGTGGATGACTACACAAGATACACTTGGGTGCGATTTCTTCGTGAGAAATCTGAGGCAGTGGATAGCTTCAGAATCTGGGCTCTACAACTGATTAATGAGCGAGGCGGAATCAAGAAGATACGCAGTGACCATGGTGGTGAATTTCAGAATGGGTACATGCAGGATTTCTGTGAAGATCATGGTATTGCACACCAGTTTTCAGCTCCTTGGACACCTCAGCAAAACGGTGTAGTAGAGAGGAAAAACCGCACGCTGCAGGAAATGGCCAGAGCCATGATACATGGAAACAACATTGCTGTGAAGTACTGGGCTGAAGTAGTGAGCACCTCATGCTACATTGTCAACAGAGTGTATGTAAGAAAAGGATTGTCCAAGACACCTTATGAGCTGTGGAAAGGAAAGAAGCCTAATTTAAGCTACTTTCACGTGTTTGGATGCAAGTGTTACATTCTACACGATAAGGATCATCTGGGGAAGTTTGATGCTCGAAGTGATGATGGTGTTTTTCTTGGTTACTCAGAAAGTAGTACAGCCTTCAGATGCCTCAATAAGAGAACGGGCGTGATCGTCGAGTCAGTCAATGTCGTCTTTGATGATTGTGTGAGTACAAGACAATGCAGGGATAGGATAGTTCATATGGACAATGAACCAGAAAGATCATCCGATGGAAGAAAAGAGGAGCAGTCTGAAGAGCCAACTGAGTCAAAACCCCAATCTATCACAAATGGTGATTCTGAGACAGAGGAGGCTGCAGATCTTCAGGTGCCTCAGAATCATTCAGCATCTAATCTTGTCAGTGATGTGAATGAAGGGAGGAAGACTAGAGGAGTCACGAAGGATTATCGTGAAATGATGGGTTTAAAAAGGAGGAAAAATCACGATGTAGTACAGTTTGCGTGCTTTGTGTCAATGATTGAACCACGAAATCATGGTCAGGCCCTTGAAGACGAGTTCTGGATTATCGCAATGGAACAAGAGCTTGCGCAGTTTGAAAGGAACGATGTATGGGAGCTGGTTCCACGACCGGAAGGTGTCAATATCGTTGGCACAAAGTGGATTTTCAAGAATAAGATCGATGAAACTGGAGTTGTGGTTTGGAACAAAGCAAGGCTGGTGGCACAAGGTTACTCTCAGATTGAAGGAGTGGATTTTGAAGAGACATTTGCCCCTGTAGCGAGATTGGAGTCCATTCGCTTTTTCTTGGGCATGTCATGCATTCTGAACTTCAAAGTCTATCAGATGGACGTCAAAAGTGCCTTTCTGAATGGCTTTCTGCAAGAGGAGGTTCACGTTGAGTAACCAAAAGGCTTTGAGGATCCTGATAATCCAAACCATGTGTACAGACTGAAGAAAGCCTTGTATGGGCTGAAGCAGGCACCGCGAGCTTGGTATGAAAGACTGACCGGCTTCCTGATGCAGCAAGGTTATGCAAGGGGCAGTGTGGACAAGACACTGTTTGTTATTGAGCAGGAGAAGGATATCATGATGGTTCAGATTTATGTGGATGATATCATCTTCGGAAGCACATCACAGAAGCTAGTAGACAAGTTTGTGGAAAGCATGACTCAGGAGTTTGAGATGAGCATGGTTGGGGAGTTGAAGTACTTTCTGGGACTTCAAATTACTCAGTCAGAAGAGGGTGTGTTTATTTCTCAGAGTACCTATGCCAAGAATCTTCTGACCAGGTTCAAAATGAATCAATGCAAGGAAGCCAAGACACCCATGAGTACTACAGCCAAGATGACTCGAGACAGTGATGGGAATGATGTGGACGTCAAGCTTTACAGAGGGATGATCGGAAGTCTGCTGTATCTCACCGCAAGCAGACCTGACTTGTGTCTGAGTGTTGGGATCTGTGCTTGGTTCCAAGCCAAGCCAAAACAGTCGCATCTTGAAGCAGTCAAGAGAATCATCAGATATATCAAAGGTACAGTCAATTTGGGAGTTTGGTTCTCAAAGGGGTCAAACAAGAATTTGGTTGGATACTGTGATGCCGACTGGGCTGGAAGTTTGGATGATCGGAAAAGTACCAGTGGTGGCTGTTTCTTTCTGGGAAATAACTTGATCTCTTGGATGAGCAAGAAGCAGAACTCTGTATCTCTGTCCACAGCTGAAGCAGAGTACATTGCCCTAGGAAGCTACTGCACCCAACTTCTCTGGATGAAACAAATGTCAGCTGACTATGGGATGGATTCTGGACCACTTCTGGTTCACTGTGACAACAAGAGTGCTATAAGCATCTCAAAGAACCCAGTGCAACACTCGAGAACGAAGCACATTGACATTCGACACCACTTCATCAGAGAACTTGTGGAGGAGAAACAGGTAGTGGTGGAACATATTGTTACTGATTTACAACTGGCTGATTTATTCACAAAACCACTGGATTTTAATCGTTTTATCACCTTAAGAAACTCGATTGGTGTTTGTGGAATTTAATTTCTTTTGTGAAGTGTGCAGAACTGATACAGGTACTGGTTCAAGGTGCATATGAGGCTCTGATTTTGTTTGGAGTCTGAAACATCAATGAGAAAGAGCTGTCTATCATGTCGTCTTGTCTTGACATCAGTACAGATTTCACAGTAAAGAAAGACTCAAAGCTGAAAAATTCAGGAGACAGCTTCTGAGAAGTCAAGTGATGGAGCTGTCTCATTCAAAAAAAAAAAAAATAATAATAATAATAATAATAATAACAGAAAAGAACCCAGAAAAGTGGGCAGGCATGTGAAGGCAAAGAAAGTCAAAGACAAAAATAGTCCACATGTCTTGAGTAAATCAGAAACTTTCTCGAGTGGATAAAGGTTGAAAACTGGTCAGGACAAGATAAAGACATGGTGGTGTGAAAGCTACTCTTTGGAGTGGAAGGTAGCCAGATGCTATGAATCAGATCGAGCTGAGTGTGTGCTGCGAATTGGTCAAAGTTCAGTCTCTGAAATATCACCCTAAAAACGGTAAATTAATCTTGTGTCAAAAAGTTTTTCAAAAGCCAGTTTAGGTCCTTACAATAACCATCATTATCTGTTTAATCCCCATTGTACTATCAAGTGAATGTGGTTGTTGTTCTGTGTGCTATGAAAAATCTGATGAGTGTAAAAAGCTGTTGCAGTGTTCTGAAATTGGTACAGGATCCCCTGGTTCAGAATAATCCGAGAACCTGGGCTTCAGTTTTTGTATGGGCCTGGCAACAAAAGAACTTGGACCTAAGAATGACGGTTGGGCTTGTAGGGTTTTCCGAATCGCAGCCCAGAAGAGATTCTGTGTGTTTAAATAGTTCCTCTGTTTGGCCGCAAGAAGAAGTACAGGAAACCAAGAGTCTTTACTTCAGAAACCCTAGAAACTCAAAGAAAGAGGAAGAAGAGTCTTTGAAGTCACCATGGGAGGAGAATCAAGCTCGAAGACGGTTAAGAAGAAGAGATTGAAGAAGGATCCTCCCAAAGACGATCCCAATCGACCACGGCTGAGGAGTGAAGCAGAAGAAGACGAGGGGTCGCCGGCTTTCATGACCCCAGGTCTTGAACTAGGCGGCGAGGAGATGCCTATGCCTGATCCCCGTGTTAATGAAGCGACTGATCTCATAGGTCAGCTTGCAGAAGATTATCGGAGTCCGTCGCCATCACCGATTCGCGACGTGGAATCCGAGGAGAAGGAAGTCGAGGTTTCTGATTCTGCATGGGATCTGGGAGAAGAGGAAGATGACGAGGAGCCATTGATTCGAAACTCGAAGGCACTAAAGGTGAAGGAGGAGATACAAAAGGAGTTGGGAAAACAGATCAAGGAGCAAGAGAGCTCTGAAACTGGTGATTCAGAATCTGCTGCTGGAGCAGGATCTGTGACTGGTGACGTATCCTTTGATTCTGACAAATTCTGCTCAGCTGGAGCCTACCAAAGGTACATCGTCTTCAAGAATCGAGGTATTATTGGTGAAAAATTGGTAGATTTAGAGAAACAGAAGGAATTTGAGTATTCGTCTGTGATTGCTGAAGCTGGATTTACTCCCACAGTGTCGATTAAGTCAGGTTATGATAGGGAGGTTATCAATGAATTTTATACGAATCTGGGAGACACCGTGATCAATGATGGGGGAGTTATGGTTTTGGTCCGAGGTCGCATCATTAACTTCAGTCCTGTCAAGATCAACACCTTTCTGAAGATGTCTGAATTGAGTGCCAAGGATTTGAAAACTGCTGCAGCAACTGACAAAACGGATCCAGACTATGTTGCTGCATTTCTGAAAGAAGATGGATCTCATGAAGGTATGGTTCAGGTCATCAGCAAGCGTCCCAAGAAGGTTCCAGCACTGTCTACAGTTCATCTCTCTTCTAAGTTTGCTGCATTGGCCATTCTGGCTGGACACAACTGGTACCCAACAACGCACCGTACACACATTGCTCAATACAGAGCTATGCTTCTGTACAAGTTGGCTCAGAAGGTGCGAGTAGACTTTGGAGAGATGGTGTTTCAGCAAGTCATGGCCATCAGTCAAATTGAAAGAGAGGACAACAAGCAAGCCGATTCAAGAAAGTTGGTGTTTCCTCATCTGATCTATGGGATGATTCAGGAACAGTGTGGAGGTATTGTCAGCGAGGATGAGGTTTTAGTACTGCCTACTCACTATCAGATGGATGGTAGAACTGAGAAGAAGGACACAGGAGCATCCAAAGGGGCAACCAGGACGTCATTGCATACCAGGACCAAGACTGTTGCACCAGTCAAAGATGAACCCGCAACCAAGAAGAGAGCCCAGTCGTCTCCAAGTCAACCTGTACTGAAGAAGAAGACCAAGAGGGAGCCAGAACAGTCCAAGCCATCTAGCGCAGCTCAGTTCGATGACTCAGGCTCAGCAATTGACGTTTCACTTGGCCACATCAGTGTGCCTCTGGGTCGCTCAAGTCAGAAGGTGGTCAACAAAGCTCTGTATCAGATTACTTCTGTGCTGCATCAGCTGGCTGGGATAGTTCGGGATGTGCGTCAGGCTAATCAAGGTGAGTTTTCATGGTCTCTTGTCATTCTGTTTTTGTGCACTAATGATTGTGTTTTTAACTTGTGTGCTCCCAAGCAGGGGGAGAAGTAAGTGATGACAAGAGTGGCTAAGTAGGCCGTGGTCTATGGGGGAGCAGGACTGGGGTTTTTTTTTTTTTAATTGATTTTGAGAACTCGGTTTTTCAGTTATGGGGGAGTTTGAGAACTCTAAGTACTTTATCTTGATATGGATTTATGCTTGTAATAACTTGTACAAGTCTATTGCTTATGGATGAGTTAGAATTTGTTTATGCTTGGTGCTGGCTGTCTCTGTGTTGTTGTGAGTTTGTCTTGCAGATACTTGGGAGACACACAAAACTAAAAAGGGGGAGATTGAAGATGCAGCTGTTGAAGCAGGAGTCTGTAGCAGCATCAGATGGGAGTGCTTCAGGAGAAGCATGAATCAGCCTGTGGGCTTTGGCCCGGATGGGCTTTTGGAGTGAGTCAGCCCAAAGGAAACACGGCGTGATTGCACTCAAGGAAGGCTGGAGGATATCTTGGAGAAGATTTACTCAAGCTAGAAGTTTTCCTTATTCTTAGGAGAAGATAAGGAAAGAAGATCTACACATGAAGATTTAAGGAAATAGTGAATCTTGCATGAGTAGAGGGCAAGGCTAGGGTTAGTCGGAGTCCATTGGTATATATAGGGTGTGTGAACTCGTGGGAAGGGTGAACACAACCAGAGCGAATTCTTAGCAAAGGGATAAGGGTTTCTAGAAAATAGGAAATCTTGTATCAAGGGCTAGGGGTAAAAAGGTTCATGACATCGTGTTGATTCGTGAACAGATTAGGCTAGGATTGGATTGAGATCGATACGTGTAAGTAATCTAATCAATCAATACTAGTGAAACGTTTTTGGAAAACCCCGTGTGTTGTGTTCAATATTCTACATCAGTATCATAACCGTCTATAGTAGTAGCTGATACATTTTCATAAATTGCCTTAATTCTCTCTGTATCCTGTGAGAGATCAAACAGAGAGAGATCAGACTTCAATGTTTCCTCAACATCAAGGGATTCAAGCACTTACCGGTGAATCGGCAAGGAAAGCCGCAAGATGAGAAGGATCGATCTGTGACGCAGCTTCGTTTTTGGTTTCCTCCGCCTTCAGATTCGATTCATCCTCCACATCCATCGTCGCCGGTTTTCGCTTCCGGTGTACGACTTTCTTCGATCCATCGTCAGAGATCTCAACGCCATCGTCAGAGCTCTCAAAGCCATCGTACTCCATTAGCTTTTCTAAACAGAAGCACGACCAGATTTGACAGGAGGGTTGGAAGTAGAGAGGAACAAGATAAAAAAACAAGGGTTTATTTGAAAACTACCCAATTTATATGTTCGTGATTTTGAAAAGTACACTTTTTTTTTTTACTAAGAGATATCATTAAATTTGAGTAAAATGATTTAATGATACCATGTGTGTATCATGGATAATGATACTCTAATTCTTTTTAGATGGTTGACAAAAAACAAAATTCTTTTTAAATGTGATAAGATATTTTTATCACGAATTGAATTACTCCGTTCCATTATGATGATTTTTTTCCAAACAAAAAAAAATCTCCAAAAATAAAAGTTTTAGTTTTTATTACATTTTTATCATTTAATGTTACGAGATTGTCAATTTCGAAAAAATTATTAAAACAATATTGGTTAAGAAATTTTGAAAACTGTTTATTGTGAAAATTAATACAAGATTAATTGCTTTTCTTAAGTGTGAAGAACTCATAAAATTTATTTTTGTGGAACGGAAGGAATATTAATTACGTTTTTGATTATTAATACTATTATTGTTTTATTTGAGATAAATATTAGTTGTTAGCTTAATATTGAAAATTTACCATTGAATAAAATCCAGTGGCTTCAATTATTACTTTACTAAATGTTTGAAAAAAAAATATTACTTTACTAAATACTCATTCATCGCCTTGTTGAAATCAAGCTTTATTAAAAAAGGTTCAAGAAATTATATTTATCCTCAATTAAATTATTAAGAATTCACAAAGATATTCACGAAGAGAATTGATAAAGATGATTGTTCTGAATATTACAGTATCGATTTATAATTTATAACATGGACAGAAGAAGAAGTATTATCTTGTCCCTCGGCCTCATTTGTTACCCTTTTCTTCATCTTGTCCATAACATATATTATGAAGAACTCTTATAAATTTTGCTTCATAATCTCTCACACTTTGGTTCACTTGTTTTAGCTCCAAAAATTGCTCTTCAAGTTGGTGAGATAGACAGTACTTCTTTTCAAACTCCCGTCAACAATCAAGCCATGTTGTTGTTGCATTGGATCCCAACCTTATCCACCAATTACTTGCATCTTTCTCATAATATACCGCCACATCTTTCTTGCAGTCTTCTGGACATCGAGTTGCAGCAAAGTTTCTCTCAAGTTTATGTAACCAAACACCGGCTATGAATGGATCCTTTCTGCCAAAGAAAGGTTGTCCCTATATTCTTGACCATCACTACCATTTGTAAGTAATATGGTTGCGACTCATATGCATTTGTAGATTGTTGTTTCTTCATTTGATCCATCATATCATAAATAAGCTTCCGAGTATGTTCATAGCATGGATCTCACTCATGTTCCACATCTGTTTAAAACTAGACAAAGAAGCAAAGGATGGTAATCCTCCAACAAAAGGTTGACCGGTTTGTATTCATACCAAGTGAAAAAAATCCACGCTGAGTTTATTTAAAGGAAACTCCATAACCGTCTCTTTGAAAATTTTCTCTTCATCATGGAGATTAATATTTAGGGCTTGTCTTCTGCTTTCGCCTATGGATGATCGATATCTTGATATAACTTGTCGTCTAATACCAAGTTATTATATATGGTTTGGTTTCATATATAAGGATATATATATATATAACTACAATTGATTATTTAGCAAAAGTTCAGCTGTAGCGCACAGGTTAAAACCTGAGCCTTAGGACTCTCATGTTTCCGGGTTTGAAGCTCGGCAGTGGATTATATTTTTGTTTATATAATATTTTCCGTTTTCTTCAAAAAGTAACTAAAAGACGGGTTGGCTGCGTATTTCCCCCTACAAGTGCCACTAAAACGATTTTCCCCCCTCCCCCCCAAACTTTTTTTCTCTTCAATTTTTTACATAAAGTTTATAAACCGATAAAAAAACTACACGAACTAGTTAACTCTCTGAAATTCACAAAATAAAATTGGTTAAGCTAATTTGTTGACTAAACCGTAACCACGGTTAAGTAAACCAAAATCGCGTTTTAGAAATCTAATAAGTATATGTGCGTATCCCCCCTAGAAGTGAATCTAGCTAGATTCCTCCTAAACTTTTACCTCTTTGTTTTGCTACACGAACAATTTAAATTGATCATAAAACTATATGAAATTTTTATTTATTTACAAAATAAAATTAGTTTAACTAATTTCGAAATTAAGTTAAGTAAAAAGTAATCGTGTTTAAGGATCCAACTCGGTAAACCTTTTTGGGGAGAGAGATTATGAGCACCATCTACCATTTAGTTTAGTGTGGGTTTAGTTTAGTGTTATGTACGAGGATTATGAGCACTATCTACCATTTAGGATCGTAGTGAGGTGAATAGAAAGATGTTCTTAGGGAGATTGGACTTGGAACTCTCTCTCCCAAAAAAGACTTACCGAGTTGGATAATTAAATGCGATTACCGTTTACTTAACTTAATTTTGAAATTATTTAAACCAATTTTATTTTGTAAGGAGATAAATAAATTCACGTTGTTTTATGATCAATTTAAATTGTTCGTGTAGCAAAACAAAGAGGTAAAAGTTTAAGGAGAAATATAGCTAGATTCACTTTTAGGGGGGGGAATACGCACATATACTTATTAGATTTCTAAAACGCGATTTTGGTTTATTTAACAGTGTTTATGGTTTAATTAACATATTAACTTAACCAATTTTATTTGGTGAATTAGTTCGTGTAGTTTTTTTATAGGTTTCCAAAATTTGTGTAGGAAATTGAAGAGAAAAAAAAAGTTTGGAAGGAAATCATTTTAGTGGCACGTGTAGGAGGGAATACGCAGCTAACCCTTAAAAAACGCTTCACTTTTCTCTTAGTAAGACTGCGAAGTGCGAACCGCATACATGTTTTTCCTTTTCTAAACGAAACGCAAGCTGCATCAAAACGCAGCGTATAGCTCGCAGCGTCGTCTCCGTCTCTTTTGTGACCAGAAAAGAGAGTGATGCAAAATCATACCTAAGAACGATCGAGAAAAAACTGTTACCATGCCTCTGTTGAATTGCATTGCCCTTTCAAAGTCTTCATCTATAATTTGTCAAGTCAAAATTTACCAAATCCCTAATTTGCGGTACAATCTCCTCCGGCAAACCTCCGGCCTGAACAATCTCGTCGATTTCTTTATCTGATGATCACGATTCAAGGATCAGAGGAGATCGATAGAAGCCACACCATCGGACCTGAACTCATATACAAGCGCGATTAGAGAATCGAGAGTTTGGGCTGATAGTAAAAGTTCTTTCATAGCTTTCTAGACCTTGTTCTATTGTGCTACTAATTTGCTTCTTCTTTAATATTCGTCTGTGTAGTGCGTTGGTATTGAATCCCGCAGGTTCGGTTATGGTTTTAAACATTTGAATATCACATTGAAAGATAGACATTTCTAATACATTTCTTTTCACTTGTTTTCAATACATACATACATTTCAACACAACTTCTGGTTTCTTGTGTTGTGTCTTATATTCAGCTGCTGTCACAACTTAAGAACGATGGATTTGACTCAAAATGAGCTGTTATTGGGTCTAAACAAGACTCTGCATCGAAAAATGCAGAAATCTTGTGTCACTTTCCGATCTTCTTCGGTCCTTCGAGTAACGCTATATGCAAGCAACTGTGGCTCTCAAAGTTGAAACTCCATTTCAGCAATAACGGAGACTGTAGAAGAATCAGGAGGGTTTGTGGATAAACATTAATCATCAAGGTTAGTAGTACCTACTTTTCTTTAACGGTTACGATAGTTATGTGGGCGTTAAGGGTAGTTTTGAATCTTTTGATACAATTGTTGAAAAGACAAGCATTCTGATTAGTTTTTGTTATATTACGACAGATAGATTAAGAAAAGCAAGTCAATTCATAAGCCTGCATATATTTAGAAAACCCATTTGCAAGATTTATAAATTATAAATGTAAAGCACTAATATTATTTCAAATGAATTCCATAGATTGCTTTTCCAAGAAATCACACAAGAAGAGAACAACTCTTTCTTTTTTTTGTTTTTTTACATTATTATTCCTATATATAGTAGCAGGGTTCTTGTTACCTGCAAAGACAAATTCATACGTTGTTTGTTTTATTTTGAATACGTGTAGTCGAGGCTCACGACCTTGAGAAAGTTTCTTATCCTGAGCTCATCATCACAGAAAGACTAAACAAATCAACCAATCAGCATTCAATTCTCTATGAAAGTTTCTCATCCATCTCTTTAGTGTTTATATGAGTAATTTGAATTCTTTTTCTCCTCGGTAGATAGCCTTTTGAAATCATTGCAACGCTTGATATATTCTTCAACTTCTCTCTATCCTATTTCATCATGGCTTCTTCTTCTTCTTCGTCTAATATCAGGAGATATCATGATTTCCATGGCCCAGATGTCCGTAGAGGATTTCTCAGTCAGTTACACAATCTCTTTGCAAGGAAAGGGATCACAACGTTCAAGGATCAGCAGATGGAGAGAGGTCATACAATCGGACCTGAACTCGTACTAGCGATTAGAGAATCGAGGGTCTCCATCGTCGTGCGCTCGAAGAATTACTCTTCTTCAAGCTGGTGTTTGGATGAGCTGGTGGAAATTTTGATGTGCAGAGAAGATCAGGGTCAGATTGTGATGACGTTGATCCCTCCGATGTGCGGAAACAGAGTGGAGACTTTGGAAGCACATTCGAGAAAACTTGTCAAGGGAAAACTGAGGAAGAGAAGCAGAGATGGAGCAAAGCTTTGACGGATGTTGCAAACATAGCAGGAGAACATAATTTACATTGGTATGTAGTTTATTCTGTCTTCCATTGAATTAGTGCTTTCATTTTTAAGCAATGCTTCAACGGTTGTCTCTGTATACATAGCAGGAGAACATTAGTTTCTTTTGTCTTTTAGATTATTTACATTGGTATGTATTTTTTATTTTTTTTTGCCTCTGAATGAATTAATGCTTTCAACTTTCTTAAACAAATGCTTCAATAGTGGTGGCTCTTAAAATTTAGACTCGTTTCTTTTTTTAGGGAAGATGAAGCTAAGATGATCGAAAAGATTACTGCTGATGTTTCAAACAAACGGAATCTTACACCATCCAAGGATTTCCATCTTTTTTATGTGCGGAAATTATCCAATCCGTTTTTGATCCCCAAAAAAGTCCAAATAACTAATAACACAATGGAGCAAAAATCAAACACCAAATTCAAACTAATTTTAAAATTGTCGAAACTTCACAACAAACTGATTCTATATGAATATTGCAGCTTAAAACAATTTTAAAATTTTCATTGAAAGTATTAGATATCAAATATCTAGGTTTTAGCGAATTTTTGGTTAGTCCCAGAACGAATACATTATTCGAGTTATGGGTCACGTATATTTTCTCTGCAACCACTCTTAGTTTTTGGACTTATATCATTCCATCTTAATCACTCGTGCCACATTGGTAACAAGTGATCTCATATTCAAATGTCTAAATAGATACTAATAGCTCTAAGGATTAAATGTGTTGGTGTGGTCGTAATTAGACTATTTGGATTTAAACCTGTATATATTGTAAGTTGTTGAAAAACAAAAAAAAAAGTTAGTGACACTCTCTCCATAACGAGCACCAAGGAATTTCTCACGAATTACATACACGTTTTGTTATATTGGGTACAAAATCAATTCGACTAAGTTAGTTAGCCCACTAAAGTTTTTCTTATCTTGGCCCAATTACAAGCCCACTTTTGGGATTGCGTAAACCCTTAGAACAAACATGTTATAAAAGTGGCGGCTTAATTAGAAATTAGGGTTTCGCGTTACGAGAAGGAGAGAAAAAGCTCACACTCATACAAAAGCAGACACCTTCTCTTGTCGCCGCCTCCATCAATCTCATCGCAATCATGGTAAATCTCTAAACCCAAATCACTGATTACGCCATTTCGAAATGCTGTGTTGAATTGAATTGTAAAAATTGACATTTTTTCTTGCATTTTGCAGATCATATCAGAGAAGAATCGCCGTGAGATCTCCAAGTACCTCTTCAAAGGTACGATCTTTGTCTCGAACTTCCTCTGTTTTGATTCTAGTGGTCTTGTTCTCTTATGGGTTCTTACATCTGCATTTGGTTTTGTGCAGAGGGTGTTTTGTTTGCGAAAAAGGATTTCAATTTACCGCAACATCCTTTGATCGAAGGAGTTCCGAATCTGCAAGTGATCAAGTTGATGCAGAGTTTCAAATCCAAGGAATATGTGCGTGAGACATTTGCTTGGATGCATTACTACTGGTTTCTCACTAACGAAGGCATTGACTTTTTGAGGACTTACCTCAATCTTCCATCTGAGATTGTTCCTGCTACTTTGAAGAAGAGCCAGAAGCCTCTTGGTCGACCTATGGGAGGCCCACCTGGTGACCGACGGTAACTAACTTGAATCTTGTGTTTGTGCTTTATGAGTGCCATTGAAGTTTGTCATTTCTACAATTGAATCTGCTCGAGAGTGTAATGGTTACTTGTGAAGAGTGATTTGTGACTGTTTTGGGTTTGTTTTTACAGTGGCCCACCTCGTTTCGAGGGAGAGAGAAGGTCTGGTGACAGAGATGGATACCGTGGAGGATCGAGATCAGGTGGAGAGTTTGGTGACAAGAGTGGAGCGCCTGCTGATTACCAGCCTTCCTTCAGGGTACTATCTCTATTCCTTCTCATTTGTAGTGAATTGGGTCGTTAATACTTACTCATTACTTGAATTCATCTTGTGAACTCTTTAGTGGCTCTACATTAGTTTCCTTCTTCTAAAACCTCACAAGCCACTGCCTCTCGACAACCTTTTATGCTCTTAGGTTCCCTAAATATTATTTGCTCTGCCGAAAATGATTGTGTGAAGTCTATGAGTAGTTACTCATTAGTATCTTGTGTAAATTGCTTTAATCTTTTGAGCACTTGGCTTCCAAAATACTCCTGCCACTAAGTTATCACTCATCCAATTCTCTCTTCGTGAGTTTTGGGTTGATCATCACAAAATTGCCCTGCATTAATCCCAACATCTGTTGGTGGAAAGTACGAGATTGTGTTTTTATCCTTTCTTATGTTGGTGTGTAATTAAATCTTTTGGGGGTTATTCAGGGACCTGGAACTGGAGCTGGAGCTAGGCCTGGGTTTGGCCGTGGAGCCGGTGGCTTTGGTGGTGGTGCTGGTCCAGCTGCTGGATCTGACCTTCCTTGAAAGGGACACATATCCATTCTTGTTTCTTTTTGGACTTTAAATAGTACCTTGGTTTTAGAAGAAATGTCTTTTGGAACTTTGTTTCTCTCTCTTAAATCATTTCTTTCTCCAATATGATTTTTTTTTTGACGTAAGAAGTTTTATGAAGTGTGGTTGATCGTTGCAAGAATTTTCCCTCTCACTCTGTCCTTTAATTTTTTTCATTTCTTCTTAGTTTATAGCGTAGAACTTTAATTTGGTTTTTATTTTTATTTTTATTTTGGGTGTATAGTTTAGTATACTTTTATTTGAAAAATCGGAAAAAGTGAACACTAATGATTGAAGGACTGAGATAAAAGATAGTCTTCAGAGAGGAGGATTTGATACTCAATGAAAGTGACTATTATGTTTGGTTGAATAAGCTTACCATATTACTGTCCCAAAAACTTACTCTATATAATTTTACTATTTATATATACATGAAACTTGAAGCCATGCCCACAAAAACAAGAAAAAACAAAAAGCTTAAAAAGGCCTTACAGTAGTACTGGATTAAGTGTTTAACACTAATGGTTTAAAAGTTCCTTGATGATGTTTATGTAGATCACTGGGTATAAGCTCTGGCTCAACCAAACCCATGACAATCTTACACCTTCTAGGTTTTCTTGGAATCTTATTTATTTTCTTGATCATTTTACGGAAACTCTCGCTTAAACTCAGTTCCTTCAAGACTACACAATTCCTCAGAAAGTATATTGCTAATTCCATCTGGCTCCATGTGTTTTTCATGACTGGTGTCCTCAACCAAACAAACTCGAGAGACGATACGAAACATGGCGTCGGCACATACGAGAGTTTGTCTGGTTTCGTCTCTGTAAGGGAGTCAAATTCCTGATAATATAACCCAAAACAAAGAGATACTTACGGTTTCTTTTTCGGATTACGGAATTTTACATGAGAATAAATAAAGACGTACCAGGACGAGTGAGTGTAGATTCGGGCAACAACCAAGAAATGTTGGCAACAATTCCCAAGAAGATTCAAGAAACGAAGCATGTAACCGAGACAAGTTAGAGAATTGAGGTAACAATTCCACTCTAGAGTAATCATCGATGACCTGTGTGATCACAATACCGAGAAATGTCACAAATCATGCATTTTGTATATAATTAGTATACAATGTTACTGAATCATGATGCTATTTCTTAACATTGTATAACATAAATTGTAATTCAAACCTAAAAATGGGTTAATAGTGATGAAACTAATCCCCGAGGCCCAGCTCAACCACCCGATGAACGCCTATCGATACTTAGAACAGGGCCGGTATATACCTCTAGAGTAGCAGAAGAGATCTTCATGCCGCTGACTTTGGATATCCCGGTGAGGAAATTACGGATCATAGTTCTATCGGTACCATCATCATCATCAACATCATCATCATCATCATCATCAAAGTTCAATGAATAACCATCTTCCACATCAAAGCTAACATCAATGTCTACCACAGCAGACGGACCAATCCTGTGTACTTTAAAGCTTCCTGATAAATGATCAAAGAGACTCATACGCTCGAGCCTCGGAGCATCGATTTCAACAGCATGATCATTAACGACTCTATCTTCAACACTGTCAGTCTCTAAAACGAATTTTTGTAGCGAATGAGACCGAACACATACAACTTCAAGAAAATCATAATTAGGATCCCTGATTATAGTTAACTTCTCAAGAACAGGGCAGCTAGAAATCAGCGTCTCGAGGATCAAACTATCATACCTTACCCTGTCTAGATGCATAATCTTGACACAAGGCATCGAAACAAGAACAGATTCGTCGGGTCTCGGATCAGACAAATTAACGCGAGAGAGACTTAAATTGACCAATGTGTTACACGAATAAAGCGATACAGGGATCGAAACAAGCTCTGTATCATCAGAGATAATCTCAACATATAGATCACAAACTCTACGCCTAACCAAATCATCGATCCAAGACTTGAAAACACCATAATCAGAGTAAAGATCTTGGAAATGATAGATAATCTTGAATCTCTCAATGTCTAGCTTCTTATGTTCATCATCAAGAAATCTATCTACGAATTCCACAAAATCACTATCATCTTCGAAATGAGACGAGACCAAGTCCAAAACAGGAACCTCTAACCAGAGATTTTTCCATCGTTTCGATAAAACGCTACTTCGGATTGAATCTTTCGTCGAGAGATTAGAGAGTATCCGACAAAGCAAATGATCTGGTAAATCGTTTAACCTACTTCTTCTTGCCTTGTACGCCATAAACCCTAAATTTTACACAGATTACTTTGAAAATCAAGACGCTCCACCATAACCCCTAAATCGCACCAAGAACTACTTCAATTTCTTTTTAATAATGAGTAGAACAAAAAATGAAATTTATTTGTTACTACTATTAACGTTTTTATAATTTTAAATACACATTAATTGTGCATTTGTCACGGTTAAATGTAGCAAATGCTCGAATACCCTTCTATCTCGAACTCAATTCAATTGTACCCTTCTCTATTCTCCTTACCCTTCTTATCTTGTGATGACGATTTTGCCCTTAGCGGACAACACACTCAATTGTCGACCAATCAGAAAAGAGTACTATTGAACCAATCAAAACACAGACATATCCGATTTTGGTCCGAAATCGAAAGGAATTGGTCCGAAATCTTGATCAATCTTGTCCGATTTTGTATCGAAATTCGAAGTCCATCAAACCGTGAGAGAAGGCGACGGCGAGGTAGGAGGTCGGCGACGCGGTTATAAATCCTGCAGAAGCCCAGACCAGAACTCGTCTATTCTTCTCTTCGCAGCTATTGCGGAAACTTCTTCTTGCTGTAGATCGTTGGATTATTCGTGGTAGATTTGTGGCAGTTCGAGCAATTGGTCCATTGCAGAGCTTCTTTGCGGGTATATCTCATTTGTTTTGTTAGTATTTTTCCCGTTAATTGACTTGAAACATAATGGGATTGATCCAAGGATTTGATTTGGCTTGGTTTGTCTTGTAATTTTGTGAATTGATGGATTAGGTATAGTACAGATTATGAGTCTATATATATATATATACGATTTGATTTTCACTGCATTTTAGTTCTTTACGTCTAGTAGTACGCTTTGTCTTGAAATGCATTTTAGTTCATTAGGTATAGTGTAGTGATATTGGAGAATTGTGAAGTTGATTTTGTTTCCTTTCCAGGTGACAATGAAAAACAGCCATTGCACAATAATACATTTTGAGTATGGAGGACATTATGAGAAGAGAGAAGGTAATGTAGAATGGATTTCAAGAGAAGATGAACTTCATACATTAGTGTTTAGAACACATGTGGAAGAGGTAACATATTCTGTTTTGGTGGAGAGTATAATGAAAAAGATTCATGTAGGTAAAGATAGGAAAATTAAGTTGAGTTACTTTCCAATGGTCTTGAGTAAAAAGCCATCATATATTTATGATGACGATGGTGTTTATGGTTATTTGATGGAAATGAGTAAAGAGCTATGTAGGAATGTTTTGTATGTGGAGGTTTGTAGAGATGAGGGACAAAATCAGTGGGGAGAAGATTTTTCAAGAGTGGAGCGAGAAAGGGAAAGTGAATTTGGTGGTTCTAATGATGAGATGCTTTCTAATGATGACACGGTTGGTAATGATGAGACGCTTGGTAATGATGAGATGCTTTCTAATGGAAGAGATAAGGTTACTGAAGGTATCATGACCGTATACGGAGGCGAGACATCAGAACAAGCTGACCCGTTGGTTAATGTTGATGTTGTTGATGGTGAATTAGCTGTTGAAAATCAGTTTGATATGGATGTTGGTGGTGTGCGTGAACAAGTTGAGGATCTTACACCAAGCCAAGGAGGAAGTCAGGGTGGTAAGGAATGGGATGATGGTATTAGTATAGAGGTAGGACAAGAATTTGAAAGTAAGAGAGCAGTTCAAGATTTGGTTGAAAAGGCTGCACATAAGAACTGTTTTGGGTATGTTACGAAGAAGTCTGATAAGTCTTTGTATGTGGTCAAATGTAGTGAAGTCAAGAATGGTTGTAAGTGGCATCTACGAGTTGCAAGGGATGGAAAATCAGATCGTTTCTCAATTAGAACTTACCAAAAGATGCACACATGCTCTCGGTCTAGTACGAGTACAAGCAGAACCAAAAAGAAAGCCTCAAGACGTTTAGTTGCTACTGTTGTGCATGAAGATTATCCTGGAAAATTTGAGACACCAGCTCCAAAAATTCTCATGGATTTGGTTCAAGGGAGACTTGGGGTAAGACCTTCATACACAACGGCATGGAGAGGGAAAAAACAAGCTCTTCATGATGTTCGAGGAAGTCCAGAGATATGTTTTAAGATGTTGTATTCATACTTACACATGTTAAAGGAGGTTAATCCTGGTACAGTTACAAAGGTGGAAGCAGACAAGGAAAACAGATTCAAGTATGTTTTCTTTGCCTTGGGAGCTTGTATTGAAGGCTTTAAGGCGATGAGGAAAGTGTTAATGGTGGATGCAACATTTCTGAAATCAGAGTATGGTGGAGTGCTTCTTCTTGCAACTGCTCAGGATCCAGACCGCCATCATTATCCCATTGCTTTTGCCGTAGTTGATGGGGAGAAAGATGCGAGTTGGATGTGGTTTTTCGAAAACTTGAAAACCGTAGTACCGGATAGTAATGAATTGGTGTTCATGTCAGACAGAAATCCAAGCCTCATCAAGTCAATACGCCTAGTGTATCCAACGGCTCATCATGGCTATTGTATCTTCCATTTGTCACAAAATGTGAAAGGTAAAGTGTCTTACATGAAGAAAGATGTAGTTGCAAATACATTTAGGGATTGTGCGCAAGTGTATACACTGTCTGAGTTTGAGAAAATGTATGCTGCTTTTTCGGAACGTTATCCTGCGGCACGAGCATATCTAGATAAGAGTCTACATGGTTCAGTAAAGAAATGGGCAAGGTGTTGTTTTCCTGGTGAGAAGTACAACATAGACACCACTAACTCTGCTGAGTCTATTAATGGTGTGTTTAGAAATGCAAGGAAGTATGCCTTATTACCATTGATTGATGCGATTGTTGAGAAAGTGTCTGAATGGTTTAACAGACATAGACAGGAAGCTGCTGCAATTCCGGATGGTCAGATGTTGGTGCCTGTTGTGGGTGACGTAATTCACAAAACCATACAGACTGCAATAAAGCTTACGGTGACAGAGCTAAACAGTTTCCGACTTGAGTTCAGTGTCATAGGAAGCGATGGTAAGAAGTATTTGGTGAATTTGAATGAGAAAAGTTGTAGTTGCAAACGTTTTGACATTGACAGGTTTCCTTGTGAGCATGGTATTGCGGCTGCCATCAATGACAAGAAGAAAACCTTTAAATTACATGAGTTGTGCGCCAAATATTATTTGGTGAAAAATTGGTCAGAAGCGTACAAAAGGACAATTTATTTAGTGCCACATGAGTCCCATTGGAAGGTTCCGGTTGCTGAAAAAGCAAAGTTTGTCCTGCCTCCACCTTATACACCAAGACCTGGAAGAAAGAAAGAGAAGAGGGTGCCGTCGGTTGGAGAATTTCCTCCTACAAAGAAGAAAAGGACTTTGTATGATTACCTCGGTGGTGATGCGGATACGGATACTCGTACAGTTTAAGTGAAGAAGCTGTCGTTCATGTTTTTTTTTACTTTTAGTTATGATAAGTTTTTTACTTTGGTTATGACATTTTTATATCATTTTTTATGTTTTTTTACTTTAGTTATAACATTTTTATACTTTAGTTATGACAAATCTTGTTGTGTTGATAAGGATTGACATATTTTTAAATACCATTGTTAAAATAAGAAATTCCATACTAAATGTTCAAAGGAATAAGTCTTCAAAGAAACATCATATACTTGTAAGGGTTGTATTTGTAACGCCCGTGAACCAAAAATGTCAGTTTTGGGTGGCTGTCGATCGACAGGGTCGTGTGTGTCGATCGACACGGGTTGTTATCTCCTCGAGGAAACGAACAGTGGAGGTTCTGTCGATCGACAGGTTGGGTGTGTCGATCGACAGGGGGTAAAAATCAGAATTAGGGTTTTGATTTCTGGTTCGTTTTGAGTGGGCCGGTTTACGGGAACCTAGGGTTCCGTATATAAACCGTGAGGGATGAGTTCCTCAGTTTTTTTGGCCGACTTTTGATAAGAAAAGGGGATTGAGAGAGAATTGAGAGGATTTGAGGAGTTTTCAAGGAGTTTTCGTGGATTTTTCCTTGTTTCTCAATCCATAGTGTGTGATTTCGTTGGAAGGCTTAGATCGTGGGAGAGGAGGCTGTTGTGGGTCTGTTGTTGGCGGATCAGGGGGCTGTTCTTCGTGTTCGTCCTTGTTCTTCGTCATTTCTCTCTTTCTTCCTTCGAATCTAAGGTGAGTGCGTGACCATAGGCTCTCGGATATAGGATTGTGTATGGTGCGATTGTTGCTGTGTGAATGTGGTGCTTGAGTGATTGATTGTGCAGGTGATCGGTTAGGGTTCATGGAGATTTGGCCATGAGAGGATAGGCGATCTCCATCGAACAGAAGGTGTCCTGTCGATCGACAGGATTGCTTCCTGTCGATCGACACGGGGTCACCTGTGTCGAGAGACACGCAGGCTGTCGATCGACAGTTGGTGGTATGTCGATCGACAGAGGGACAGAATTGTCTGTCGATCGACACCTAGAGGTTGTGTCGATCGACAGAGATGCTGCTGTCCTGTTTTGTGATGCTTGTTGTTCTATGCGTGTTGAGTGATAACCCTGGTATTGTATGCATTTCATATTTGAGTAATTGGCCTGTAGATGGGAGGACCGTCTCACTGGGTATTTATGATAATACTCACGCAACTCTTATAACCATGTGTTGCAGGTAAAGAAAAGATGTGATCGTGGAATCAAGGCCGGGAAGAGAGGATGATCCTAGGGTCTCGATTAATTGGAATTGCTAGGGTGTTAGTGATTCTGGATAGGATTTTGTTAGACTTTGATTGTTGAGGAATTCATTATTGGATAATTTCAGTATTGGTTTAATGGAATTGATTGGATAATAATTCTTGTGTGATTTCCGCTGGTTGTGTATTGTAGCATGATTGGTTATTGAGGATTATCATTTATGGGAATGATAATCTGGTCCAATGTATAAAAAAAAAAAAAACGGGTCGGGTTGTTTCAGTATTCTTGTGGGAGAGCCCTTACGGTTCTAGGGCGGGAGAACGTAGTAACTGCATGTATTGCTGATTGTGTAAATAGTGTGAATTGATTATGTGAGTTAGTCAGTTAATTGTTGCTTGAGTTTGGAGTCCTGGATCATCTTCTCCGAGCCTTCAATGTGATTCCACGGTAAGTGTGTTGTCTGGGATTTCTGTTTCTAATGCTTATCTTCTGTGTTGAGTCAGTGAGAGATGGCTAGAGGCCGGGGTCGTGGTGCCCGTGGGGCTAGAGGGCGTGGTCGCGGCCGTGGTCGAGGACCGGCGGTCGATTCTGTTGAGTCGAGTGGGGCTCAGGAGGCTACGCAGGAGGAGGTTGCGGAGTCGCAGTTACCTCCAGAGCCAGTGGGTGGTACTGAGTTAGCCAGTGTGGCGCAGGGCCCAGGTGGGGGTCTTGGCGGGGGCGATGCTCAGGGTCGGTTGGACCGGTTGGAAGCAATGATGCTTCAGTTTCTTGAGCGGTTGCCAGGTGGGGCACCGGCTCAGGGGTATGCTCCGGGTGTGCAGCCAGGGGCGGCTGGTGTTGAGCCGTTAGCGGCGGGTGTTCAGCCAGCAGTAGTCCGGGGGCAGCCAGGTGTGGCGGCTGCCGAGGAGGCTCCTTCCTACCTGAGGATTTTGGAGCAGATGCACAGGATTACTACTGGGTATTTCTCGGGCGGTGCTAAGCCTGAGGAGGCTGCTGCATGGAGGAGTCGTCTGGAGCGTAATTTCTAGGCGCTGAGGTGTCCCGAAGGATACAGAGTGGACCTTGCGGTTCACTATTTAGAGGGTGACGCGCATCTGTGGTGGAGAGGTGTGACGAGCAGGAGGCCGCAGGCGGATTTCTTGGCGGAATTCGATGCCATGTATTTTCCGCAGGAGGCGGTGGACCGGATGCAGGCGCAGTTCTTGGCGCTGACTCAGGGGGAGAGTTCGGTTCGGAGTTATGATGAGCAGTTCGGTCGGCTGCTGGTACATGCTGGTAGAGAGTTTGGGAGCGAGGAGTCCCAGATCAGGAGGTTCATGCATGGGCTTCGACCGGTGCTGAGGACGCTGTGCAGGGCTCGTAAGTACGCCACGAGGGCGGAGTTGGTGGAGACTGCGGCAGCCATTGAGGCGGATATGGGGACAGAGCTGGCTGCAGCGCTTAGTCCACCGGTGCAGCAGCAGCAGCAGAGGAGGCCGCAGCAGCAGCCGGCAGGTGCAAGCCGGGGCGGTAGGCCGGCTCAGGGACAGAAGAGGAAGTGGGAGGGCTCTTCTGGTTCCGGTCAGAGGGCCCAGAGTGGGCAGAGTGGTACGGGGTGCTATGGTTGTGGGAGCACGGAGCACCGGGTGGCAGCTTGTCCGAAGAGGAGAGAGGTTCGGACTACACATGCTTGCTTCCATTGCGGAGAGACGGGGCACATTAAGGTGAGGTGTCCCAAGTTGCAGATGGCAGTGGCAGTGGTGCAGCCGGTGCAGGGGACGGCAGTTGAGGTGCAGACGGGGGGTCCTAGCGCCAGGCCGATCACAGGTACATTTAACTTTAATTGGCGAATTTCAATTTTTCTTTTTCTTAAACGTTGTGAAATGCTTGTTGGGAGTCTTGTATCTGTGATAATACTTTAGGCTCTGTGACACATGAATTGTGTAGGGACCTTAGTAGTAGGCGGGCGTGATTCCCATGTTTTGTTCGATTCTGGAGCTTCGAATAGCTTCATTACACCGGAGTGCGCGGAGTGCAGTGGGATCCGGAGTGATTCCGGGGAGCAGCCGGGAGTGGTTAGGGTGGCTGGAGGGAAGACCTTGGCTACTTTCGGGCGTGCTTGTGGAGTAGAGGTTCTGGTGGCAGGAGAGATCATGCCGGCAGATTTGGTTATCAGTCCAGTGGAGTTATACGACGTCATTTTGGGGATGGATTGGCTGAATCGTTACAGGGTTCATTTGGACTGTCATCGAGGTAGAGTGGTGTTTGAGCGCGAGGCGGGGAGGTTGGTCTATCAGGGCATCAGGCCGACTTCCGGGAGTTTGATGATTTCGGCGATTCAGGCTACGCAGTTGATTGATAAGGGCTGTGAGGCGTACTTGCTGACGATTGTGATGCCAGAGTCTGTTGGGGAGGTCGCTTTGGGTGATATTCGGGTTGTCCGGGATTTTCAGGATGTGTTTCAGTCGTTGCAGGGATTGCCGCCGTCTAGGTCTGATCCTTTCACGATTGAGTTGGAGCCTGGGACTACGCCGATATCTAAGGCACCTTACCGCATGGCTCCAGCAGAGATGGCAGAGCTGAAGAAGCAGTTGGATGATTTGCTGGGTAAAGGTTTCATCCGACCGAGTAGTTCACCGTGGGGAGCGCCGGTGTTGTTTGTGAAGAAGAAGGATGGTAGTTTTCGGTTGTGCATCGACTACCGGGGCCTTAACCGGGTTACGGTGAAGAACAGGTATCCTCTGCCGCGGATTGATGAGTTGTTGGATCAGTTGCGGGGGGCTACTTGTTTTTCCAAGATCGATTTGGCTTCGGGATACCATCAGATTCCGATAGATGAGGCTGATGTGAGGAAGACAGCCTTCAGGACGAGGTATGGACACTACGAGTTCGTGGTGATGCCATTTGGGTTGACGAATGCGCCAGCGGCATTCATGAGGCTGATGAACGGGGTGTTCCAGGAGTACTTGGATGAGTTCGTTATTATCTTTATCGACGATATCTTGGTGTACTCGAGGACTCCGGAGGAACATGAGGTTCATCTGAGGTTGGTTCTGGAGAAGCTGCGGGAACAGAAGTTGTATGCGAAGCTCAGTAAGTGCAGTTTCTGGCAGCGGGAGATGGGTTTTCTGGGGCATGTCGTGTCTGCCAAAGGAGTTTCAGTGGATCCGGCTAAGATCGAGGCTATTAGGGATTGGCCGAGACCGAGGAATGCGACGGAGATCAGGAGTTTCCTTGGATTAGCTGGGTATTACCGGAGGTTCGTCAAGGGTTTTGCGAGTATGGCGCAGGCGTTGACGAAGTTGACGGGTAAGGACGTTCAGTTTGTGTGGTCGGCGGAGTGTGAGGAGAGCTTCGGGAAGCTGAAGGAGATGCTGACCACTACTCCTGTTTTGGCGTTGCCTGATGCGGGCGAGCCATATGTTGTGTATACGGACGCATCTGGTGTGGGCCTGGGCTGTGTTCTGATGCAGCAGGGGAAGGTGATTGCTTATGCTTCGAGGCAGTTAAGGAAGCACGAGTGCAATTACCCTACGCATGACCTGGAGTTGGCTGCAGTGATCTTCGCCCTGAAGATCTGGCGATCTTATCTTTATGGTGGGAAGGTCCAGGTGTTCACGGATCATAAGAGCTTGAGGTACTTCTTCACTCAGCCAGAGCTGAACCTGAGGCAGAGGCGCTGGATGGAGTTAGTAGCGGATTACGATCTGGAGATTGAGTACCATCCGGGGAAGGCTAATCTGGTTGCAGATGCGTTGAGTCGGAAGAGGACTGCTTCGGCTCAGGAGCGGGATCTAGAGGAGCTGGCGAGCGAGATTAGCACGTTGAGCCTGGGTGTTATCTCGCAGGAGCCGTTGGGGTTAGAGGCAGCTAACCGAGCGGATTTACTGAGCAGGGTTCGAGTGGCTCAGGAGAAGGATCAGGGTTTGATTGATGCTTCTCAGCAGGCGGCTTCAGAGTATCAGGTCTCCGGGAGTGGGATGATACTGGTGAACGGTCGGGTCTGTGTACCCAAGGATGAGAGTCTCAGGCAGGAGATTCTGAGTGAGGCTCATTCGAGCATGCTGTCGATTCATCCTGGAGCGACCAAGATGTACCGGGACTTGAAGAGGTACTATCACTGGGTCGGGATGAAGAGAGATGTTGCGAGTTGGGTTTCGAGATGCAACGTGTGCCAGCTGGTGAAGGCTGAGCATCAGGTTCCGAGCGGGTTGTTGCAGAGTCTGCCTATGCCGGAGTGGAAGTGGGATATGGTGACTATGGACTTTGTGACAGGGTTGCCGGTCTCGCGGACTTATGATGCGATCTGGGTGATTGTGGATCGTCTGACCAAGACGGCACATTTTCTGGCCATTAAGAAGACTGATGGGGCTGCAGTGTTGGCTAAGAAGTATGTGCGGGAGATTGTGAGGCTGCATGGGGTGCCAGCGAGCATTGTGTCAGACAGGGATCCGAGATTTGCTTCGGAGTTCTGGGGAGCATTTCAGGCTGAGATGGGCACGAAGGTGCATATGAGTACGGCATATCATCCTCAGACGGATGGGCAGTCTGAGAGGACGATTCAGACGTTGGAGGACTTGCTGAGGATGTGTGTGTTAGACTACGGTGGTCATTGGGCAGATCATTTGAGCTTGGTAGAGTTTGCGTACAACAACAGTTATCAGGCAAGTATTGGGATGGCTCCGTATGAGGCTCTATATGGGAGGCCATGTAGGACACCATTATGCTGGACTCAAGTGGGGGAGAGGAGCATGTATGGTGCAGACTTCGTTCAGGAGACGACGGAGAAGATCCGTGTCTTGAAGCTGAACATGAAGGAGGCTCAGGATCGGCAGAAGAGTTATGCCGATAAGCGGAGGAGGGAGTTGGAGTTCGTGCTGGGAGATATGGTGTATCTCAAGGCAGCCATGTTGAGGGGTCCTAACAGATCCATTGCAGAGAACAAGTTGAGTCCGAGGTTTATGGGTCCGTTCAGAGTGGTTGAGCGGGTTGGGACGGTAGCTTACAGGCTGGAGTTGCCACAGAGTATGAGGGCTTTTCATGATGTCTTTCATGTTTCGATGCTGCGGAAGTGTCTACATGAGTCGGAGGAGGTGTTGGCTAGGATCCCGGAGGATCTTCAGCCCAACATGACTTTAGCGGCGAGGCCTGTGAGGATTCTCGAGAGGAGAGTCAAGGTTCTGCGTCGTAAGAGGATACCATTGGTGAGAGTCGTGTGGGACTGCGATGGTGTTGAGGAGGAGACTTGGGAGCCTGAGTTGAAGATGAAGGCCAAGTTTCCGAGGTGGTTCGAGAAGCAAGCGGAGGCTTGAGTTTTTCTTTCTTTGTTGTTGGTTTTGTTGTAGCATGTGGCTACGGTGTTGTACTTTTGTTTTTGTTGTAACGATTGTACGTTTGGAGTATTAATAAGATATGTTTCTTATTATTGATGGATCGTAAGATGCGGATTCTTGTGGAGTGACCTAGTGGGGGTTACGGTAACCTAGTGGGGGTTACGGTGAGAGTTAACATTTCAGTGGGGAATGTCATGGTGAGCCATGGAGGCGTGTCGGTCGATAGATGTCTATGACGGCACGGTGCAGAGTATTGCTCTCCAGGGACGGTGGGTTCCTGTGGATATGAGGGATAGTGGATCTCTCCAGGGAATAGTGGTTTTCCCTGCATGCTTTCGAGGGGATAGTGGGCCTCTCTAGGGACGGTGGGTTCCTGTATACTTGAGGGATAGTGGATCTCTCCAGGGGATAGTGGGTTCCCTGCATGCACTCGAGGGGTAGTGGGCCTCTGGGGACGGTGGGTCCCCTACATGTACTTTGAGGGATAGTGGGTCTCTCCAGAGAATAGTGGGTTCTCTGCACATCGTAGCTCAAAGGGTGACGACCCTGCGAGTAGGTGTGGTGTATATGTGTACGAGTCATGAGTATGAGTATGAGCAATAGCGTCTGAGCAGGTTGCAAGTGGGCGACCGAAGGGCCATCGGGGACCGAGAAGGATCTCAGGTGGGGTGACTGGTGGGGTCATGTATATGGGTTGGATGGTTGGGTCTGGTCTAAGGTTAGTATTTATGCTGGAACCTCTATTCGGGCAATTTCGGGGAGTAATGTAGCGTCTTGGTCGTGCATGTTCTTGTCTGATTGTTGCACGATCAGTTAGTCCTTATGCTGGGTCTACGGTAGGTCGGACATGTTCTTGTCTGATTGTTGTTCGATCGATCGGGCAGACTGGGCCGGACTATAGCGATACATTGGGGTGTATCTCCGGGAAAGATGGGTCGGGTTTCTAGGCTTAAGTGGTGACCTTGGCACGGACCTGAGTGGTTAGTGACTTGTGATTCGAGGACGAATCCTTGTCAGTGGGGGAGAATTGTAACGCCCGTGAACCAAAAATGTCAGTTTTGGGTGGCTGTCGATCGACAGGGTCGTGTGTGTCGATCGACACGGGTTGTTATCTCCTCGAGGAAACGAACAGTGGAGGTTCTGTCGATCGACAGGTTGGGTGTGTCGATCGACAGGGGGTAAAAATCAGAATTAGGGTTTTGATTTCTGGTTCGTTTTGAGTGGGCCGGTTTACGGGAACCTAGGGTTCCGTATATAAACCGTGAGGGATGAGTTCCTCAGTTTTTTTGGCCGACTTTTGATAAGAAAAGGGGATTGAGAGAGAATTGAGAGGATTTGAGGAGTTTTCGTGGATTTTTCCTTGTTTCTCAATCCATAGTGTGTGATTTCGTTGGAAGGCTTAGATCGTGGGAGAGGAGGCTGTTGTGGGTCTGTTGTTGGCGGATCAGGGGGCTGTTCTTCGTGTTCGTCCTTGTTCTTCGTCATTTCTCTCTTTCTTCCTTCGAATCTAAGGTGAGTGCGTGACCATAGGCTCTCGGATATAGGATTGTGTATGGTGCGATTGTTGCTATGTGAATGTGGTGCTTGAGTGATTGATTGTGCAGGTGATCGGTTAGGGTTCATGGAGATTTGGCCATGAGAGGATAGGCGATCTCCATCGAACAGAAGGTGTCCTGTCGATCGACAGGATTGCTTCCTGTCGATCGACACGGGGTCACCTGTGTCGAGAGACACGCAGGCTGTCGATCGACAGTTGGTGGTATGTCGATCGACAGAGGGACAGAATTGTCTGTCGATCGACACCTAGAGGTTGTGTCGATCGACAGAGATGCTGCTGTCCTGTTTTGTGATGCTTGTTGTTCTATGCGTGTTGAGTGATAACCCTGGTATTGTATGCATTTCATATTTGAGTAATTGGCCTGTAGATGGGAGGACCGTCTCACTGGGTATTTATGATAATACTCACGCAACTCTTATAACCATGTGTTGCAGGTAAAGAAAAGATGTGATCGTGGAATCAAGGCCGGGAAGAGAGGATGATCCTAGGGTCTCGATTAATTGGAATTGCTAGGGTGTTAGTGATTCTGGATAGGATTTTGTTAGACTTTGATTGTTGAGGAATTCATTATTGGATAATTTCAGTATTGGTTTAATGGAATTGATTGGATAATAATTCTTGTGTGATTTCCGCTGGTTGTGTATTGTAGCATGATTGGTTATTGAGGATTATCATTTATGGGAATGATAATCTGGTCCAATGTATAAAAAAAAAAAAACGGGTCGGGTTGTTTCAGTATTCTTGTGGGACACATTTTGTTGTTATTTTCGAATAAAATGTTTTCTAGGAAAGATTTTTATATGAAACCATTGTGGCTGTTAAGATATTAAATATTTTCGAATGCACAACTACAAAAAAGTTTTTAAAGATGTAGTACAACTAATTATACTTAAAAAATGGAAAAGTACAACTAGGAATACTTTTGTACAACTACTAATTTTGGTACAACTATTAGGTACAACTATTACATATTTTTTTCACTATAACTGACCACGTGCTTGTTTTAGTAAAAACGTGCTTGTTAGTAAAAACGTGACTGAAATTAATTTTCAAATATACCCAAAATTAAAATTTTGAGTTCCAACAAATGTTTTGAATTTCAAATCAAATGTTTTAAATATTGGTTTATTTATTATAAAACAAATTATCTGGGTTGTCCTCTAGGGTTTTGGATCAATTAAAAAAAGCAAACGACACATCTTCCTTCACTTCACTTCACCTCACTTCTTCACTCTTCTCTTCCTCACTGAGTTCTTCTGAGTTCTGGGTTTGTTCGCGAAATCTTTGGGTTTTTTTATTTTCAATATAAATCCGGTTTAATTTTGGGGTTTAATTTTGGGGGTTTTCGAAATTTGTACTTGAATCTGTTTGTGAGTATTGATTCTTGGATCTTTGGCTTTTCTACAGCAAAAATGGGAAGAACTTTCAGTTACAGTTTGAGTTCTTCGTCCACTAGCGTCCGCAGTGGATGTCGAGAAGCTGACGGAGACTACGGCATTCCGGCGAGTTTATGTTACTGTGGTGAACGCTGCGTTGTCCAGACCTCTCGGACTGATCTAAACCCTGGAAGGAGGTTCTTCACTTGCAAGAAAAGCGAGGTACAGTCCGATTATATTTGATTGGTAAAGTAGATTGATAGGATTGATGTATCTTTCGATTGATAGATTGATAGGATTGATAGGATTGATGTATTCTTGGATTGATGTATTTTTGGATTGATGATTGATGTATTTGATGTGTAGGAAGGAGGTGTTCACGTTTGGAAATGGTTTGACGATGCCGTTCTGGAGGAATTCAACATCGTCAAAGTCCGATTAGATGAGGCAGATGATAAGATTCGGAACATGACAGTTTTTGGGGGGACGACTCTTTATAATACTGAATTCCTTGCCATGAAGCAGCGCCTGATGGAGTATGAAGCAAAGCTGAAGGAGTTGGAGTTGGTAGCCAAGCGAGATGTGAAGGAGTGGATGCTTAAGCTTGCGATTGGTGGAGGAGTTGTTGGTATTGCAGTCATATCCACTGCAATTCTCCGTCTCTTTTCCTAAGTAATATGTATGTACTATGGAATCCATGTAATATTCTCCATGTAATATTCTCCGTCTGATCCCTTTAGGTTAAGACTTAAAATTAATCTGCTATGTATTGATCCGGTTAAGACGTACCAGTCGTACCAGTCGCACGTATTTCTCAGTTGTACCAGTCGTACCAGTCGTACCAGTCGTACGTTACTCCTAAGTTGCACCAGTTGTACCAGTTGTCCCAATTTAAATCCGATTTGTCCAATCTAACTAACTACCACAAACAACCAAAAATACTTCATAAACAATTACATTTTCATAAAAACAACATTTAACCAGTACTAGGGACATCATTAGTTTAGTTAAACAAAATGAAATGAAATCAAGTCCATACAAAATGGTCCTAAATATGTCAAGTCCATACTTGGACATCATCCATACTTCCACAAGTCCCAAATCCTACTTCAACACTTATAATAAGGAGATTTTTCGAAACGAGAAGGCCTTCTAATCCTCTTCTTCTTAGATGATAAAATCTTTACTTTCAGATTTCCTCTCTTAACCACCCTACTAGGAGTACGCTTAACAGTCTCAACCTCTGAATCAATTTCCATCACACTTGGTTCAGCAATGCTCTCTTCTTCTGCTACAGTCCCTGCTTCTTCTACTGCTTCTTTACCAATGCTTTCTTCTGCTACAGTCCCTTCTTCTTCTTCTGCTTCTTCAGCAATGCTCCCTTCTGCTCCTTCTTCTGCTACAGTGTCTGCTACTTTAGGAGCAGGAACAGTGTCCTCGGCCATAGGACCAGGAGCAGGAGCAGTGGCCTCTTCTACTATAGTGTCTGCTACTTTAGGAGCAGGAGCAGTGTCCTCGGCCATAGGAGCAGGAGCAGTGTCCTCTTGAGCTTGTACATGCCTATCAAAACTGAAATCATAACCATCATTACCTCTCCACTCATCATCCACATCAGGTATACTTTGTGCATTCTTCACAAATGCTTCAACAGCTATGATTCTTTTATCTTGTGCATCGAGCTTCTCGCTTATGTCCTTTAATCCATCAGTAACTTGTTTTCTCAACATCTCCACACTCTCTATAATCTCTGCCACTCCAGGAAAAGCTGCAGGGGAAGCTTGTCTTGGTGGTGCAGCTGTGTTTTCCTCGGCCATAGAAGCTTCTCTTGGTGAAGGATATTCCTTAGGTATTTCTTCTTCTTCTCGACCGTGGACATCGTCATTAAACATATCTTCCCACCATATTTTCTTCCCTTTACCTATACACTTCCTCCACACATCAACAATTGCATCAAATTTGTCCATCTCATCATCATCTACTTCATCCATCAACCGAGCCAACATAGTTTCTTCCAACGGATCAGTTAGCAAAACACTTTGAATGTCCTGTCCAATATACAAAAATACAAATTATAAACAAACTAATCATTTAATATGTTAAATGATAAACAAAGTATACAAATTACCTTTGTTGATCCCAACTCATCGTTGATTTCTGATAAAGAATAACCTTTCATTGAAGTCCGTTTGAACCTCATCTTGCACATCCTTGGACAATCTGGTCTACCAATAAGATCTTGTCTGAACTTTCTCTTCAATTTTGGAATTGCTTCAAAAGCCAGAACCTACCAATTTCAATGAATCCATGAATAAATCCGAATACATTACAATCCAAATAAAGGAATACATTACAAAATCAGAATTACCTCCAAAGGAATACAAAAACTAGGATAGCTCCATGACGGTTTAGCAACGCCATCAAAGTTTTCCATCATATGACCTATTTCTTTGATGTTGTCATAAAATGTATAACGTCCCCATGGAAAAGTCCGACACAACTCCACATCATCCACAACTCTTTGAAAGAAAAGCTCTACCTCGTCTGCTTTCTTTCCGGTCTTAACCTTCCCAACCAAAACACTAGCTAAGAAGAAAAGTATTGCCATCTTTAATCTATTTTTACCCTCTTTCATCTTCTCCAACTTCTCTTTAACACGTTCTATTGTAACTTTTCCCTCTTTGAAATACTTATTCACAAACCTCATACTACCTTTTTTCTTATAATCTCTAGGGTAATGATGACAATCTAATCCGGATATGATTGCATGTTCTCTTAGCGAATATCGGACAGGAACTCCATTCACAACATTCCCTTTTTTTATCAGTACAAGCCATCCGAAGAATTAAGAGCCACATACCTTGAACCATATGGTTAGGAGCCTTAAACATGTGGAAGAAATGTTTAAATTGAGGGTGATCTTCAAACCATCTCATCTCCTCTGGTGACAGTACCTTCTTTAAGAGCTCAACTGCTGTCTTTGGATAACAACTAGTTGAGATCTTACATTTCTTCGTATAGTCACCGGGTTTAAAGAACATCCGTTCAGGTTTCAATGGTTCTGGCTCTATGTCCTCATCATCCTCCATTTCCTCTTCTACTTCCTCTTGTACTTCCGCTTGTAGTTCCTCTTCTGCGTCCCCCTCTGATTCCTCACCAGATTGTCCTTCTTCATTTGATTCCTCATTTGAATCCATCTCATCCGATTCTTCATTTGATTCTGCATCCCTCTGAACTTGTCGATTCCTCTCTTCTTCTCGTTTCCTCCCTTCTTCTCGTTTCCTCTCCTCTGCTCTATTGCTCGCCTCTGCTCCGTCGCAAACCACTCTAACCGGACCCATTCGTCTAGCCTCCAACTTTGTATGAGCCATTTCTTCTACCAAAACAAAAAAGGACCCAGAATTTACTTCGATTTCGATTTCGATAAACCCCAAACAAAGATTTCGATTTTGATTTCCAGAAAACGCTAACAAAGATTTCGATTTGGATTTGGAGATTTCGACAAAGAGGAGGGGAAAGAGTGAGATAAAATCAAAATCCCTAATTATGTCGGATCCCTTCTCGTCAACCCGATCTGTTTGTGTTGACCCGGTAATTTCGATTCTTTTTAAGGACATATCAGTCTTTAACCTTGTTCAGTTTGATTTTGAATTAAAAAAAAATGAAAACAAATAACAATATTATAAGCAAGGGTAAGGTAGCATTCGATTCAAGCTATAAGGGTATTCGAGCAATTGCTCCCGGTTAAATCTTAATCCACGTGGCATTCAAAGGATAAAGGTAAAGCTGTAAAAACTTAAGGAATGTTCAGGTTTACTCTGGAATTACCAGATTAAAACCGGAATTATATTTCGGTTCGGTATTCTATACTTTTGTTTTTTTTTAATTTCGGTTAGATTTGGTTATCTTTTCATGTTTGTTTTGGTGGTGGTGTTCAAAATTGTGTTCTGTTTTTAGTTCGAGTTAAATTGTACAACGGGTGAAGTGAACTGGTGACTATAACCAAAAGAATACCTCTGCTTGGAAGAGGAACTCCAACCACACTATGCTAAGTGTTCTCCATTTGTCTTTCTCCAGTCTCCCAAGTTCTTTTGGACAGTGAACTTGCCTCAAACAACACCGATTTGCTATGATTTCCTTTGACATCTCTTGGTTTGATGCTGGTACCGACTGAGAGAATGATATCGCAGGCTAATTTTACACTCCTAGAGTTCCTGATACATATTTTCTTGTAGAATCTGATGTCCCTCACGACATGTTTGCGTCTTCCACTTTGGCCTCTTTAGAATAAGGATCCAGTTGAGTATGTGGTCATCCGATGGCTGTTGTCCAGTCTGAAACCATGAACATGTGGATGGATATAGGATGATTAAGAAAAAAACATCTTTCAAAATTATGCATTAGCTCATGCATTTTACATAGGATTGTATGAACATGTTAACTAAAAACATACGTTTTTCCGAGTTTTCAATTGAGGTTTTAGGATTTATAATTTTTTGTCTGGGTTAATCATTTATGTTTTTGAATTTAGAGACTGAAATCTATGATATAGAGTTTACAATTTACTGTTTGAATTTACATTTTTTAATAATACTTATTGTAATATAATCTTTTAAGGTCAATCTTTGTGATTTATATTGTGTTACTAAATTATTTTCCAATCGATTTGGTCTGCTTTAGTTTTAGTTTCTGTTCATATTCAATTTCTTTGATATATATTTTCAGTATAAACTTTTAGAAAATTAAAGCTTTTGAATTTGTTTTTTTTTCCGTTGGAGTCAAATTATGATTATGATTGGTTAGAATATAAAATTAAAATCTGAATTTTTTATTGTTGACTTCAATGTTAGATCTAATTATATCGACACAACTTCAATATTTCAAATCATCTCGTTTAGATTTACATTTAAAAAAAAAAGGAATTAACAAATCTATTGTAGACAAAGAATAGTGGCCTCAAAATATATCCAAGACAAAAAAGTCTATCAATAGTTTGTCTACATTGAAAGAAAGAAAGATGAATACATTAATTCTTTAGTGAACAGAGAAGCAAGAAGACTTTTCTCACAACATCAAGCAATGAATAATCTCTATTCTGCCATCTTCATTGATATCTTGATGAACCACAACCTGCAATTTAGTACTCCAAGATATCAAATTGAGATTAATATTTACTAATTATTCTTACACAACTAATTGATGATACAAAACAAAAACAAATTACCTCAATATATGCATAATTGACTAGTGTCAAGACTGGTGGTTCATGGGGATGAGCAAGAGATACCACAACTTCAACACTTAACTACAAGAAAACAATGAGATTTCCGACGGAATTTCCGACGGACGTCATATCCGTTGGAAATTTCTGACGGATTTCCGACGGATACCGTATACCATATACGGATTTCCGACGGATACCGTATACCGACGGATTTCCGACGGATTTCCGACGGATACGATATCCGTATACGATATACGGTATACGGTATCCGGTTATGGTATACGGTATACGGTATCCGTATACGGATTTTGAAATCCGTCGGAAATTTCCGACGGAATGTAAAATTCGGAAATCCGTCGGAAATCCGTCGGAAATTTCCGACGGATACGATATCCGTATACGGTATACGGTATCCGGTTACGGTATACGGTATACGGTATCCGTATACGGATTTCCGAAATCCGTCGGAAATCCGTCGGAGTATCTTTTTTTTTGAATTGTGAAGATACAATTCCCGTCCATGTTTGGCGGTATAAAATTAGGGTAAATCCGTTGGAAATCCGTCGGAAATACCGACGGATTTCCGACGGATTTACCCTAATTTTATACCCAAACCACATTTTCTTATAAGAAGAAAAAGAAGAAGAAAGGAGAAGAAGAAAGAAGAAGAAGAAAGAAGAAGATGAAGAAGAAGAAGAAGAAGAAGAAAGAAGAAGAAGAAGAAGAAGAAAGAAGAAGAAGAAGAAGAAGAAAGAAGAAGGAGAAAGAAGAAGAAGATGAAGAAGAAGAAGAAGAAGAAGAAGAAGAAAGAAGAAGGAGAAAGAAGAAGAAGATGAAGAAGAAGAAGAAAGAAGAAAGAAGAAGGAGAAAGAAGAAGAAGATGAAGAAGAAGACGCCGTCGGTGACGCCGCCGGTGACGCCGCCGGTGACGCCGGCGGTGACATCGCCGGAGACTTTTTTTTTTTAAAAAATTCAAAATCCGTCGGAAATCCGTCGGTAAACAAGCCGTCGGAAATCCGTCGGATTCTCATATCCGTCGGTATTTCCGACGGATTTCCGACGGAATTTTTTTTTCCGACGAGATAGAAACGACGGATCAAATCCGTCGGAATTCCCTCGGAAAAGGCCCTATTCCGACGGAATTCCGACGGATTTGACCGTCGGAAATCTCATTGTTTTCTTGTAGTGCATTAACGTAAAACTCTATGAAGTTTCTTTCTTGGAGAAATGTGATTAAAGTGGATCCAGGAAGATTTCTAAGCATCTGTTCAAATTCGAAAGCATATCCTCATCCATCATCATTTCCTATGATGTCATATGATCTCCAACATTAACCTACAAACAAAAAGAACAGTAGCTATAATTCATGATTACCATCATTGTTGACAAAAGAAAACATTCTTTATCGCTTTAGCATTGTGTTCTTCATGTCCAGCAGCAATCTCCAGAACGAAGTTCTCATCTTGAACCTTAACAATGTTCTGCTGGAAACAAAACTACTGTTCACACATAACAATACAAAACTACTATTGACAAAGTAAAACTTCATTACCACTTCAGCACCGCAGATGTGTTCTGTGTGAACAGTAATTTTATTTCCAGCAAAACATTGTTGAGGTTCAAGAAGAGAACCTAGTTCAGGAGATTGCTGTTGGGCATGAAGAACACAATGCTGAAGTGGTAACGAATTTTTACTTTGTGAACAGTAGTTTTATATTGTTCACTGCGAACAGTAGTTTTGTTTCTAGCAGAACATTACTGAGGTTCAAGAGGAGAACTTCGTTCTGGAGATTGCTGCTGGATATGAAGAACACACTGCTGAAGAGGTAAAAAATATTTCATTTGTCAACAATGATGGTAATCAAGAATTATAGCTACTGTCCTTTTTGTTTGTAGGTTTATGTTGGAGATCATGACATCATAGGAAATGATGATGGATGGGGATATGCTTTCGAATTTGAACAGATGCTTAGAAATCTTCCTAGATCCACTTTAATCATATTTCTCCAAGAAAGAAACTTCAGAGAGTTTTACGTTAATGTAGTTAAGTGTTGAAGTTGTGGTATCTCTTGCTCATCCCCATGAACCACCAGTCTTGACACTAGTCAATCATGCATCTATTGAGGTAATTTGTTTTTGTTTTTGTTTTGTATCATCAATTAGTTGTGTAAGAATAATCAGTAAATATTAATCTCAATTTGAAAAACTGAAAACTTACAATCAGCGACTTGTGGGAATTCATCGAACAAAAACGTTATATTCTTTAACAGGGTCTACAAAATAAATCATGATAACAAAATTAAAAATTTGTCAAAAATAATAATACAATTCACATTCATTTTTGCATTCAAAAACATAGAAGAAATATTTTACCAATACGATTCCTCCCGGTTTAATTGGCGATTCAATCAAAATCCTCGCATTTCTGAAAAAAGTTTATCAAATTGTTTATACGATTATTTGTTCATTTGTTTTGAAAAAGCGTTTTTTAACTATAATATTTCACTAAAAATATAGTTATATGATATCAAACCATCAAGATATTCGAAACAAAAAATTGTTTACCTTATAACCAATCTTGTTCCTTCTTCTTTAAATTCATAGAAGCTTGTAAAGGGAACTTTTCTTCCTTTCCATTCTTCATAACAATAATAAAAAAATCAAGAAAATGAAGTAAATAAATATGTTAACCCATAAAGAAATGAAGTTCATAAATCTAATAACGATTGTATGATTAGGAACTAATGATGCAACTACTCAGTCGATCTTGATTCTTCTCGTTAATAGATGAATAAAATATCATGACAACATCATATCAAGAGATTTGATTCGGCCTAGGATTAGGTCGATCAAAGCATGAAACCGCAGTATTTCTCCTTGAAGCATACTTATTCATCATTATTCTTGGATGATTCTTGATTGCATTCAACCCGGAATGTTGTAGAGAAGGTAGATCAGATTTAATCCGTGAACTATTGGACTCATAACATTGACCATAGATGCCATTGGTATAATTAATATACAATTTCGTGATTGTTTTGGTGGAGAATTTGAGAATGGTTAGAAATTTGAATTGCTGAATGAATAAAGACGTGGATGAATTTGTATTAAGAAGTACAGATAAACTATCAAGAAGCAAGATCTGTCTCAATTAAGGACAATAATTTAAGCGTTGCTCCGGAGTTAGTCCGTCTTCTTTGTTATCTCTCTTGCCTCCGATTTCGGGCTTGTATTAAGAAGTACAAATTCATCTAAAAAAGCCAACATACCCTCAGCTTACGCCTTCCCTGAGAACTTCACACTGTCTTCTTTTTCTTCCTTAGACCAAGCTTCCTAAGCCAGTTCCACCAACCTGTATGCTTACTGCTTTTGACGACACTTTCATCTTTAGAGACCTGCACATCTCCATCACTGTGTTCCTTTCGTTTGCTGCTACTACCCTCAACTTCTTCCTCCAAGATCTGTACACCAAACTCAATAATCTTGTCTTCGTTTCCCTCGAAGCTGAATTCAAATTGAATCTCGCTCGTAGATGCGTCCACTTCAAGGCATATGTGTTCTTTGAACAGGTCCCCAGAAAATACTAACAGGTGTTGTTCCGTTACCTCAGTGATAACATAGAAAATACTTGAAAATGGAAACTTAAGTTCATTGATGACGACGCCTTTGCTTCTTAAACAACAAACTATAGACTTGCAGTGCTGCAAATCTGGGAGACCTATGATGATAAGTTGAACTAGCTTAGGGAGACCTATGACACAATCTGGGATCCTCTTTATATCACTGTTGCTTAGGTCTAGCTTCCTTACACATTCTGGGACATGTGTTAATCTCTTGAGGCTTCTACTTCCCATAGAAAGCATGTCAAGACGAGACCATCGTCCAACAACGGATGCAGGAACATCTTGTATGTCTGTGCTAGCTACATTAAGATATTCGATGTTGCTAGAAATATCTGGAAATGTTTTCAGCCGTGAGCAACCTCTCATGACGACTCCCTCAAGAGATGCTAAGTTGATGTTGGTGGGAATAACTCGTAGCTTTTCGCAGTCCCTCATCATCAACTTTTTCAGTTTGTGAAGATTCCTAATAGAGGAGGGAAGCTCCACCAAACTTGAGCAATTTGACGCATCCAGTACTGTCAGTTTGTGTAGATTACCAATTGAGGAGGGAAGCTCCACCAAACTTTTGCAATAAATAAGTGTCAGTGTCTCAAGATTAGTAGCTTTCGAAAGATTTGGGATTTCTTTCAAACAATAGGAACGGCTCATATCTATCGTCTTGAGATTTGCAAGGGGCTGCATGTGTCAATTACAACAAATGAGAAAAATCATATTGAGGCTTTTCGAGGTTTGATAACTAACAAATACCAACCTGGATTCCTCCCCAGAGCTTTTCTAGATTGCTGAATCGCATACAGAGCTCGACAAGACATTCTGGCTGAAATGTTGGAGGGAGGCGTTTTCCTTGGTAAAAGTCCCAATGTAGTAACCTTAGACGAGGTAGATATTCAAGTTCCTCTGATAGAAGATTCTTAAGCATAAAAGGATTTCCATAGATTGTTAAGAATCGAAGATTACGCATTCCTTCAAAAGCTCGCCCACTTATGGAGATCTCACTGCTCGTCTTCCTTGTATCAAGTGATATACCTATGATAGATCCAGTACCCTAACAAACATTTCAAAAAAGAAAGGATGAAACTGTTATAAAAAAAACCACAGATTTGTTGAAGAGAGTTCTTAGAAAAAGAAAAAAAAACGCACTTCAAATGTATCTTCTATATATTAAATAAAAGAAAATCATTCTAAGCTAATTTTGTTTAACTGTTATCATCACAAAAAATTTCAGTTTTATTTTTATTTTCTATTTAATTAACTAAACTCTTAACACTAATTTCAGTTTTAGTTAATTTATTTTCTATTTAATTAATTAATTTCAGTTTTATTTTAATTTCAGTTTTATTTTTATTTTCTATTTAATTAATTAACTAAACCATTACTTTTCCAAACAGCAATAATCCCGTAATAAAAACTTATCTAAGTAAATATATTTACAAATTTATAGTCAATAAACGTATGGTTTCTTTAGTGTTCATGGCCAAAATTATGAGATTACATACGTTTCAACAATAAAAAAAAGATGAAACATCGTTATAACTTGGCATTTCCATGCTTCCTATATTATATGGCTAGCGTTATTTAATATTCTTCACCAAAAAGGAGTTATTTAATTTTTAGTTTGATTTCCAATCTCAAATAGTATCAGTTGTACTAAGAGCATCATTATCAATGAGATCCTAGAAAGTCTCTAATTTATAATATTTTAATAGTTTTTATTTAAGTTTATTAATTATATAAGAGCATCTTTATCCCTGATACTCATGAGTATCATGTGATTAAACAAATATTATTATCTATGATACTCAGCTGATTTATTTTCAAGCTGAGACTTTTAGAAGAGTATCGTAGCCACGTGACGCGATACAATTGGTCTGAATTTTTTTTTTTTTTTTTGCTAAATAATGAATATTAATGATACCCACATGGGTTTTATGGATAAAAATGGTCTAAATATTAAATTATTAAATAAATAATGAACCAGTAATATGGAGACACGTGGCAAAAATTGGTATGAGACTGTCTCAAAAGTCTCACTCCAATGAGACATTTCTTGTCAAAAGTCTCATAAATTCTTTTTATTTTTTTATTTTAATGAGATGATACACTCATAATATCATTGGTAATGATGCTCTAACCATTAGAGTCGAAAATTTGTGTTATCTTAGGGATGCTATAATAATATGGGAAGCTACATAATTCCGACAAAACTAAAAGAAATTATTTTTCATTTTTATTTTTGAAATCTATGAAAAAGTAAAAGATAATTTAACGATAATTGATATATTATTCAATTTTGTTTTGAAAAATTTGTATGAGCAATTAAAATCTTAAAATTGATTTTAATAACTAATCTAACAATAAATATGATATATAAATCGACTTATTTTTAAAAAGGTAGAGAAAAAATCAGTTAACCAAATTCAAATACTCATTCTTATAAAATATCATTGCAATTCAAATATACACAAACATATTTCGACTGATCAAATTGTTGTAATGAAAGCAATAGGCAAGATCTCTAGAGAATATATAATATATGTAAGAACTTACTGTTTCATTTGCTAGCACATCACGAATCTCTTCAGCCTCTACTAAAAACTGACGTTTCTCAGGCTCATCTGACTGTTCATGAACTACTTGTCTACCCAACTGTTGCAGTAGACCGTGCATCCTTAGCACTATATGCGGCTGATACTTGTGGTCGAGCTCCACAAGAGATTTAGCGGCTAGGGTCTTCAACCCATTTTCGACATCCAAATTACTGTCAGCGAGAATGGCTGTCACTTTATCAACACCACCAAAAAAACCATTGAACATGCAACCAATATGAAGGAATAAAGATTGATCTTTCTTCGACAATCTGTCATATCCCACTCTTAATACGTCCCCAATTTTTTTATCAAGACTAGTTTTGATCCTAGATAATTGAAGTTCCCACTCATGCTTGCTCTCCCCACGCAAAGATGAACCCACAACACGAAGGGCTAACGGAAGATTACCGCAAAGAATTGCTACTTTATTTGCAATCTCTTCGAAACCATCTTGTACAAAACTCTGTTTGAATGCAGATAGACATAAGATCTCAAGAGCTTCTTTTTTGGATGGAAAAGCCACATGGTAGATATCTTTAATCCCATGTGCCTTCAAAATCTTTTTATCTTTTGTGGTAACGATGATCCGACTTCCAACACCAAACCAAGAAAGTTCTCTTGCCAAAGCCTCTAACTGCTCTAGATCATCTACATCATCAAGAATGATAAGCACTCTTTGATCTTGTAGCCATTCTTTAATTGAACCTAAATGACGCACCCTCATATCCTCCTGGTTCAAAATCCTAGACAAAAATTGGTTTTGCAAACACAACTTGGAATCATAATCATCAACACCCGCCATTATGCTCTTATAACTCCCCGCGAGGTTTCCCATGAAACAGCTAAGTCCAAAATCGCTAGAGAGTAGAGTGTATAAGGCTCTAGCAATAGTGGACTTACCAATTCCAGCAGGACCCCAAATTCCAAACATCTTCACTTCTAATTTCTCAAGGCATAACAAAGTGTTCACTTTTCTCAAGTGAGCTTGTAGTCCAACCATGCCGTCAAAATCCCTTGAAAGTGTAACATTCAGTTTGTTCGAAACATCCGTGGCAAACTTTTCGGCCATCGCTGCTTCATCATCCCTAACAAACAACAAAACAACAAAATCTTATTGAGTCATCAGATTGGAAAAGATTAAAGCATTTTTATTTATTGAGCTCGAAAAATTCAACAAACCAGTTAAGAGAGTGTTCTCCAGCTATGGTTGCTACAAATCCCAAAGCTTGGCTCCACCTCTGCTTCTCTTCTTCAGATTTCCCTTGACAAGTTTTCTCGAAAGCGCTTCCGAAGTCTCCTCTCTGTTTCCGCACATCAGAAGGATCAACATCGTAGAAAATCGTCATCACAATCTGCCCTGAAGCTTCTTGGCATTTCAAGATTTCAACCAATTCATCTAAACACCAGCTTGAAGAAGCGTAATTCTTCGAGAGCAAAACGACTGAGATTCTCGATTCTCTAATCGCTTGTACGAGTTCAGATCCGATCGTGTGACCTCTTTCGATCTCTTGATCCTTGAAAGTCGTGATCCCTTTCCTTGCAAAGAGATTGTGTAAATGACTCAGAAATCTTCTACGAACGTCTGGGCCGTGGAAACTCGGAAAGACATGGTACCTCTTGATGCAAGACGAAGAAGAAGCCATGAGAGAGAGAGATTGAGTAAAAGAGAGATTGAAGAAAGTATCAAAATGGTTTATGGAGGAGGAATCAAAAGAGAGATCGAAGAAGAAAGTATCAAAAACGAGTGAAGAGAAGAGAAATTTCAAAGAAAAATGGTTTTCGGTGAATAATAAACACTTGAAATGAGCTAAGAGCACATAAATTCTCGAATAGTATCGAAGCCTGCAACAAGACCCATAATTTTTTTATTTTCTCGAATTGCCCCAAAACTTTCACTTTATCTCTGTAATTCAACCCCTATATTAAATAAATTATACTAGCTCCCCACTCCAAAGTTCTGCTACAACCGACACATATTTTCCACTACGGTCCATACACGTGTCCATACAAAAGTAACTACAATCGTTATCATAGTAAAACAGAAAATATTATTTTTATATAGATTGTCCCACTAAATTAATTCTTAAATCTACTTAGGAAGTGTTATTGGTTTTGAGATTTTAATTGATTTGGAAATCCATACCAAATTCTATATTATTTAATTAATTATTTTAAAAATTTTATGAAAATTATATGTTATTCAATCAATCATTTTAAAATTCTCATTCAAATCCTATGTTATTCAATCTATGATTTCAAAATACAAATTAGAATCAAATCTTATTCAATATCAAAACTTTATCTGAGGATTTGATTTATGATTGGATTTGAATGGATTTGGACATGATTCAAAGTTAAAAATATGACGAGAGAAATCTTTAGCAAGACCTTGTTATTTGGTATTGATTTGACACACTTTCGGAACTTCCATATATTTTCTCATGACTACACAAAGATGATGAATCCGTGAGATCTCTATATCATAAGTGCATATTTCTTCCAAGAAAATTTCTATTTGTTTGTTATGGAAATCTCACTAATGTTTTTTTCAAACAAATATCTTCCAAGAAGATCTCTATATCATACAAAGGAATAAATTTTTCTATGTATTCAGAGCATCTCTATATAACTAACATATATTATAATAACTTTCGAAACAATAAAGATCAATGGGAGATTCACAACAAGCTCAAGGAAAGGAGAATACTACCGGTTACAATTCAAGGAGTCCAGCAAAAACCAAAACTTTGATAAGTTTACTTTTAAAGGGTGTTGCTGCAGGTTGGCGTGATGCAAATCGAACATTAAGCAAGTTAACTGTTGAAAAAAAATACTACCTGTCATTAATCAAAATCATAAGTGTGTCAAAACTCATAAACACTATTCAAATAGATTGAAGACCTTGAAGGAAAAATATCTAAGTGGTGTTGAAATTCTTCGGTGCAGCTCTGGATTTGGATGGGATCCAATAACAAAACGGTTTACGGCTTCCGAAGAAATGTGGGCTGATTATATGAAGGTTAATTTTTCTTTATAAAATTTTTAATGCATTTTTGTCTTCATATGATTAAGGAATCAATAAGTTATATTGTGATTGTCTGATTAAGTAGTGATATTTTTTTTTTTGCTAAACAACAATAGGATAGACTAGTTGTGATGTTGGTAATGTGTATGTACAAAATTCTTTTCTTTGGTAACATGTAACGTGTATGGTTTGATTATAACTTTTACATTGTTTTAATTTATTGACCAATTTTTGTAATAATATCACTATTTTTTCTATTGATTTAGGCAAATCCGACTTACAAAACTTTTCGTAATGAAACGTTTGAAAAATTCAATGATCTCAAAGTGATATTTGGAAACAATATAGCTACTGGTGGGAATGCTATTGGTTTAGGTGAGGGTACGGATGCTCGAACAAGTGAAGCACAAAAGAGCAAACAAACTATATGATTGCTTTTGGTTTATATAGATTGTCTCCCACTAAATTAATTCTTAAATCTACTTAAGCAATATGATTGCTTTTAATATTTTTCGTCGGTAAGCGTAATTACAGTAAATTACAAAAATATAAAATCAAAATCGATGGTATATATATAAAGTTTAATGCTAAAGATTATAATAATCATATAACTTTTTTTTTCTATAATAATAATCATATAACTTTTTGTTAAATTACTTGACAGATAGTTGCAAGGTCAATCTAATAGTAACAATTAACTATTTAATTATTATCTAACCTTTATCATATCGAAAAAAACACTTTTTCAACGATTTAGATTTTTTTTGTTGCTAATTAAAAGTATTTTTTTCTTCAATATAATATAAAAACCCAAGTAAATGCGTCTCTTTCACGAAAGACCATCTACAATGCAGAGACATAAAATTGTGTCTTAACAATTTTTTAATATTAAATTTAATAGAATGCTGACACGTGGCATGTCTTAACCTACAAATTATGTCTCGCCCAAGACAATGTCTCTCTTCTGTTCACTCACGTGTTAGAACTTTTAGTATTTTAAAATGCAGAGACACAATGTTCCAATATGCAATGTGGGTGCTCTAAGAGCATCCGCATTGGTATATTTTTGGGTATGTCTTTAAATATAAAATTATTAAAAGTTGAGTAAAAGTAAGAAAGAGAGTGTTTTTGGTTGAAATAATGGGGTGTATTGAAATATAAAATTAATAAAATTTGAGTAAAGAGAAGAGATAGTGGGTATTTATGGAGTGGGAAGACAAAGTTATGTCTTGGGGAAAACATAAATAGTGAAAAAGTTGATGAAAGTTGGGGTGTGTTTAAATATAAAATTGATAAAAGTTAAGTAAAAGTATGAAAGAGAATGTATAAAGTTAAGTAAAAGGAAGAAAGAGTGTGTTTTTAATATTTTTTTATTGAGAGACATCCGCATTGGGTCTCCAATGCGGATGCTCTAAGAGGTCTCTTTGTTTCCTTGTAGAAAATCAAAACAGAGCCATTGCATGTTCTTCTCTTCAATTTCACTTTCTCCATAAACCCGTAATTTGTTTTTTCTCTGACATTTGTAGCGTCTCGAGCTCCTCCTAGCCCAGCCTGATGATACCAAATCAAATACGCATTTACGAAAATGCTTCTTCAATCTAGAGGACTAACTTCTACACAATATCAAAAGCAAAATCCTTTTAAATTGTCTAAGTATGAGCAAAACCGCTAACCTCTATAACTGCAATATCGACATTTTCTTTCTCAAATAATGAAAACACTATCCCAGTGAGAATCTGTTCAAAAGAAACATCTAGATTAGAAAACAGAAACTGTGTGGAAGGTAGAAAGTCTAAGGGAAGCTTAATCAGTAACCTCAAAATGACTCAAAGAACCATTTTCCTCTTGAATAGACTGTTCAAGAATCGGTTTAACCGCATAGAAAATATCATTAAGAGTGGATGCAGAAACAGGATCTCCATTACACGAAATGCGTTCTTTGATACTCAGAAGATGTGGACTGATCAGAAATAGCAATATGTTAGTCCAAACTCAAAGATATAAATACTTAATCAAAAGTCAAATATTTACCTAGAGTAACAACCAACTGAATAACCTCCTGCTCGTAAGATATTAGAGAGAAAAGCTGAAGTTGATCCTTTTCCCTTTGTTCCAGCCACATGAACAACCTATAAACACTGCCCTAGATGTTAATGTCACATTTCAAAATCCACTACTTAACTTATATGCAAACACACAGAAAAATTCCACCTTTAAATTCCACCTCTAAGAAACCATGAAGAAAAATTTGCTAATCCAGAGAGAGAAAGCCTAGAAGTCAAAAAGGGCGATTTATTTGGCGATTTTTAGCTACAAGAAACAAGGACTTTTTTTCCACTTTCTATGGTGGATCCGCCACCAAACTTGTCGGTTTTGGCTTCGATGGAAGCAGTTGCAGAGATCTCTTCTCCGCAAATTCAACCAACTTTGCAGCAAAATTTGGACAAAGCTTCTTGGAAGGATGTTGTTCAGAGTAACTCGGTGGCAAGTTACGATTTCACGTTTACCGAGATTGATGGAGTCAAGGCTGTGGAGATTCCAGATGAGATCATTCAAGATCAAACACCTTTATGTGCTGACTTTCTCATCGGAAAATTCGTGTCTACGGCTCCTCACATAGCCAAAATTCATGTCATAGTCAACAAAATCTGGAATCTCGGTGATAAATCACTGAAGATTGATGTCTTTGAGGTAAACTCAACAACATTCAAGTTCAGAATCAGGAACAACGCAGCACGTGATAGAATTCTCCGACGAGGGATGTGGAACATAGCTGATGTTCCGATGATTGTTTCGAAATGGTCACCAAACATAGAAGATCGTGAACCAAACATGGAAGCAGTCTTGAAAAACACGATCAAGACTTTCAGTAAGAGTCACTACTCTAATCTGGAAAAGATGGTGCAGCGAGCTCACATTCAGTTAAAAATTGCTAAGCTGCCTTCCTAGAGTCTCCATCCTCGGTACTTGCGGTTTTAGAGAAGGAAGCTCATGGAGTGTGGCATGAACTTGCCTTAGCAGAGGAGCGCTATTTGTGTCAAAAATCGCGGGTCAATTGGCTTGCGTGCGGAGATGCAAACACTTCCTTCTTCCATAAGATGGTGGCGGCTAGAAGAGCAACAAACCAAATACACTACCTTATGGACCAATCGGGGCGACGTATGGAGAATGTGGACGAGATGCAGATTCATTGTGTTGCTTTCTTTGCTGACTTGTTTGGGAATGTTGTCACTCCTCTTAACAGGGAAAGCAAAGACTTGATTCATGATTTTGCGAAATTCAAGTGTGATAGCACAATGAAGGAAATGTTGCAAAAGCCGTTCACAAACGAGGAAATCAAAAAGGAATTCTTTGCCTTACCTTCAAACAAATCCCCCGGGCCAGACGGTTACACCGTGGAGTTCTACAAGAAAATGTGGAGGGCTATTGGTATTGAGTTTTCTAATGCCGTTCGAGAGTTTTTCTCTTCAGGGAGGCTACTTAAACAATGGAATAGCACGGCGATCACACTTGTTCCGAAACGGCAAAATGCAGATAGGCTCACTGATTTCCACCCAATATCATGTTGCAATGTACTATATAAGGTGATCTCCAAGCTGCTTGCTCGTCGCTTTGAACATATACTTCCTCATTGGATCACTCCATCGCAATCGGCTTTTGTTCAAGGACGGCTTCTAATGGAAAATGTATTACTAGCAACAGAACTTGTGCAGGGGTTTGATCAAAAGCACATCTCTAAGAGAGGAGTCCTAAAAGTCGACTTAAGGAAGGCTTTTGATACGGTTGGGTGGGAATACATCCTTGAAGTTCTTCTCGCTGCGGAGATTCCACAACAGTGTGTGAACTGGATTAGTCAATGCATCAAAAATTCAAGCTTCTCAATCAACGTCAACGGAAGTTTATGTGGATTCTTTAAGGGAATAAGGGGTCTACGTCAAGGTGACCCTCTCTCACCATCTCTGTTTATGATTGCAATGGAAAGTCTATCACGACTATTGGAGGAAATTTTTAAAGATGGTTCCATTGGATACCATCCAAAGGCAAGAGAAATGGAAATATCGAGTCTTGCATTTGCTGATGACCTTATGATCTTCTATGATGGCAAGCCCGCTTCATTATCTAGTATCATTGAGGTCCTTGCTAAGTTTAAACTGCTTTCAGGTCTTGAGATGAATAGAGAGAAATCAGCGGTTTATATGGCTGGGTTAGACGGCTTTGAAAAAGCGGAAACAGAGGCGTTTGGCTTCGTCAATGGAACATTTCCATTCCGGTACTTGGGGCTTCCTCTACAACACAGAAAGTTGCGGAAAAAAGATTTCTCTCCTCTAATGGATCAAATATCTACAAGGTTTAAGCATTGGGCAACAAAGAATCTTTCTTTTGCGGGAAGGTTGCAGCTGATCTCGTCGGTGGTTTATAGCACGTTAAACTTCTGGTTTTCTGCTTTTCTGATACCTATCAATTGCCTCAAAATGATTGAACAGCTTTGCATTAGATTTCTATGGTCTGGAGATATAGGGAAGAAATGAGGTATTAAGGTCTCTTGGAAACAAATTTGTCTCCCAAAAAATGAAGGCGGGCTTGGCATTCGAAACTTGAGAACTTGGAATAAAACGCTTCACCTGCGGCTTATATGGATGTTATTTGACAGGAGGGACTCACTTTGGGTTGCTTGGAATCATTGTCATAGGCTGCGACATGGTAACTTCTGGAATGTAAAGGCTAAGCCGAATCACTCATGGATATGGAAAGCAATACTGGATCTAAGACCTTTGGCAAAACGGTTTGTTCGGTGCGAAGTGGGAGATGGGCGAAAGGCTAGCTATTGGTATGATCATTGGACTAGACTTGGATCACTGATCGAGTATGTTGGTCGGGCCGGACCTCAACTCACAGGGATTAATCAAAATGCGAGTGTATCGGAAGGAATGGATGCTAGTGGATGGATTCTCCCTTCGGCCAGATTAAGAACCAACCAGTTAGCGGAGGTACGTAATGTACTTTTAGCAACACAACTGCCAGCTAACTCTGAGGGATATGATGCCTTCTTTTGGCACATTGAAGGGTCAAATTCAAAACAATTCTCCACAAAATCTACATGGGAGGAAATCAGGCCTAAGGATACACTTAAGTCGTGGGCAAAGACAGTTTGGGTCAAAGGGTGCACTCCAAAGCATGCTTATACATTCTGGGTTGCACACTTGGATCGGCTACCGGTCATGTCACGCATAGCGAATTGGGGAACCAACAATCACGACAATTGTGTTATTTGTTGCAGGTCTTCTGAATCACGCGACCACTTACTGCTACAATGCAGGTTTATTGCTGCCATTTGGCGGAAGGCTCTATCTAGACTTGGTGAGGTGCGTAGCGGTTTTGGTTCATGGAATGACCTTATAGACTGGTTATTGAGAACAGGAGGACACTCAACGACAACGCTCCGAAGACTTGTTACGCAGTCAGTGATCTTTCACATTTGGAAGGAACGGAATAATAGGCTTCATAACAAAATCTCCTCTCCTTATGCAACCATCTTCAAACAATGTGACCGAAACATCAAGGACATTATACTGGCTCGGATTCACCGGAAAGCATTCCGGAACTTGCTCATTATGTGGCTAACATATGAATAATTCACATGTGTGGTACTAATCTATCACTTGGGTTCTATTAGGTTTTTTTAATTTTTTTTGGGCCTATTGATCGTTTGCTTCGCCGAGCATATTGTAACAAAACTTTTTCCAGTATATCAAATTCGCATTTTATCAACAAAAAAAAAAGCAAAATTCTTTAAACTGACTAAGTAAGTATGAGCAAAACCACTAACCTCTATAACCGCAATAAGAAGAGACCTCGAATTTTGATAATAATTTTCAAGACCAAGAAGAACTAATCCATATTGTTTACTAGCTTGTCACTATATTCCCTATGAGTGGCACCAAAAACAGACCATATATTCTTAATGTTAATTAGATTATAGCATAAGTTTTCTCCAAAAACCCTAAACATTCCAAAAAAAAAAAGAAGAAGAAAACATTACAAAGCTATGAATTTTAAATGTTTATAAATAAAGAAAAACTGAAAACTTATAATCAGCGACTTGTGGGAATTCATCGAACAAAAACGTTATGTTCTTTAACAGGGTCTACAAAATAATTCATGATAAAAAAAATTAAAAAATTGTCAAAAATAATAATACAATTCACATTCATTTTTGCATTCAAAAACAGAGAATAAATTTTTTACCAATATGATTCCTCCCGGTTTAATTGGCGATTCAATCAAAATCCTTGTATTTCTGAAAAAAGTTTATCAAATTGTTTATGAGATTATTTGTTCATTTGTTTTGAAAAAGCTTTTTTAACTATAATAATTTCACTAAAATATAGTTATATGATATCAAATCATCAAGATATTCCAAACAAAAAAATTGTTTACCTTATAAGCAATCTTGTTCCTTCTTCTTTAAATTCATAGAAGCTATATCCTCTTGTAAAGGGAACTTTTCTCCCTTTCCATTCTTCATAACAATAATAAAAAAATCAAGAAAATGAAGTAAATAAATATGTTAAGCCATAAAGAAATGAAGTACATAAAACTAATAACGAATGTATGATTAGGAACTAATGATGCACTAATACGTACCAAGATGCCAATTAACAGCTGCACTATGTCCATTTCTTTCACACACATTATCAACACAAACCTTAACGTTTTGTCCCATACCTTTCATCAAGTCTTCAAAGAAATTTAATGCTTCCTGCATAAATTATAGAACTATTTTTGGGTTCACCCCTAGTGGTGAATACAACTTATTCACTCCTAATCACAACTTAGTTAAATAATATATTAAATTAAATCAATAAAATAAATATGGATACCACTAATTATCTCTTTTTCTTTCATTTGGTTTATGATTTAGGATTTGAGATTTAAATGTTAGGATTTAAGATTTAAGGTTTAGGATTTAGTATTTTGGAGTTTAGGATTTAATGTTTGGTGTTAGAGTTTATTATTTGGGGTTTAAAGTTTAAGATTTGGGGTTTAGGGTTTATTATTTAGGGTTTAGTATTTAGGGTTAGGGTTTATTATTTGGAGTTTAGGGTTTAGGATTTATGTTTAGGGTTTAGGATTTGGGTTTAGGGTTTATTATTTAGGATTTAGGGTTTAAGGTTTCGTAATTGGGGTTTAAGGTTTAGTAGTTGGGTTTACGATTTTAAACCATAAACCCCAAATATCAAACATTAAACCCTAAACAATAAACCCTAAACCACAAATCATAAACCCTAAACCCTAACCTCAAATAATAAACTCTAACCCAAAATACTAAATCATAAACCCCAAATTATTGTATCTTCTTAATTTGTTTAATTTTTAATTTCTTTTTAATTGTTAAATGACATGGCACAATGATTGGATACAATTATAGAGGGTAAATACAAGAGTTCACCCCTAGAGGTGAACCTAAGAATTGTTCATTTATACATTTCTTTAATCTTTTAATTCATTATTAACAAGAACATATCTTGAAATGTTTTTTTTTTATTGAAATGTAAAATGTATAAAAAATTGCTTACTTTCTTTCCTCGAAAAGGTTTAGCGAAGGAGAAATCATCAAAAAAGCAATCTTGGAGATGCAACTAAGTCGATCTTGATTCTTCTCGTTAATAGATATCATGACAACATCATATCAAGAGATTTGATTCGGCCTAGGATTAGGTCGATCAAAGCATGAAACCGCAGTATGAGCATACTTATTCATCATTATTCTTGGATGATTCTTGATTGCATTCAACCCGGAATGTTGTAGAGAAGGTAGATCAGATTTAAGCCGTGGAGTTTTGAATTTGGTGACGAGGTTTTAGTAACTATTGGACTCATCACATTGACCATAGATGCCATTGGTATAATTAATATACAATTTCGTGATTGTTTTGGTGGAGAATTTGAGAATGGTTAGAAATTTGAATTGCTAAATGAATGAAGACGTGGATGAAGTTTGGTGTTTGTTAAACATGTTTCATGTGTTTTGTTAAAGTTGTTTCTTGGAAAGTTCTTTACTTGTTGTTCTAACCTTTTGAATGTGCTTACTTACCTTATGTTGGAAGAAATCTTATTGCATCTCCCTTAATATAATAACAAGTTTCCTCCCAATCTTTCTGATTTGATTTCTTGCATCGGATAGGTCAACTTTTTTTCTTAGACGTATGATGATTATATCAAAGATTACTATTATTATAAGTGTGGAATAGAATGTATAGCACAAACGATCATAGTTAGAATTTTAAAATCACAATGCAGCTTATGTTTTGTTGTTTTTGATTTGAGAGAGTTTTGCGAATTTGTATTAAGAAGTACAGACAAACTATCAAGAAGCAAGATCTGTCTCAATTAAGGACAATAATTTAAGCGTTGCTCCGGAGTTAGTCCGTCTTCTTTGTTATCTCTCTTGCCTCCGATTTCGGGCTTGAGCCCTTCACGGTCTCGCTCTCTCTAGCTCAGCATATGTTCTGTGAGATCGAGGACACAGATCTTGAAACCTATGGCCAATTTTGAATGCTGTTACTTTGAGCAACTACTTTGCTTCTTGAGAAATTCATCTAAAAAAACCAACATACTCTCAGCGTACGCGTTCCCTGAGAACTTCACACTGTCTTCTTCTTCTTCTTCCTTTGCTTACTGCTTTTGACGACACTTTCATCTTTAGAGACCTGAACAGCTCCATCACTGTGCTCCTTTCGTTTGCTGCTACTAGTCTCATCTTCTTCCTCCAAGATCTGTACACCACATTCAATAATCATGCCATCGTTTTCCTCGCAGCTGAATTCAAATTGAATCTCGCTCGTAGTCGCATCCACTTCAAGGCATATGTGTTCTTTGAACAGGTCCCCAGAAAATACGAACAAGTGTTGTTCTGTTACGGGGGGATGCAATCCAATATCCAATCCAACACGAAGTGTTTCATACGATCTGCTAAACTCAAGTTCATTGATGACGACACCTTTGCTACTTAAACAACAAACTATACAATCGTTGTACTGCATTTCGGTTGGGGAAAGCAGGAGGCAAGCCTTAAATCTTGAGGACGTATAGAAAGTCCCCGAAGAGATGGTTATGGAGTTTCCTGTGGCTTTGTGAGTGAACTCTGCAGGGATTTCTTTACCTGGTAAGAATACACACTTGTAAGCCCACCGTTGCATGATTACTCTTCTTGCTTCTTCATCAAGTGAAAAACAGTTGTCAAACATTAGAGAGGAAGATACACTTTTGAGTGTAATATCTCCTCTTGGTTCATAGAACGAGAAACTGACGCTTTTGAGCGATCCACAATTAGATGCATCGAGATTCCAAAGCGAAGGCGGAAGACTTTGCAATGACACTAGTTTTCTGCAGTTTTTGATGGCAAGTTCAACTAGCTTAGGGAGACCTATGACACAATCTGGGATCCTCTTTATATCACTGTTGCTTAGGTCTAAGTACCTTACACCTTCTGGGACATGTGTTAATCTCTTCAGGCTTCTGCTGCCCATATAAAGCATCTCAAGACGAGACCATCGTCCAACGACGGATGCAGGAACAACTTGAATGTCTGTGCTAGCTACATCAAGATGTTCGATGTTGCTAGAAATATCTGGAAATGTTTTCAGCCGTGAGCAACCTCTCATGCCGACTTCCTCAAGAGATGCTAAGTTGATGTTGGTGGGAATAACTCGTAGCTCAGAGCAAAATGACGCATCCAGTACTGTCAGTTTGTGTAGATTACTAATTGAGGAGGGAAGCTCCTCCAAACTTTTGCAATAAATAAGTTTCAGTGTCTCAAGATTAGTAGCTTTCGAAAGATTTGGGATTTCTTTCAACCAATAGGAATAGCTCATATCTATCTTCTTGAGATTTGCAAGGGGCTGCATGTGTCAATTACAACAAATGAGAAAAATCAATATTGGGGCTTTTCGAGGTTTGATAACTAACAAATACCAACCTGGATTCCTCCCCAAAGCTTTTCTAGTTTGCTGTTTACCATACAGAGCTCGACAAGATATTCTGGCTGAAATGTTGGAGGGAGGCGTTTTCCTGGGTATGATTCCCAATGTAGTAACCTTAGACGAGGTAGATATTCCAGTTCCTCTGATCTTGCCATAAAAACATTTCCACAGAATCTTAAGAATCGAAGATTACGCATTCCTTCAAAAGCTCGCCCACTTATGGAGATGTCAATGATGCATCCTAGATCAAGAAGTGATATACCTATGATAGATCCAGTACCCTAACCAACATTTCAAGAAAGGAAGGATGAAACTGTTAACAAAAAAACCACAGATTTGTTGAAGAGAGTTCTTAGAAAAAGAAAAAAAAACAATAGGCAAGATCTCTAGAGAATATATAATATATGTAAGAACTTACTGTTTTATTTGCTAGCACATCACGAATCTCTTCAGCTTCTACTAAAAACTGACGTTTCCCAGACTCATCTGACTGTTCATGAACTACTTGTTTACCCAATTGTTGTAGTAGACCGTGCATCCTTAGCGCTATAAGCGTCGGATATTCGTGGTCGATCTCCACAAGAGATTTAGCAGCTAGGGTCTTCAGCCCATTTTCGACATCCAAAATACTGTCAGCAAGAATGGTTGTCACGTCATCAACACCAACAAAAAAACCACTGAAGATGCATGCAACGTGAAGGAATAAAGATTGATCTTTCTTCGACAATCTGTCATATCCCACTCTTAATACGTCCTCAATTTTTCTATCAAGACTAGTTTTGATCCTAGATAATTGAAGTTCCCACTCATGCTTGCTCTCCCCACGCAAAGATGAACCCACAACACGAAGGGCTAACGGAAGACAACCGCAAAGGATTGCCACTTCATAACCAATCTCTTTGAAACCATCTTGTACAAAACTCTGTTTGAATGCAGATAGACATAATATCTCAAGAGCTTCTTCTAGAGATGGAAAATCCACATGGTATATATCGTCAATTATACCATGTCCCTTCAAAATCTTTTTATCTTCTGTGGTAACGATGATTCGACTTCCTAAACCAAACCAAGAAGGCTCATTAACCAAAGCCTCTAACTGCTCTAGATCATCTACATCATCAAGAATGATAAGCACTCTTTGATCTTGTAGCCATTCTTTAATTGAACCTAAATGACGCACCCTCATATCCTCCTGGTTCAAAATCCTAGACAGAAATTGGTTTTGCAAACACAACTTGGAATCATAATCATCAACACCCGCCATTATGCTCTTATAACTCCCCGCGAGGTTTCCCATGAAACAGCTAAGTCCAAAATCGCTAGAGAGTAGATTGTATAAGGCTCTAGCAATAGTGGACTTACCAATTCCAGCATGACCCCAAATTCCAATCATCTTCACTTGTAATTTCTCAAGGCACAACAAAGTGCTCACTTTTCTCAAATGAGCTTCCATTCCCACCATCCCATCAAAATCCCTCGACGGTGTGATATTCAGCTTGTTCGAAACATCCTTGGCAAACTTTTCAGCCATCGCTGCTTCATCATCCCTAATAAACAAACAAAAATATTATTGAATCTATCATATTAGAAAAGATTAAAGCATTTTAATTTATTGAGCTAAAAAGAAACAACAAACCAGTTAAGAGAGTGTTCTCCAGCTATGGTTGCTACATATGCTAAAGCTTTGCTCCATCTTTGCTTCTCTTCCTCAGTTTTCCCTTGACAAGTTTTCTCAAAAGCATTTCCAAAGTCTCCTCTCTGTTTCCGCACATCAAAAGGATCAACATCGTAGAAAATAGTCATCACAATCTGCCCTGAAGCTTCTTGGCATTTCAAGATTTCAACCAATTCATCTAAACACCAGCTCGAAGATGCGTAATTCTTCGAGAGCAAAATGACCGAGACTCTCGATTCTCTAATCGCTTGTACAAGTTCAGGACCAATCGTATGACCTCTTTCGATCTCTTGATCCTTGAAAGTCGTGATCCCTTTCCTTGCGAAGAGATTGTGTAATTGGCTGAGAAATCCTCTACGAACGTCTGGGCCGTGGAAACTCGGAAAGACATGGTACCTCTTGATGCAAGACGAAGAAGCCATGAGAATGGGATTGAGTAAAAGATGTTAATTGTGATGCAGAGAAACACAGAGATTACTAACTTCTTGCTTAATTGATAAAAGAAAGTACAAACCGAAAAATCTGCAACTAATAGTATCGTCACCTACAAACTTATTACTAAGCAACGAGACTTATTCAAATTTACTCAAATTTTGTCGGCAAAATTTGAAATCTTCTCCCCATGTTTTTCTTTTAATGATATGTCATACCCCAAAAATTTATTGAAGGATAGATTTCAGTTTTTTTAGTACACGATTTTAAAACTATATTACTATATCAATGACGAAATGTATTCCAATTCCATAGCACTTTAATATCAAAATAAAATAGACCAAAAAACGTCAGTACATACGTTGCTAAGAATTATAATGTAAGTTAGATTATAAATCCCATGTCAATAGTATCCATAACGCAAATTTGCTGATAAAAAAAAAAGTGAAAAACAAGTATTAGATTGTCAACAATGTTTAAATGTGTTAGGCCAAAACCATTCCCAACTCGAACAAAAATATCGTCTATCACTTCGTCTAACTCTATTGATATTCATGTTTATGTTGAATAGACAGACTAAAAACTTATATTTTTTAATTATGTTTTCATGTTTTTACTTTTCTTTAGCCATGAAATCATTTGTATAAGTTTATAATTCATTTTGTAAACCTAAAACATTTTATTTTTAATGAAATGTTTACGATCTTAACAAAAACAAACCCCAACATGACTTCCATCTCTTCCAAGTTCCATTTATGTATCCACTTCTATTCTTCTTCTTTATTTCTCATTTTCTATTTCCATTTCTCAAGACTAGTTCCTATTTCTTTCACCACATGATCTACAAACTTGTAATTTATTCATTCATCTAATTCGGTTTCAAACTCTAGTTTAGTGTTTGATTCAAAAAAAGAAACAAATCATAGATTTTTCAAATACTATATTTTAGGACTTCTTGTGAAGATGTAAAACATTCATTCATTATATGTTATTTCCACAAAAAGATAGGCAAAACAAAGCTACAAATCCTAAACTACCTGTTGAAGTCAGAGACTCCATAAGAGTAGTATCATGGATGTGATAAATTGTCTCGAAGCCTGCAACAAGACCCATAATTTTTTTTATTTTCTCGAATTCCCCCAAAACTTTCACTTTATCTGTAATTCAACCCCTATATTAAATAAATTATACTAGCTCCCCACTCCAAAGTTCTGCTACAACCGACACATATTTTCCACTACGGTCCATACACGTGTCTATACAAAAGTAACTACAATCGTTATCATAGTAAAATAGAAAATATTATTTTTATATAGATTGTCTCCCACTAAATTATTTCTTAAATCTACTTAAGCAATATGATTGCTTTTAATATTTTTCGTCGGTAAGCGTAATTACAGTAAATTACAAAAATATAAAATCAAAATCGATGGTATATATATAAAGTCTAATGCTAAAGATTATAATAATCATATAACTTTTTGTTAGTTACTTGACAGATAGTTGCAAGGTCAATCTAATAGTAACAATTAACTATTTAATTATTATCTAACCTTTATCATATCGAAACAAAACACTTTTTCAACGATTTAGATTTTTTTTTGCTAATTAAAAGTATTTTTTTCTTCAGTATAATATAAAAACCCAAGTAAATGCGTCTCTTTCACGATAAGAGGTCTCTTTGTTTCCTTTTAGAAAATCAAAACAGAGCCATTGCATGTTCTTCTCTTCAATTTCACTTTCTCCAAACCCGTAATTTTTTTTTTTCTCTAAAATCAAAAATTATTATCAATGATTTTTTTTCCAAGTACAAAGTAGCCATTTTTTATTTGATTTTCCTTTTTTCTCTCTGTATAATTTTGGTGTTTGTAGAGATGAAATTGAATAATAACCAGAAAGATTCATCAGAGAAGCTAATGTGGGAACGGAGCTTATCCGGATCCGGTTCAGCGACCCGACCCGGTTCAAAACTAATGGTTTTGCTCCTCCTTCTCGTCTCCGCCACTTACGTCGTCTACACTCTAAAACTCATCTCAAACTCACGTGCCTGTCACGTGGAGCCTTTCTCCGACGTTGTTCGCCGTTTAAACGACATTGTAAACTCATCTCAGCCGTTGATTCTCTTCCACTCAAATCAAACGGCCGTAATCGAATCTTACACATCTCCACCTCCTCCGCCGCCGGTAACAAATCTCCGACACGTGGTTTTCGGAATCGCTGCTTCCGCGAGGTTGTGGAAACAGAGGAAAGAGTATATCAAAATCTGGTATAAACCGAACCAAATGCGTGGTTATGCCGGGTTTGGCGTTTCGGGTTCGGGTTTTAGAAAAAAAAACCAAAAAAATGAGGGAAATGGAAGGTTCGGTTTCGGGTTCTTGGCAAAAATTTTGTTTGATTCGGGTTTCGGGTCGGGTTTCGGGTACCCGAAATTTCAAAGATAAATACCCGATCGGGTAGTTTTCAAATTCGGGCCGGGTTTCGGGTACCGGGTTTAGTGCCCACCCCTAATTCCGCCAATTATCTTTCCCTCAATTCGCGTTTTCGTAGGATGCTATTTAGGCAAAAAGGTCCCTTAAAACCAAAAACAGTCCTAGAGGGACATTTGAGGACATGGTCCAAACTTTTGTTCCTTTGTTTCAGCCAGAAAAAGACTCTAATCCGTTAAGAGGGTTTGACATAAATGGTGTTACCAAAATGTAAATGTGATTAAGTGTCCCAAAAGCCATTCCCACAAAAAAAAAAAAAAAAAAGCTTAAAAAGGTCTTACTCAGTAACATAAATGGTATATGTTCTGTAAGATCGAGAACACAGATCTTGAAACCCATTGCCAATTTTGAATGCTGTTAATTTGAGCAACTACTTTGCTTCTTGAGAAATTCATCTAAAAAAGCCAACATACCCTCAGCTTACGCATTCCCTGAGAACTTCACACTGTCTTCTTCTTCAGAGAGAATATCGGACAACATAATTCTCTAGCTAGATAAAGATTCTTAAGCTAAGCCAATTCCACCAACCTGTATGCTTACTGCTTTTGACGACGCTTTCATCTTTAGAGACCTGCACATCTCCATCACTGTGCTCCTTGCGTTTGCTGCTACTACCCTCATCTTCTACCTCCAAGATCTGTACACCACATTCAATAATCATGCCAACGTTTCCCTCGCAGCTGAATTCAAATTGAATCTCGCTCGTAGTCACATCCACTTCAAGGCATATGTGTTCTTTGAACAGGTCCCCAGAAAATACGAACAAGTGTTGTTCCGTTACGGGGGGAAGCAATCCAATATCCAATCCGTGAAACTTAAGTTCATTGATGACGACGCCTTTGCTTCTTAAACAACAAACTATAGACTTGCAGTGCCGCAAATTTAGGGTTGGGGGAAGCAGGAGGCAAGCCTTAAATCTTGAGGACACAGAGAAAGTCCCCGGAGAGATGGTTATGGAGTTTTCTGTGGTTTTGTGAAAGAACTCTGCAGGGACTTCTCTACCTGGTAACAATACACACTTGTAAGCCCAACGTTGTATGATTACTCTTCTTGCTTCTTCATCTAGTTTCAAACAGTTGCGGAACATGACTGGTGTGTCAAGAGCGTACAAAGAGGAAGATACTCTTATCGCTTCTTTCTCCAATTTCAAACAGTTACGGTCGTTGAACGAGAAACTAACGCTTTTGAGCGATTCACAATCAGATGCATCGAGATCCCAAAGCGAAGGCGGAAGACTTTGCAGTGACACTAGTTTTCTGCAGTTTCTGATGATAAGTACAGCTAGCATAGGGAGACCTATGACACAATCTGGGGTCCTCTTTATATCAGTGTTGCTTAGGTCTAGCTTCCTTACACATTCTGGGACATGTGTTAATCTCTTGAGGATGCTACAGCCTCCTATACGCTGCATGTCAAGACTAGACCATCGTCCAACGACGGCTGCAGGACAATGAAGATATTCGATGGGAATAGTGCTAGATATGTCGACTCGCTCAAGAGATGGAAAGTTGATGTTGGTGGGAATGGTGCAAAATGACATATCCACCTCTGTCAGTTTGTGTAGATTACCAATTGAGGAGGGAAGCTCCACCAAACTTGAGCAACCCCGAAGTTTCAGTGTCTCAAGATTAGTAGCTTTCGAAAGATCTGAGATTTCTTTCAACCAAATGGAATAGCTCATATCTATCTTCTTGAGATTTGGAAGGGGCTGCATGTGTCAATTACAACAAATGAGAAAAATCATTTTAAGGCTTTTCGAGGTTTTATAACTAACAAATACCAACCTGGATTCCTTCCCAGAGCTTTTCGAGTTTGCTGAATACCATATTGAGCTCGACAAGACATTCTGGCTGAAATGTTGGAGGGAGGCGTTTTCCTGGGTATGAGTCCCAAGTTAGTAACCTTAGACGAGGTAGATATTCAAATTCCTCTGATCTTGCCATATAAACATTTCCATAGATTGTTAAGAATCGAAGATTACACATTCCTTCAAAAGCTCGCCCACTTATGGAGATCTTACTGCTCGTGTTCCTTGTATCAAGTGATATACCTATGATAGATCCAGTACCCTAACAAACATTTCAAAAAAGGAAGGATGAAACTGTTATAAAAAAAACCACAGATTTGTTGAAGAGAGTTCTTAGAAACACAAAAAAGAAAAAACACTCCAAATATATCTTCTATATATTAAATAAAAGAAAATCATTCTAAGCTAATTTTGTTTAACTGTTATCACCACAAAAAATTTCAATTTTATTTTTATTTTTATTTAATTAACTAAACTCTTAACACTATCCTAATTTACAAACCATTACTTTTCCAAACAGCACTAATCCCGTAATAAACTTATCTAAGTAATATATTTACAAAATTTATAGTCAATAAACGCATGGTTTCTTTAGTGTTGATAGAAAAATTCAAGTTTTGCGCATGTATATTCATGGCCAAAATTATGAGATTACATACGTTTCAACACTAAAAAGAAGATGAAACATCGTTATATATACCGTAGATAAAAGCATGATTTCCAATCTCAAATAGATGAGTATCAATTGTACTAACCATTAGAGTCGAAAATTTGTGTTATCTTAGGGATGCTATAATAATATGGGATGCTACATAATTCCGACAAAACTAAAAGAAATTATTTTTCATTTTTATTTTTGAAATCTATGAAAATGTAAAAGATATTTTAACGATAATTGATATATTATTCAATTTTGTTTTGAAAAATTTGTGTGAGCAATTAAAATCTCAAAATTGATCTTAACAACTAATCTAACAATAAATATGATATATAAATCGAGTTATTTTTAAAAAGGTAGAGAAAAATCAGTTAACCAAATTCAAATACTCATTCTTATAAAATATCATTGCAATTCAAATATACACCAACATATTTCGACTGATCAAATTGTTGTAATGAAAGCAATAGACAAGATCTCTAGAGAATATATAATATATGTAAGAACTTACTGTTTCATTTGCTAGCACATCACGAATCTCTTCAACCTCTACTAAAAACTGACGTTTCCCAGGCTCATCTGACTGTTCATTAACTACTTGTCTAGCCAATTGTTGTAGTAGACCGTGCATCCTTAGCTCTATACGCGGCGGAAACTTGTGGTCGAGCTCCACAAGAGATTTAGCGACTAGGGTCTTCAACCCATTTTCGACATCCAAATTACTGTCAGCGAGCATGGCTGTCACTTTATCAACACTATGATAATTGAAGATGCAACCAATGTGAAGGAATAAAGATTGATCTTTCTTCGACAATCTGTCATATCCCACTCTTAATACGTTCCCAATGTTTCTATCAAGACTAGTTTTGATCGTAGATAATTGACGTTCCCACTCATGCTTGCTCTCCTCATGCAAAGATGAACCCACAACACGAAGGGCTAACGGAAGATTACCGCAAAGCCTAACTACTTTATTTGCAAGCTCTTCGAAACCATCAAGTACAAAACTCTGTTTGAACGCAGATAGACATAAGATCTCAAGAGCTTCTTTTTTGGGTGGAAAAGCCACATGGTAGATATCTTTAATCCCATGTGCCTTCAAAATCTTTTTATCTTCTGTGGTAACGATGATTCGACTTCCTAAACCAAACCAAGAAGGCTCTTTAACCAAAACCTCTAGTTTCTCTAGATCATCTACACCATCAAGAATGATAAGCACTCTTTGATCTTGTAGCCATTCTTTAATTGAACCTAAATGACGCACCCTCATATCCTCCTGGTGCAAAATCTTAGACAGAAATTGGCTTTGCAAACACAACTTGGAATCATAATCATCAACACCCATTACCTTCCTATAACTTCCCCTGAGGTTCCCCATGAAACAGCTAAGTCGGAAATCGCTAGAGAGTTGATTGAATAAAGCTTTAGCAATGGTATTCTTACCAATTCCAGCAGGACCCCAAATGCCAATCATAATCACATCATCATCACGCTCTAGGCGTAACAAAGAGTTCACTTTTCTCAAGTGAGCTTCCATTCCCACCATCCCGTCAAAATCCCTCGACGGTGTGATTTTCAGTTTGTTCAAAACATCCTTGGCAAACTTTTCAGTCATCGCTGCTTCATCATCCCTAACAAACAACAAAACAACAAAATCTTATTGAATCATCAGATTAGAAAAGATTAAAGCATTTTAATTTATTGAGCTCAAAAGAAACAACAAACCATTTAACAGAGTGTTCTCCAGCTATGGTTGCTACATCTGCTAAAGCTTTGCTCCATCTCTGCTTCTCTTCTTCAGATTTTCCTTGACAAGTTTTCTCGAAAGAGCTTCCGAAGTCTCCTCTCTGTTTCCGTACATCAGAAGGATCAACATCGTAGAAAATCGTCATCACAATCTGCCCTGAAGCTTCTTTGCATCTCAAGATCTCAACCAACTCATCTAAACACCAACTCGAAGAAGCGTAATTCTTCGAGAGCAAAACGACCGAGACTCTCGATTCTCTAATCGCTTGTACGAGTTCAGATCCGATCGTATGACCTCTCTCGATCTTTTGATCGTTGAAAGTTGTGATCCCTTTCCTTGCAAAGAGGTTGCGTAAATGACTGAGAAATACTCTACGAACGTCTGGGCCGTGGAAGTTCAGAAAGACATGGTACCTCTTGATGCAAGACGAAGAAGAAGCCATGAGAGAGAGAGAGAGATTGAAGAAAGTATCCAAATGGTTTATGGAGGAGGAATCAAATCCATTGCTTATATGTGGAAGAGAAGAGAAATTTCAAAGAAATTTGTATGCAACTTTTCAGAAATTTCCATGAAAATACAAACACTTATGTATACCCAAAGTCGTCGAGGCCCACTCAACGAAGAATAAACACTTGAAATGAGCTCAGAGCACAAGTATCAAAAATTCAAAATCAATCGGAAAAAAAATTACGAGGAAGAAGACGAACCAAAACAAGATTCAAATTAGGGTTCTATGCAATACTAAACCCAATTGATTTAATAATTAATCCCAATCCAATTGAGTAATTGACAACTAAGCCTTGTCTCTTAATTCGACTAAATATCAGAAAAAACAATTTACAAGTAAGCCCCTTTCTTTAGCAAAGAATTGCAAAAATTTCCATTAAAAACAACCATCTCGTTAGTATTCATCCATGCGCTCTTACAGTGTTTCTCAAAACGGCACCGTTGGAACAATGTGTGGAAGCTCTTTGACATTTTGTCGGCAAAATTTGAAATCTTCGCCCTCTGTTTTTCTTTTAATTATATGTCATACCCCAAAAATTTATTGAAGGATAGATTTCAGTTTTTTCAGTACACGATTTTAAAACTATAGTACTATATCAATGACGAAATGTATTACAATTCTATAGCACTTCAATTTCAAAATAGATCTGGGAGTCGAGCGCGTGACGGTCACGCGCGGCGATTCCATAGCCGACCCTCAGCCCAAAAGTCTTCGCTCTCCGATCATCGTTTGATTCTCCGGCTTCCGGCTTCGGCCGGTGCCGTGAGCAGGTCCTCCCCCCCTAGTCCCCTTCTGTCTTGGTTCCCCTGGATCGTGCCGCCGTCAACGTCCGTTTTGCTCTGCAATTCTCGATGAGAGGCTGCAGTGACGTGTCGCGACGGTTGCGTCTGATCTCGGGGTATCTCCGTCGGTGTCTTCGTGCTTGTCGATGGTAAGGAGATGTCGTCCGGCGATGCGCTCTTGCCCCTTGCTCACCTCGCGATTTTCGACCGTCGGTTCTATTCAATAGACCTGCTCCGGCCTGCATTTCGTTTGATGGAGTCGGTTTCGTTCGGATTGGAGCGACGCCCTTTATCCGGATCGAACAACGCTGCATCGCTCTCGTCTTGTCTAAGCCCGACTTTTGTTGGGTGGCCCCGTCGCGCCTAGGGTCTTCGTGAATGGACCGGTTCTCCACTGTCGGTCACTCCCTTTGAGGAAAGTGGTGGCCTGTGGAAGCTTGGTTTCTGTCTCACTCACGATTCCCCTTGTCTTCTCGTTGGTTCGAGGCTCTGTGATTACCATTAGCGGTGGTGGTTTGCTTCTCCGGAGGCTTCTCTCCTCTCTTGGGTCCTCTTTCGCTTAGCCGCGGCTCTCTTGAAGTAGTTGTTCTGCATATTTCCCTCGGCTACTGCTCCGGTTCTCCTCTTCTCTTAGGCTCGGTGGTTTGGTCTTCAGTGTGCGCGGATCTGCTGTGGATTGCGGTTGGTCCGGCTAGTTGGTGGCCATGGTTGCATCTCCTGTCTGAGGTTTGATTTGGTTGTAATCGTTGCTCTCCCTTGGTTCTTGCATTGGTGTAGTTTTAGTTATAGCTTAGCCTTAGCTATTTCTTAGGCTGCTTCTTTGTATTTCGGATTGTTGTTGGTTGGGTATGACCTGATGTTTCGGTGTGTTATTCTCTTGAGGTTGGTTCGTTAGTTTGGCTATTGGTTAGGCTGAGAACCGCTTGTCTTGACTTTTGCTTTAGAGGAGCTAGTAAGACCTTGGCGTTTGTGAGTGTTTTGTCGTTGTTTGATCTTGCCTTGTACTAGTCGTGGTTGGTAGGGGAGGCTTGCTCTTTTCGTCTCTAGGTGCGAATTCTCTTCCTGAAGTTAGCTCATGGATTCACGCTTCTAGTCGCTCTCACTAGGCTCCCGGGGAGTTAGTGATTGAGGTCGTTGAAGGTCCTTCCGTTGACATCTTCTTGTTTGGTCCTCTTCAAACGTCTTCTTTAGTTTTGGGGTTGGGTCTTTGCGGTTCCTCGGTTTTAACTTCCGATCTTCTTTGTTCCAATCAATCCTGGATGAGCCCCAGACATCGTCATCATTCCGCCTTGCTCCGTTAAACTCCACGTTGAGCGGTGGTTTGAGATTGTTAATGCTTTATGGTTTCCATGTTTTTATCTTTTTTGCCGTGGAATCATATACATGGTTTATAACTTCTTTTGTAAACCAGAATGATTCATTTTGAATGAAGTATTTACCATTTAGCAAAAAAAAAAAAATTTCAAAATAAAATAGACCAACAGTACATACATTGCTGGCATTATAATGTAAGTTAGATTATAAATCCCATGTTAAAAGTATCTCTAAGGTAAATTTGCTGATAAAAAATCTAAGGTAAATTTGCTGATAAAAAAAAAAGGTGAAAAACAAGTGTTAGATTGTCAACAATGTTCAGGGTGAAAGAAAAAAATGTGTTGGACCAAAGCCATTCCTGACTCGAACAAAAATATCGTTATCACTTCGTCCAAAAATATCGTCATCACTTTATCTAATTCTATTGATATTTGTGTTTATGTTAAGTAGACAGACTCAAAAAAAATTTTTTATTTTTTTAATTATGTGTTCATGTTTTTATTTTTTTTAGCCATGAAATCATTTATATAGGTTTATAATTTATTTTGTAAACCTAAAACGTTCTATTTTAAATGAAATGTTTACGGTCTTAACAAAAACAAACTCCGACTTGACTTCCATCTCTTTCAAATTCCATTTATGTATTCACTTCTATTTCTTTTTTTATTTCTCATTTTCTATTTCCATTTCTCAAGACTAGTTCCCTATTTCTTTCACCACATGATCTAAAAACTTGTACACTATCATATTTAAACCTTGTAATTTATTCATTCATCTAATTCTGTTTCAAACTCTAGGGCTGTGACTGGTACGTTTTTAGAAGAAAAAAAATTCATTTATGGGCCCACAATTAATTCTCCGAACCCAAAGTTATAAGAAAGAAACTGGAGTAATTATTTCTACTAGTTTTTATAGGTAGAAATTTTTCTTCCAACAAAAAAGAATTTTTTTTCTTCTAATAACATACCAGTCACAGCCTAGATTAGTGTTTGATTAAAAAAAAAAAAAACAAATCATAGATTTTTCGAATACTATATTTTAGGACTTCTTGTGAAAATGTAAAACATTCATTCATTATATGTTATTTCCATAAGAAGATAAAAAGATAGGCAAAACAAAGCTACAAATCCTAAACTACCTGTTGAAGTCAGAGACTCCATAAGAGTAGTATCATGGATGTGATAAATTGTCTCGAAGCCTGCAACAAGACCCTTCTTTTTTTATTTTCTCGAATTGCCCCAAAACTTTCACTTTATCTGAATTCAACCCCTATATTAAATAAATTATACTAGCTCCCCACTCCAAAGTTCTGCTACAACCGACACATATTTTCCACTACGGTCCATACACGTGTCTATACAAAAGTAACTACAATCGTTATCATAGTAAAACAGAAAATATTATTTTTATATAGATTGTCTCCCACTAAATTATTTCTTAAATCTACTTAAGCAATATGATTGCTTTTAATATTTTTCGTCGGTAAGCGTAATTACAGTAAATTACAAAAATATAAAATCAAAATCGATGGTATATATATAAAGTCTAATGCTAAAGATTATAATAATCATATAACTTTTTTTTTAATAATAATAATCATATAACTTTTTGTTAGTTACTTGACAGATAGTTGCAAGGTCAATCTAATAGTAACAATTAACTATTTAATTATTATCTAACCTTTATCATATCGAAACAAAACACTTTTTCAACGATTTAGATTTTTTTTTGCTAATTAAAAGTATTTTTTTCTTCAGTATAATATAAAAACCCAAGTAAATGCGTCTCTTTCACGATAAGAGGTCTCTTTGTTTCCTTTTAGAAAATCAAAACAGAGCCATTGCATGTTCTTCTCTTCAATTTCACTTTCTCCAAACCCGTAATTTTTTTTTTCTCTAAAATCAAAAATTATTATCAATGATTTTTTTTCCAAGTACAAAGTAGCCATTTTTTATTTGATTTTCCTTTTTTCTCTCTGTATAATTTTGGTGTTTGTAGAGATGAAATTGAATAATAACCAGAAAGATTCATCAGAGAAGCTAATGTGGGAACGGAGCTTATCCGGATCCGGTTCAGCGACCCGACCCGGTTCAAAACTAATGGTTTTGCTCCTCCTTCTCGTCTCCGCCACTTACGTCGTCTACACTCTAAAACTCATCTCAAACTCACGTGCCTGTCACGTGGAGCCTTTCTCCGACGTTGTTCGCCGTTTAAACGACATTGTAAACTCATCTCAGCCGTTGATTCTCTTCCACTCAAATCAAACGGCCGTAATCGAATCTTACACATCTCCACCTCCTCCGCCGCCGGTAACAAATCTCCGACACGTGGTTTTCGGAATCGCTGCTTCGGCGAGGTTGTGGAAACAGAGGAAAGAGTATATCAAAATCTGGTATAAACCGAACCAAATGCGTGGTTATGTCTGGTTAGAGAAACCGGTTAACGAAGAAGAAGAAGATAGAGACGAAATTAACCTTCCCCCGGTGAGAATCTCCGGCGATACATCGAAATTTCCTTATAAAAACAAACAAGGACACAGATCGGCGATTCGGATTTCGAGGATTGTTACGGAGACACTGAAATTAGGGCTTAAAGATGTGAGATGGTTTGTGATGGGAGACGATGATACAGTCTTCTTCCCGGAGAATCTAATTAGAGTATTGAAGAAATACGACCATAATCAGATGTATTACATCGGAAGTTTGTCGGAAAGTCATTTACAGAACATTTATTTTTCGTATGGAATGGCTTATGGAGGAGGAGGATTCGCCGTGAGTTATCCATTAGCGGTGGCTCTGAGCAAAATGCAAGATCGGTGTATAAAGAGATATCCGGCGTTGTATGGTTCCGATGATCGGATGCAAGCTTGCATGGCCGAACTCGGTGTTCCACTCACTAAAGAACTCGGTTTTCACCAGGTCAGTAAATTATCATCACTTTAATTATTAACCTAATTAATATTCTGATAGATTAATTACTTATCTACTTTCAGTTGGTTAATTAGCAGGTATTTTTTCACAATTAGTAGGTAGTTTAGGTTAACTACAGTAAAATGATAAAAGGACACTAAAATGATAACTACAGTTGGATAAATTAGCAGATAGTTTTAAATACAACTTGATTTGTTGATCATCATCATTTAATAGGACACTAAAAGTTTTCAATAAATGTGTAGTTAATGAGCATTAAATAGATAATCGAGATTATAAATTTAAAACCTTTTTGGACTTTTTTACATAAACTTTCACAGCATTGGTTTACACATGTAAAATTCGATCGCAATTAAATTTAATTACTCCATGATTTAATGCCACATCACTGGACCCAAATTTGTCCGTACGTTATTGTTACCGGAGTAAGGTACACGTCGTCACGGTGTCAATGAGTTTCTTAAAAGAGCTGTCACACATTTAAGCGCGTGCATCTCACGTGAAAATAACCAATCGTCATTCGTCGGTTACCTACCATTAATTAACCGGTCGGTTTAGTAGTGATCTGTCAAATCAAATTTTGAACCGTTTGGTTTTAATTGTTTCTGTCTCTCTGTTTTTTCAGTACGATGTTTACGGCAATCTCTTCGGTCTACTAGCGGCGCACCCGGTGGCTCCATTGGTTACACTTCACCACCTCGATGTGGTTGAACCGATTTTCCCGAATGTGACACGTGTTGACGCCTTGAAGCGTCTACAAGTACCAGCTAAGCTAGACTCTGCCGGACTTATGCAACAGTCGATATGTTACGACAAACGCCGGAAATGGACCGTTTCCGTCTCTTGGGGATTTGCGGTTCAGATTTTCCGCGGAACTTTTTCCGCTCGAGAGATCGAAATGCCTTCAAGAACCTTCTTAAATTGGTAATGCATAGCAACATATTATCAAATTACATTAGAACTGGTTAATGTAACAACACATTAGCTACATTAATCAAACCAAAAATCTAGATATCATTGTTTTGTTTTTGGACAGGTATCGACGAGCCGATTACACGGCATACGCCTTTAATACCCGACCGGTGAGTCGTCATCCGTGCCAGAAACCGTTTGTGTACTATATGACAACCGCGGGAGTTCATCCAACGACAAATATGACAGTGAGCCGTTACGAAAGCCACCATGTGGCTCAACCGAAGTGTCGGTGGAAGATGGCTAATCCCGGCGATCTAATTAGGACGGTCATTGTTTACAAGAAACCAGACCCGCACCTTTGGGAAAGAGTAAGTCAACATTTATTTAAATAGTTGTTGTTATAGTCATGCTTTTATTAAATATTTATTTTAAATGTTTTAAAAAAATGTTGACTATAATTTTTTTGTTTTGTCATATTGGGTGCAGTCTCCTAGAAGAAATTGTTGCAGGGTGAAATCAAAGAAGAATAATACTTTGGAGATTAGTGTTGCAGTTTGTAAAGAAGGTGAAGTGGTTGAAGTTGTGTAATAATTATTCATGTGTAAGAATTTTAAATTTTGATTCAATTATACAGATTAGTCAATTACCTATTTGAACAAACATTTTCAAAAATTAGTTAAATAGTCGATAATAACCGTAATGTGATGATGTTGTTATTTTTCTTGCTACTTATCTCACAATCGGGATCGTAGATGATTAAATCTTGAAAAATAAAATTAGCCATTTCTTGAATCGTCGGTGCATAAGTAATACGAAAATACAAAAATCAAATCTAAGCTATCGTAATTAAAATGGCCATCCACGGAGCATTGATCACGTGACATGGATGCTTTAATTGTGGGATGATAAAAAATTACGGTATGATACATGTGTTTGTACATTACTACATTACATATGGGGAAAAACTAAAAATTTGTAATTTGTTACGTTTCAGTAAAATATGTAATTAGTTACCAAGAGCGTAAAAATCTCAGGCAAAGTCTAGAGTTTGGTGGTTCGAGTGACTCTTGGAACGAAACTAATATTACATGTAATTTCGGATTTGGAAGGATTACGGATTTTGGCCCCGAACCTTCTGATAATTAAAAAAAAATACATATAATTAGTTAAGTTTATATATTACATTTATTCTTTTTTTTCAAGAGTTTTTAACATGATTATGATTCTAAATCTACTATATGGGCGCAAAAAAAGGAATATCAATTCTTATCCTAAATAATGCATGTGACTTCCTTACGGAATTTCCCCATTATAAATACACAAAACAGCTTTTAAACTCAAAGTCGAGTTTTGATACTGCCAGTAATAATGGTCACATACTCTGGACATACCCTTTACTTGACCATATATTCCCTAATTTTAATCATCGCCGTCGTCGTAAAGTGCTTAATAGAGACCTGCAAAACTCCTCCTTCGATGCCGCCTCAACAAGACATTGAAATCGGACATATTTCACAGATCAATACAACCTCGGTCCACACGAAGACGATCATAAAGTTCGAAGATCTCGAAGAAAAAGATGGGACTTGTTCAATTTGTCTAGAAGAATTTGGGATTAGTCATGAGTTTATGTGTATAAACAAGTGTAGACATGTTTTTCATAGCTTTTGTATTGATTCTTGGCTTGGAAAAAATCGAACTTGTCCGATTTGTCGTTGTTCTGTTCATTGAAGCCAAATAGAAAAAGAGACTAGGGCAAGATGTTTTGCAGGTGTATATGGAATGTGTAATGGATTTATACGTTTATACGTTTTTTCTCCCTTGTTTTTGTATATGGAATGGATTTTGGTATATTGTATTTTTAGAATAAGTGTTATCTTTGAGACTTTGAGGATTAAAAGCAAACTTCGATTCCTGACCACGGGGGTGAGATAACTTTAACATGGTATCTCCCGGCTCCAGAGATTAGTCTTTGGGCCTAGAAAACCTTTGGGATCACTCTGGTCATACAAAAAAAAAAAAAAAGCAAACTACGATAGCACCGGTGAATGCGCGAGTAAATGATTATGTTAAATTGGTATAGATTTAGTTGAATGCGAGAATTATTATATGAATTCGAAGTTTTAGTTAAAAGAAAATTTAATTAATGTGAAATTATTATATGAAATCTGAGATTCGTTTATCTATGTTAAAATTTACAATTATTTTATATAGATTTGTTTCACCAAATGATAGACAGAATATTTGAATCAAACCAAACCAAAGCAAATCAATGTTCATCAATCATAATTCGAATCGAATTATATAATGTTTGAATTGGTATAACAATTTTTATACTAAATTATTTGAACCAAGCTCAAATATTTGGTATTACCAACTATTAATATTTTTGTACCACGTGGTTTTTGGGTTATAGAAAATAGGGCTAATTAGCTTAATATTAGTTTTGGGGTAGATATTTAGGTAATTACCATGTGCATAATAAAATTTAGGTATCTAGAAGAGAGAAGAAAAATCTGGACAAATTTGCCCTTACGAAATTGTTTAGGGAAAATAGTAAAAAATTATGATATGACAATCATTTTTTTAAGGAAAATAGTAAAAATCCTTTTAAAAATTATAACAATCTTCTCTTGAATTAATCACTCTAAAAACTGCTCCTGCGATTGTATTTCTGCAAAAAGTAGATGTGTGTTCTGCACCAAAAAAATAAATAATCAAAAGATGACAAAATTAAACAAAAAACAAATATGTTGTAATAGTTAACAATTTAATAACATAGTTAACTACGCATACTATTTGTAAATTGAAAAAATATAGTTAACTAATTTCAGAGCATATTTATCTATTCTATTGATTTCAATACATAGTTGATTACAATAAAATATTTTATTTAAACAAATATAGTTAACTATTTTTATAGTATAGTTATATACTCTATTTAAACAAATATAGTTAACTATTTTTATAGTATAGTTATATACTCTATTTTTATAGTATAGTTAACTATTTTTAAAGCATAGTTGTATATTTTGCCTATTTTATAAAATAGTTGACTATTAATAACCTAGTTAACTATTTTCGAAAATATATATTTAATCGATCTCAAAACATAGTTAACTATGTCACACTATTTTGTAACTATACAAAAGCATAGTGAACTGTTTTTTAGAAAATAGTTACCAATTTAAAAATATAGTTAACTATTATAACATGATACAATTGACTATATAGTTACATATTATCAAAACTGTCTAGATCTCTGTTTGGTTGTGTGGACAGATAATCCACTCCCAATAAGACAAGCCGATGAAGCAGCCATCTGCTCTAACATAAAAGTGAACAATTAGATGATTACAAAGTCATGGGGTGAAACAAAAATAAAACGAAATCTTAACAAAGAACATACTGAAATTGAACATGCAAACTTATGGTAACAGTATAATCAACATGAGCGACCATTAGTGACACATATGAGCAAGGATTGAACAAGCATATGAACGACGATCTCAAAGAAAGAGATAAAAAGTAAGAAGAAGAAGAAGAAATTAAAAATAAAATAAAAAAATAAAATAAAAGGAAAAAGAAGAAGAAGTCGTATGGTGAGAGGAGGCAAGAGGAAGCGGTAGTGAAAATAGAATAGTCTTAGAGATTAGAGTAAAAGTTTTGTTTTGTTTTTTATTTTTGTAAGGTAACAACTATGTAATTGCATAAAGGTATTTTTGAAATTTTAACTAGGCTATGTGTTACTTACCTAATTTTAATTTAGTGATTGTTAGATGTTTAATTATGGCTAAAAAACCTAATATACACACTACAAGAAAAAGGGGTTTTTCCGACGGACCTTTTGGTCGGAAATCCGTCGGAAACACCTGTTTCCGACGGATTTCCGACCAAAAGGTCTGTCGGGTTTAGGTGGTCGGAAATCCAAAAACGGTCGGAAATCCGTCGGAAATTTCCGACCAAAAGGTCTGTCGGGTTTAGGTGGTCGGAAATCCAAAAACGGTCGGAAATCCGTCGGAAATTTCCGACGGATTCCCGACCGATATGAGTGGTTGGAAAAACCGTCGGAACTTTCCGACCGGCAATACCGTCGAAAATTTCCGACCGTTATGGCCGTTGGAAATTTCCGACGGTATTGCCGGTCGGAAAACGGTGGCAAAATTCCGACGGAATATACCGTCGGAAATTTCCGACGGCCATAACGGTCGGAAATTTCCGACGGTATATTCCGTCGGAATTTTGCCACCGTTTTCCGACGGATTTTTGTATTTTTTTTAATTAAATTATTTATTATTTAAAATATGAAAAAATTTATAAAAAAAGATAAAACTCAATTGAAAATATAATTTAAAGTATTTAAAAGTATTTATAAGATTTTAAACATAATAAAAGTAAATTAAAATTAAAAATTAAAACCGGCGTAAACGTCTAAAAATCGCAATCCGGGAATTTGCTCCTCATGAAAGCCTTCAATGCGTCAAAGCTCTGTTTCGTAGCGGCGTTCTCAAGCTTCAATTCTTCAACTTCTTCGTCTTTCTTCTCAAGTGCTTCTTTGAGACCGGCTACTTCATCATAGAGTACGGGATTGGTCGCGGAAGAAGAACTAGCCCCGAACCTAGAAGCTACATTGCCTAATCCCGTACGACGACCCTTGCGCAATGGGGTTTCCTACGGATAATGAGATGCGTCAATATGGAAAATTAAGGGAAAAAAACAAAGTCGACATATAATTTAAACGTAACAATACCTCGAGGACCATATTGTTCACTTCGTCTGCGGACAACTGACACTGGTTCGAAGAAGAAGAACCATCCAAACCTTGAGAGAGAGTCATTTGCGTAAGCCGCTCTTCCTTTCTCTTCTCCACCTTCTCGACGATTTCAGCAATGTTTGGATAATCGATCTTCCCGGTTTTTTTGTTCGTGTGTGTCCGTTTCATCAATTCAACTAAATCCGGAGCCACACCGCCAGATTCTTGAATCTACAAACGTTTTCATAAACATTGTTAATGTGAAAGATAACAAAAACTAATCGTATAAATTTCAGATATACTTACCATCTCGTCCTCCCGCGCTACGAAACTCGTAGAGTTGTGAGTACCTCGCAGATTCTTCTTCCGGTTCTCCTTGTTAATCTTTGCAAGCTTTTTCGTTGCCGGATCAGCCCAATACGCCTGCAATCCCAACCAAACATCCTCTTCCAAGTTACGCGGTTTCTCACCCCCTAACTCCCATTTTTCCTTCCACTCGTTCATGTGCCCCAAGTAACTATCCTGGGCCATCTTGTAGAACGCATCCCTAACTTGTCCCGTCAAACTAGGATGCCAATCATAATCTTGCTACATTATTTATAACAAAAATTATTAGTAACTATAAAATGATTTTTAGATATTATAATTTTTTTATTAATTAAATACATACCGTAAAAGTTCGGAACCACAACTCTTTCTCACTTTGAGGCATTGCGTTCCACGTCTTATAAGGATGTTTGAGGAGTGCACGTATCATCTTCAAAAATGATTTTGAAATCTTATTTTTCTTACCGAACCTAAAAACATGAAAACAATGTATTAGTCAAAAAATCCAAGTTAATATTAATTTTAACTTTCCCTACAAAATTTAAATTTTCTTACCAAGTCGAATTGCCTCGACACATTGGGTCGAGCTTAGGAATGTTCTCTCGGCCCGGTTGAGTCAACAACTCTTCGATCGTAAGTTGTTGTTGGTTGGAGTTTTGACTGTCCGGAATATGAGAAGGGCTCGGGGGGTTTGGGGCTGGGGGGTTTGTGTTCTCGCTGGTCGCACGATGCGGGAGGTTAATCATTCTACGGAAATCTTGCATCGACCTGCATAATTGATATTTCATAATTCAAAATCCTAAATCAACAAATCCTAATTCCCAAATCATATTTCATAATTCCAAAAATCCTAATCCAAATATCCAAATTCATATTTCTATTATTCAAAAAATCCTAAAATTTCCTAAAATACAAAATTCATAATTTTATAATTCCAAAAATCCTAATTCAAGAAATCCTAATTCCCAAATCATATTTTATAATTCCAAAAATCCTAATCCAAATATCCTAATTCAGATTTCAATTATTCCAAAAATCCTAAAATTTTCTAAAATTCACAATTCATAATTTTTCTAAATCCTAAAATCCTAATTCAACAAATCCTAATTCCCAAATCATATTTCATAATTCCAAAAATCCTAATCCAAATATCCTAATTCATATTTCAATTATTCCAAAAATCCTAAAATTTCCTAAAATTCACAATTCATACTTTTTCTAAAATCCTAAAATCCTAATTCAACAAATCCTAATTCCCAAATCATATTTTATAATTCCAAAAATCCTAATCCAAATATCCTAATTCATATTTCAATTATTCCAAAAATCCTAAAATTTCCTACATTTCACAATTCATAATTTTTCTATAATCCTAAAATTTCCTAAAATTTTCTTAAAATTCACAATTTCCCCTAAATCCTAATTCACAAATTAGAACACATACATGTTTTGAATTGGTGGGTGGAGGAGGAAGAGACGGCGTGGGTTTCGGAGGAAGAATAGGCGGCGGTGGAGAGAGGAGAAGAGACGGCGGCGGACGGTGGAGAGAGAAGGAGAGCCGATGGCGGTGGAGGAGAAGAGAAGGAGAGCGGAGCGAGTGGAGGAGAAGAAGAAGAACCGGCGGCGGACGGTGGAGAGAGAAGGAGAGCCGACGGCGGTGGAGGAGAATAGAAGGAGAGCGGAGCGAGTGGAGGAGAAGAAGAAGAACCGGCGGACGGTGGAGAGAAGATTGGAGGAGAAGAAGAAGAAAACTGGATCTGAGGAAGTCGGATATTTATTTAGTTTTTCCGACGGATTTGAGACGGATTTAAAAAATTAAATTTCCAACGGATATATCGGTCGGAAATTTAAAATTTCCGACGGATATATCGGTGGGAAACTATAGTTGTCTGAAAAGACTATTTTTGCAATTGACCAAAATTTGACTTTTCCGTCAGACTGTCTTAGATGTCTGAAAAAAATCGAAAGTTATTTCTGACATTGACCAAAATATTGACTTTTCATGTCAGACTTCTAAGGCAGTCTGAAGGAAAAGTCAAATTTTTGATTGGTTTGGGCACGGGATCGATCGATCCCTATGTAGATCGATCGATTCTTACCCAAATCGATCGGTCTTTTGCTCCTTGATCGATCTGAAATTTTACGGCAGCTTTCTCGAAGTCAGGATCGATCAAAAGACTATTTTTGCAATTGACCAAAATTTGACTTTTCCGTCAGACTGCCTTAGATGTCTGAAAAAAATCGAAAGTTATTTCTGACATTGACCAAAATATTGACTTTTCATGTCAGACTTCTAAGGCAGTTTGACGAAAAAGTCAAATTTTTGATTGGTTTGGGCACGGGATCGATCGATCCCTATGTAGATCGAACGATCCTTACCCAAATCGATCGGTCTTTTGCTCCTTGATCGATCTGAAATTTTACGGCAGCTTTATCGAAGTCATGATCGATCAAAAGACTATTTTTGCAATTGACCAAAATTTGAATTTTCCGTCAGACTGCCTTAGATGTCTGAAAAAAATCGAAAGTTATTTCTGACATTGACCAAAATATTGACTTTTCATGTCAGACTTCTAAGGCAATCTGACGGAAAAGTCAAATTTTTGATTGGTTTGGGCACGGGATCGATCGAGCCCTATGTAGATCGATCGATCCTTACCCAAATCGATCGGTCTTTTGCTCCTTGATCGATCTGAAATTTTACGGCAGCTTTCTCGAAGTCAGGATCGATCAAAAGACTATTTTTGCAATTAACCAAAATTTGACTTTTCCGTCAGACTGCCTTAGATGTCTGAAAAAGAATCGAAAGTTATTTCTGACATTGACCAAAATATTGACTTTTCATGTCAGACTTCTAAGGCAGTCTGACGGAAAAGTCAAATTTTTGATTGGTTTGGGCACGGGATCGATCGATCCCTATGTAGATCGATCGATCCTTACCCAAATCGATCGGTCTTTTGCTCTTTGATCGATCTGAAATTTTACGGCAGCTTTCTCGAAGTCAGGATCGATCGATCCTACTTGAGATCGATCGATCTTAACTAGAACGATCGGTCCGGCTTCTCATAGGACCGGCTGTGCGCTCTGATTTATATAATCTCTTTAACCGCTCGGCTAACGGCAAATACCACATCCTCTTAAACGGTACTCGACCTCTACCACTTGTGTCTTGAAACCGCGGTTGGCGACAAAACCGACATTTCAACCGGTCGCCATCCTCTCTCCAATATATCATACAGTTGTTGATGCACACATCTATCATTTCATACGACAAACCAAGCCCAGATACAAGTTTTTGTATCTCGTAGTATGAACCCGGGTGAAGATTATCTTCGGGCAGAATATCTTTCACATAATCAGCTATCGCATCCATACAATCCTCTGACAAATTCCAATCAGTCTTTATACTCATCATTCTGTATGCAGAGTATAAAGATGAAATACCCTCTTTGCAACCAGCATATGACGGATCAGTTGATGCATCTACCATATCAAAGTACCTTTGGGCATCTAAAGTTGGTCCTTCGGATCCATCCTGAAAGAACGATGGTATATTCTCCCGATAGGCTTCGTTAACCATTTCTTCCATACCTACATTTTCATCTACTTCCGGTATTGGTTCCTCTATCCTATCCGCACTAGTACTAGCATAATTCCCCATTGAACCATCTTCACCATGCAAATACCATATCTTATAACCCGGCATAAATCCGTTTCTATAAAGGTGTTGTAATACAAAACGCCCAAATTTATGTTTACAATTCCGACATTGAGAACAAGGGCACGACATTTTACCTTTAGCTTCGATGGTTTGCGATTGGTTTAATGCGAGATTCATAAATTGTTGAACTCCATCGACAAACTCATCCGTAAGTAAACCCGTCTCTGGATCATGAGAAGGTCTATCCATCCACGCTCGAAAATATTGATTTCTGTTTGAAGGAGCCATTTTTGTGATTTTTTGAAGAAATTTTCGTGAAGATGAAGAAGGTGGTGATCTGTTTTTAATCTGCAAAATTTCCTACGGATTTTCCACCGAAATTCGGTTGGAAATTCAAAATTTAAAACGGTCATATATTTCTCACCGTTTTCCGTCCGAATTTTCCAACTGATTTCCTACCGATTGATTTTCCCACGGATTTCCGATCGATTTTGCAACCGTATTGCGACGGCTATTTTTCCGTCGGAAATTTTCGAATTCCGTCGGAATTAGGTCAGAAATTTCCGACCAATTATTTTCCATCGGAAATTCAGTGGAAAAACGGCCAAATTTCTTGTAGTGACATGCTAATTACCCTAGAAAATATTGAAAGATCATGTAGTATTTATATTCATGTGTATAAATTGTTCGTAGTGTACACGTGAACGTTATCGACCGAGATGGTCCAATATTGAGTTTGTTCTTTATTTATTACTATTTTTGTCGGCGACTTTATTCTATTAGGTTTTGGCATTAATCACGCGAAGACCATACACTACGTTTTCTTTTAAACTAAGAAATTTACTTTTTCCAAAGTAAAAATATAACTCATTCACTAAGTTTTTTTTTGTTAATTCACTAAGTCTTTTCAATAGATTTTTAAATGTAGCATCATTTAGACTAGCAACTACCAATTGGTACCATACACTATATATATATACTCGGTGGCAACATGTTTTAAAATACGTTTTACGTTACTCGATGTGCGTATACATTTTTTCCTAGTAAAATGATATTATTAAGCTTTTTAACAGCTAACAAAAATTTCTCTACTGATTTAAGAAATTCCATACACAACACTATTTATACATGTTTTAGAGTTCAACTGAAATTAGCACACCAAAAAAGATATTGTATGCCCATTTGTGTTTCGAGCCTCTTATAGATTAGTCCTACTCTAATCACGCAGAGTCGATAAAATTTCTCTTGTTTCTGGATCCAAACAAAAAAACAAACAAAAAAACTTTAACAACCAACTAGAATATTAATAATTACATTGATTAGTAAAAATTTCTTTGTAATTCCAAAACCCGTAACAAAATGAAACATTCGAAACATATATATCAACTAAGTTCAAGAAACGTGTTTCATGAAGCTGATATGCTTCGTAGCATCTATAATCATTTTTGGGTTTCTAATGTAGCGGAGGTGATTCCCCAACTAAGCAATTCATGATTGGCAAACCGGGTTGTCTTGTGCCATGCGATAGGTGAACCGATCGATAAGCATTTTGACTACTGACCAGCTCCAAATCCATAGCCTTGCATATGAGAAATCTTTTCATTGATCAAGTGAAGCAAAGTCTCAATAAAATATGTTTAAGGCTAATACATTCAGTTTATTAATGATCTTACGGAGCATCATGTAACAAGCATGAAATTTAAGTTACACTCATCATGGGATGATTAGTCGGCTATACTCATCATGAGAGATTAGTTGGGTGGTAAAAGTCCAGATTACCTCTTAGTTTAGAAAAAAAAAAAAAAAAACAAGCATGATGAAATTTAAGTTGTGTACCTTCTTGAATCACTTTCTCAACAAAAAGTGCCTTTTTCATAGGCATCTGATGAATGAACTTCGTATACGATTAATTTTGTTTGTGAATATAAATCAAAGATATTTCAAGGAGTTAATCTTAAAAAAGGTATATATCTTCAATTTGATAAACTTATGTTATAAAGAAAAGGTAGGTTGCTAAGTGTAAGAAATTCTAAATCACTTCAGTCATTTTTCAAAGTTCAAAAAATATTCGATACATTTCTACTAATCTTTCTCAAAATAAAAATAGAGATAATAGGATTTTGATATCATGTTAAATCTAAAGAAAATTTACAATTTCAAATATTTTTTGAAATCCGAAATGAGAAATCTAATATTACTTTTCACAAAAGAAAATTTGGTTTACTATACAAAAAAGTATTAGATTGAAGAACCAAAAAAAACACAGACCCTCGAATAATTAATACTTTTTCTTCTGGATAAGTAAAAATATCCTACAAATTGATATTGACGAACCAACTAACTCAATCCGTGTCCACCAATAATCCCCAATTCAATAAGACAAGGGTATATATATATTTTAAAATATCTAATTTGGATTTTATCTAACTAAACCGTTACATAACCGAATCGGTTTGAAAAGAGTATCGGTTCCTAATTTTTAATTTTACTTTTTCTTTTCTTTTCTCAAACCATATCGTGAAGTAATTGAGCTCCCATCAAATTCCTATAAGGCAAATTCTGAGCTTGATCATCATCCAAAATGGACGGTGCATATTGAACCGATCCTTCTTCAATGTGGTCCCTACCGTAGTAAAGTGGGCCCCCTTGAGCCGTCACAGGAGACAAAGCTAAACTCACACCACCGTTCTGTAACCCAAGGGTCAACGACACGTCACGTGTCCCTCCTTCACCAGCGTATGTCACAGCTTGGTTACCGTATAATGAAAAGTCAAACGTTGACCCATACGACGACGTCGTTCCTTGGTTGTTTTTGTGACCGGTTTTTGTGACTATTGAAGATAGAGATTCCGGTTCGACCCGCATTATCTGGTTTGGGTCCGGTTTAGTCTCGATGAGCATTGGATTTGTAATCTCCATTTGTTCTCCTCTTGTTTCTTCACAATACATTTCTTCAATCATTGGTTTCCATAGCCTAACTCTTGCATTGATGAACCAATTTGATACCTAACAATTTGGTTTATTATAAAATTAAGTTCAACTTTCATTTCTACAAAAGAATAATATCAAAATTGGAGAGTTTCATTTCTTACCTGACTTCTTGATAAACCGGTTTGTCGGGCTAATATATGTTTATCAACATCGCTTGGATATCTGAAAAATAAGAAAATTTTACTTTAGTCTTGTAAATTAAATGATAGTTTAATTACAAATGGATATAATTAATGATTGAAGAATGATGCAAAGAAATGGAAGCTAAGGTAAAAGGTTTGGTGAAAACTAACAAGATGTTTCATTGTTTGATCAGTGTTTGGGAATTTGATGAAGACAAGTCTTACATATGATAATTATATAATTTTTGTGAAAGATAAAAAAATAATAATAATAAATAAAGGAAAAGAAGAAAAAGAGAAAAAAACAAAATAAAAACATGGAGAAAAGCAAGGAGTTATGCATCTTTTGTTAGTGTTAGGTAAAGAACATTGATTCTCTCTCTGAATCAACTTTGTACCTTTCTCCATTTCTGTCTTTCATCCACCAGTTAAATTTTTCTTTTTAAAATTATTAACAATTATATAAAAAATATATTTGTATACATATATTTACATGTATGTATATGTTTGTACACTCACTTTCACACCAATGATGCAATTGAAAGAAAAGAAAAAGGAAAACAAAAAGCTATCTATGCAATATAACAGATTAAGGAAGATTGTATCCTCAACATGTCAAGTCAATCTCAATCTGTCAATATAAAAATGCATATATCTTTTATATGTTCACAAATATTCATGTAAAAAACTATATACTATATTGTCAATGTTTTAAAAGTTTAGTGTACGTGATGTTCAAAGTTCACATAAAAAGTTTAAGTCTACGTGATGTTCAAAAGTTCACATAAAAATATTATACTAATTAATGTAATTTGTTTAACCTCTCAATATATGCAATTCTAATAAAAATATTCAAACTAGCTAGCATCATCCTTAAGATTTAACATTCATGTGGCATCAAACTAATTACTTTTAAAAGACACATAATTAGTGATTGGTATATGATTAACCATAGTAACTATATGATTCACGTTATTAAAAAAAATAACTTACGGGTGAAGAAAGTGTTCAAAGAGCCATGCTCTTAACGTTGTGACCGCGCGTTCAGGCAAACCGCGTTGTGGACGCCAAGGATGAGCGTCCACGAGACTCATTTGGCGATACGATTTCTGCTGCCGCAAAGCTTGATCTAGCAATCTCAGACGCGGAGTTTCGCCTCGTGCCGCGACTGAGACCGCACGAGTATCCTCTTCTCTTTCTCCTAAAGCTTGACTTGTTGCTTGAATTTGTCCCACGAGTCCATCTTTTAAACACCGAAAATGCCTAGACATTGCCCTCGACGCTAACGCCGTGTATATCTCAGCCGCTCCTACTCCAACTGCTGCCTCAAACCCTGCGGCCGCAACTCTCATTTGCTCTCGGTAATGTGCATATCTTCTTTTAAGCTGCCAAAGAAAACGCAAACTTTTTTTCAATCACATCGCGCGTATAAATGTAGAATGAGTAATTCATGAAAAAGAAACAAACTGTTATGGCTTATGATGATGAAATTGATTGCTATTAATATTGAGGACCACTAGAGTCTCCAAATTAGATCAAAGCGAAGAAAATAATGTTTATTTTGGTTCTATATAAAAAGGAAATAATAAGTAAGGGAATTTAAAAGGGTTAAATCTTTTTTCGTAGTGTTACGATCGAACTTGTTTTCGATGAGAGAATACATGAAGGAATGAAAACAAAAAGGAATCTTTTTATCTTACATTTTAAAAAATAAAAATATATATGGACCTTAATCAAGAATCGAAAAAAAACAAGATTTGTGGGTATTTCACATTTTTAGAAATAAGTTGAAACAAATTAAAACTAATTTTTTTTTTAAGAAACCCATGACATGTTTTGAAACAAGATTTGTGGGTATTTTACATTTTTAGGAAATAAGTTGAAACCAAATAAAAAAAAATAGTTTTTTTTTCAAGAAACCCATGAAATAATTTTGATGACATAGAGTGAATATATACCTCTTCAAGCATGGCGAGTAACTTGGCTTTTCTTTTTTGAAGTTCCATGAACTCAAGAGAGTGAAGTGGTGGAACATGTTTCTTTGATGAAGTAGTTGCAGATTGATCATGATCGTTGTTGTTGTTACTTGTGTCCCATTCTTCTTGTTGTTTGCCCTTTTGCTTCCTCTTGTTCTTCATCATCATCACTTCTTCATCACTTTCCTTTACTCCTAGACTGCAAAACTCACTCAGTAGCTCTTGAGCTGGCCTCAAATACTTGGAGCTTCCAATCTGATTATGATTATGATTATGATGCTGATGGTTGTTGTCGTTTTGGTGGTGACTATTCATCATCATCATCATCATCTGGTTGTGTTGGAGATTTTGATGATGTATTGATTTACCAGAATACCCTCCTTGTTGGGGTCTGAGTTCGAAGGGTTGGAGACTGATGCTTGTAGGATTCGAGGAGGAGAGAGAAAGAGAAAGACCTTGGCTTGGTCTTTGTGGTGGTCTCTCATCATTTACTGCACTTGGGAAACTATTATTAACATTGCATAGTCTCATAGAAGATGAAGAATCTTCCAGAAGCTGATTCTGATCACTACCACCACTTGTCTGATGATGATGCTTGGAGAAGTCTATCATCATCCCCATGTTGGAGTTTGAGCCAAAGATCTGATGATTATAATGATGTTGTTGTTGTTGTTGATGATCGGTTGAGTTATGGTTTGTCTCACCAAACCCTTGGATCTGATTAATCATTTGATGATCTTGTTGTTGTTGATGATGGTTATGGACATAGAACTGATCATCTCTTGCCATGTCTCAAGATTTGAAAACCCAAAAAGAAGAGAAGAAAAACAAAAAGAAACTCCTTTTGGGTTACAAGACAAACACGAGTTTCATCAAGATCTACAAGAAGAACCCATATCTCCAAGAAATTTGAATAGAATCAATAAACAAATAAAAGAAAGCAAACTTTTTCATACCATGATCAGTTTCCAAATCACGAGAAAGAGCCAAAGAAATATAAACAATAGAGAGATAGCTCTAAAACCCTACAAGAAAAGTTTGCATAAAGATATGAATTATTTCTTTGGTGAAGATTTTAAGAGAGAGAGAGAGATTAGGAGAAGAAGATAGAAGAATAAAAGAATTAAACAGAAGAGATATAACAGAGAAAAGAGAGAGAGGAAAAAGAGATTGTGTGGCTTCACCTCTCTCTTCTTTTGTACTTTGATTAAAAAACATTTAATTTTTCTTTTAGTATGGGTCTGTATTAATTTGTACTACAGGCAAAATAAATAATTCTTTTTTATAAAATGGTAAAATAAAAATAAAAATAAACCTAGGAAGAGAAAATATCAGATGGGTATATCTTCAGAGATCAGAAGATAGGTGATCATGACCCTCCCATAGGCTCTATAGCTACAACCCATCAATGTTTAATCTCTCTCTCTCCCCCACAAGTTGGTCAAAATGCTTGACAATCAAAAAAAACATTTTTAAGTTATTTATTTTTTGTCAAAATGTTTTTTCATAAATATATAGTTTCTTTGATTAATTGTTGAGAAAAAAAATCTTTGATTAAAATTTAACATTTCTCTTTGCTAATTTTATGTAACTATACATACATTTTGTGTATTTTTGGTATATACATATATACGATGTGTATTCTTTTTCTTCATCTTTGACTTCGTATTATTATTCTGACCAAGAAAATACTACAGGTGTCTCCCTCTGTTCTTTAATTTTTCTTCGTTCAATTATTAAGAACCTACTAATTAATTTTACAAGAAAATTCAAAAAAGTTGATACGTGACCTATATATATATATATATATAAATATATACACGTATTAGCCTATACGTACATTGGTCCAGTGATTAATTTAAACGAAGGTTAAAAAGTAGAGAACCTTTGCCGGGTACACAAAGTAGCTACAAACCGTCATATGACATATCCTTACGTTGATTTAGTTATTTATTAAACGTATTTAGTATTTAAATGTGTTTATATATATGAATTTAGTATTTTGATAAATATTTATAAACCTATACGTGTAGCATGCGTGTGTGTGCGCGCTAATATATAAACGAAATTAATATGTTATCTACAAAAATGATGCAAATTTTGGTGTAGTTAGATTGGTTTGCTTATGTAAGCAACTTTGTTATTAAAGGTTTTTTGCAACTACTTTTTATACATTTTTTTTTTTTGATAAAGAACTTTTTATACATTTCTATGAAGCATAACGTCTCCCAAATAATACTAGAACATTGACGATGGTTTTCTAATTCGAAAAAATAATATTCTACATATGATTCAGCCAGTCACGTGAATGTACAAATTTTAACTTAGTAATCGTACAAATGGTGTATCCATTTCTATATATAAATAATTAATATATAATACACGAACGGTATTACGTATACCTATTTTGCTCCTATATTTTATCAGCTTTATAACAGCTTTATTTTACAATAAATAATAAATTAATTAAATAAAATGAATAATATTGGAAGGTGTAGAAGATAAATTTCGCCAGAAGAATTTGCTCGTAAAACTTATATATACATGCATGGTAAGGTTCATATTTATTCGTTTCAAATCTGATCAAATTATACGAATTAATATCAGTTAATAATATGATTTTTTGGGAGAAATTTATAGACCAAAAGTAATGTGTATATATATATATATAGGCGTTGGTGTATAGATGGAGAGGTAAACAAATGAAAGAGAACGAATCCCAAGAAATCAAACTAGAAGTAGAAGTTGAGTTCAGGCTTTTCTCAGATATGTCTCAGTGTCACTTCTCTTCTGTTTAACAATAATTATTAAACTATCTCATAAATTTAATATAAACATTTTGATATCAATAATAATACAATATATGTATAGCGATTGTAGTCCACAGAAATGTTGTCAATATTTGTTTTGCACGCTACGAGAAAGAGATTTTAAATATTAAAGAAACGACTGGGTTTGATTTTTGAATTATGTTGTTAGTCCCTAATTAACTAATCAAGAAAGTTTCAATATTAAATTATTTGTCACACAATAGATCCTCTTTCTTCTAATTAAGGACAAGAGTTATAAAATTAAAATCACTATATATTTTTTTACGTTTTTATTTTAAAAAAGCATATTTAAAAATTAATGTATACAGTACTTGGTGAAATTAATTATAAGAAGCGATCTTTGAAATAACAAAAAATATATTAAGAAGTTAGTTAATTATTTATATAGCTTTTTAAGTAGGATAATCTTGATTAGTTAACAATCAAGCCAACTTGTAAAAAAAAAACATTAAAAGATACATGAAAGAGACAAAAACAACACTGTGTTTGTAGTTATTTAACCACACAATATTAATAGAATCACCCAAAAAGCTTAATTTTTTAATTAGATGGATAAACCCATGAGTTTTCTTATAAATGACAAATTTGAATATAACTTATAACCAACAATATATCAGAACAATTTTGATATTACTTGTGTAGTAGAATCTTCACACTCACAATGCTTAGTTATAGTATATTAATTACATCAAGTTCATGCCAAGAAACCAAGAAATCGTCTAATCTCTACTAACTTCTAAAACTAATCATTTACATTTACGTTACATCTTTTAATAAATACTACTCCCTTTCCTTTTGTATAATATTACTTGATGTTTAAAGTTTCTACACACAAATTAAGAAATCATTTAATTTTCTATTTTTTTAATATAATATCATCAATTACAAAATAATTCAACTAATAAAAATATAATCTGCATAATTCAAACAGTTAAAAATTACAAAAACATAATTAATTTTACATTGAAAATTGAAAATATCATCTAATTTAAAACAAAAAAAAACCTTCAAAAACATCTTCTATTATAATATGGAAGGAGTATAAAACTATTAGATCAAATAATCAGATAATTACAGGATAAGAATATCCAAAACTTTGTGGTTTACATATATAATAACAACAAACTAATAGTTTCAGAATTTGGGATATTTATAATTGTTGTCAAGAATTTGTTCCCAAACTAAGGGACTGTGCATGAGAGGTGATTAAGTGGTCCTCCATTTTCTTTTCTTTCTTTCTTCTTCTTCTTTTGTAATTTATTTCTTTTTTCTATTCAATTCGACCCAAAAAATGCATTTATTTTCTTCATCTTGGGACCATATTCTTTTTCACTCATTTTTTCTCCAATTCTTACATTTTGTTTTTCTGGATATACATATTTAAAAGAACTAGATTTATGATACATCTTCTCACACGCGCCAGTTCTTAAAAAACAACTCATTAAATAAAGCATGATATGAGATAAAGCAACATAAAAATAGGACACTTCAAAGTAATAGTATGTTAACATTCATTACCAAAAGAATGATTAAATAACAAAATTTTACAATGAAATAACCTATAATATGTTTTATTGTATAAATTTTTGTCATTTATATTGAAACTAAACGCCACAATTTTGTTTAACTCCATAAGAAATGTTATAATTTTTTGAAATAATTTTGAGAAATGCCACTTTTGAAATGTCATTTTTTAAAAGTATCATTTTTTCAAAAAATTTGCGAAAATATCATTTTTTAAAAATCATTTATTCAATATATCATGTATGTTTGGGTTAACTATATTGTATTAGGGTTTAGTTTTGATTACTTAGGATTTGTTTGGGATCAAAATATTTTAGAGTTTAGAATTTTAAGATTTAAAGTTTAAAAATTCTTAACTAGTGATATTTTTGTAAATGGACAATCTATATTAATATTTTTGAAAATAGACACACCAAAAATAGTATTTTTACAATTACCCTATTTTTTTAGCTGCACAACCTTTTGATAATATGAATTTATAGCAAAACGCTTTTAATTTTTGAAAAATTTATTGTAAGCTTATCTTAAGAGAAATGAAATTATTTTAAATTATATATTAGATTTAAGTTGATAGGTTGTAACATGTTAGGATAACTTATCAAAATTGATAAAAAAATTATGTTAATAAAATGCAAAGAAACTATATATCCAAACTGACTGGTGTTTGTAGAAGTTCCCTCAGTCCAGTGGTTTGGCAGATGGTTTGTTAATGTTTCTACACATACAAGTATGAAGTTCGAGTCATGGAGAATAAAATTACAATGAAGACAAAATTTACATGAGATTTTCAGCGTGGTGCAATGAGAGTCGTCCGGAGTAGTCCCACATGTCAAGACTAAAATTGTCCGTTGTATAATCGTCCGTGTAATTATTCTAATAATTTGTAATATTTTATAAATCTAGACGATTAAAAAAAAACTGACTGATGTTATTACTGAATTTTAGCATCATATTATTATTCATAGATAATATTAAAAACTAACTAATATTATCTATAAATATTTTAAAGTACATTTAATATCATATTTACTTTTAAACAAATTCGATATAAAAAGCAAGAAAAATAAACACAAATATAAAATTTGATTAATGCGTTAGGTGTTATCTCAATTTATATGTCCATTCCATTTTTTTGAAAGTTCGATTAGATAAACTCTAGCGTATTTTAAAATATCATGTATATATGTAGCTATTTAGTGTATCATAGTTATATTAAAAAATTTGGTATTTTAAAATATCATGTATATATTTAATATTTTTATCTTCTATAGTTTTATGATTCAACAAATGTAAAAAAAAAGTTTCAATCAAGAACTAATAATTTAACTGATAAATATTTCAGGCAAAACCTATAAAAATTACTAGTTTGAATGATATTTGGGACAAAACTAATACATTTAAGGATAGTACATATTTAAGGATAGTACATATTTTAGCCTTAAACCTTGTGGTATTTTAAAAAAGAAAAGAAATAGATGTAAGAGTTGTTTGTAACATTAATAGTCAATAAATACAATATTTTCTCCATTTCATTATATTGTTTTATTTCATTTGGTGTTTTTAAATTTTGTATGCAAATTAATTATGTTTTTGTTATTTTTTATTATTTAAATTCTATAGATTATATTTTTAGTGGTTGAATTATTTTGGAATTAATGTTTTATATTGAAAAATTAAAAAAGTAGAATTTTAAGCATCAATAAAAATGAAGTAGAAAGAATATTAAATAAAGAAGGTTTAACACGTGATATTCACGCGCCACAATTGAGAGTGGACTGGCGATTATTTACATAAAAAAGGAAGTGGTCCAACCGAAACGGAAGCTCTTTCCGCCGTTTCATACCAAATTCCACAAAGAATCCTTTTTTCTTTCTTTCCAAATTACCGAAACTACCCCTTCTTATGGACGACGTCATCACTTCAGACCTTTTTATTTTAATGCCGAAAGTGCCCCTGTGCTGCAGTTCTTACCTCACTCTGATTTTTTACTCGTAATATGTTCTTGTTTTCTTTTCTGCATTTATTCTTTCTTCTAATTGAAATGAATTTTGTTGCTTTAGAAAGAATGATACAATTAGTTTTTTCTTTGTTGCTGTTAAAGATTACCATTTAGTGAGGACCTCAAGTCATAAAAATATTTAGATGAGAAAGAATAATAAGAAATAACAAAATAATTAAAAAATAGCGAAAAAATTTTAATAATAATATCGGTTAAATTAATATTAAATTTACTACAGTTACAAAAAATATATTAAAAAAATAATGTATTTTTCGCGTATAGTTAAAAAAAAAAATGATATCATGTAAATATTACATATTGTCACTTAGTGCTATTTTTCACATAACTTTTGAACATGAAAAAGATTATCATATGTATCACTAATTGCCTTGCAAAACAAGCTTTGAGCTATGTACTTGTAAGGTCAGGATAACATGAATGAAAAGCTTACCCCTTTGATAAAAAATAAATAAATGTATCACTAATTATTAGCTAACGTAAATTTATATCATATGTAGGAGAAAAAAATTAAACAAGCTCTATGTACGAGTACGATTTTTAGTTATAGGGTATTGCTTTACTATGGATTAAAACATTTATAAAGGTAAACAGAGATACATTTATTATCAAACAACAGGAAATTGAAATGTTTCTAACATAGAAAAGGAGCATCCATGATAATTTAAGGTGATACATAAAATAAAACAAATCAATCATAACCGTTAAAAGAATACAAGAAGAAAAAAACAACGAGATCATAAGTGTGGAAAAAAGGAAAAATCTGAGAGATCTGATAAATGTCTGAGACAGTACACAGTTTTGAGCTTTAGGGTTTATAATTGTTCTTGAAACTTGAAACTAGAAACTGCTTCAAACTCATCATGATCTCACTCTCCCTTCTTTATACATTCTTGCAGACTTGTTCATAGAGTGGTCCAACTTTACATATCCACATTAATATATATATATATATTACATATCCACATTAATATATATATATATATATATATATGAGAGAATGGAACAGAGAGAAGTGGTATATATGTTTGCCCCTTAACCAAAGTTGTTTCCTAATTATTGCTTAGGGGACCAGTTCTTTTGGTCCTTCAATGTGAATACTTCGAAAATATATTTTCCCATAACTATGTAATAAATAATATTGACTCTTTATTTGTAACTTTAATATGTATGATTTGAGTGCTTAGCCAATGTTTTAAAAACTAAATGAATAAATAATGTTGAATTCTTGTTCGGATCACTGGGTTAATAATAAGGTCAAGCCATTTAACAAATACAAAATATATGAAGTCGAGTCTCTCGAACTACATGTTGCATTAAATAACTGTTGTAATATTTTATTGTTTCTGTAAAAATAAAAGTGAAAATGCCTAGATATATTTATATGTTTTCAGCTAAAGCTAGTTTTTAATCATTTTTTTCTTTGTTAACAGTTATTTTGAATATTAGTAACATTTTATTTATCTTAACTTGGACAAATTCTAATTTAATAAGAAAATGTTGATTAGTGGCAAAGATTAATCCAGCCTATTTTGTTTTTCTAGATAACGGTTGAAATAATTTGAACGAACAGATTAAGTTAAGAAAAAAAACTAGTAGAATTTGAAAAGTACTTAGTGAGTAGTGACAATTTTATGACCGATATGTTACATAACTCGGAAGATGTTATGTTTGAACAAATAGGGTTAAATGGACCCTCCCTATATTTAGTATTTACACATTTGCAATCCGAAACAGTTGTTTTCATATATATATATATATATATACGAAAACAACTGTTTACTTTTATATATATACTAATTAATAAGTTTTTTAAGAAAAAAATATGATATACTACTCTTTTTACTTATGAGAAAAAAAAACTATAATACAATTATTTCCCTTACATTGTTTTGTTAATATTTTCATTTAAACCTCAAAACTCAAAATGAGGGTAACAAAGAAGAAAATGACATGTAATTTATCACTTGGATATATGTAATTGGAAGCGAACCTTTCCTTTCAATATATTATCTATTATTCATTTATTTGTTTATCAAGTTGAATCAAAATCATCCAAAAGCAGTTTTATTAGCTTTATCGGCAGTTTGATACAACAATAAGGCTTGATAGATACATTAGTATCACAATCTTAGGGTCATTTTGTGTCAATGGTAACAGAAATTTCTGATTGAGAGACATGTTCCCATTCCACAAAAATTATATATACATCTACTCTTAACAAAACTAAAATTACAAATCCTAAATATAAATATTGTGAAAAAAAAAGATTAAATAGAGAGGGTACAAAACAAAACCTAGGATTGGAACTTCGAACATAACTCAAATCGATAATGACATATTTTTATGGATCATGTGAATTGTGAACCGCAAAAAAATGATCTTCCTATCCGAAGGTGTTATATTTCTATTCAATAGAAAATACTAGGAGTAATATTCAAAATTTCATCAAAATTAAAACAAGTAATGAAGTTATTTTGAATTAGTTTTTTGATGTCTTATCTTTTATCATCATCATAATAATTCAAAGAATAGTTGATAGTTGCTTCTTTTCAGAGCTTAAGAATAGAAAAGGAAAAATCAAATCGAAGACTCGTTTCTAACTGATGAAAGTGAGTTTTGAAAATAATTGTGTTTCCAAAAAATTTAGACCATAGATCAAATGAGAAAAATCTCACCAAATCTGATCATGACAATAATTATTATTATTATTATTATTATTATTATTATTATTATTATTATTATTCGCTGTTAGAAAAATCTTTTGTAAATAAGTACATCAACGTCGAATTTAAAAGAAATAAAGTAAATACATTACAAAATTAATAGTTTTTTTACAAGATTAATTAATTATTATGTCATTGTTAATCTATATATTATATATGATATAATATATCATAAATTCCCCCCCCCCTCCCCTCCAACTAATACGTACTAATGTTCTTTATATATAATTTAACACGTATGTATGTGACGTATATTTAAAAAATCCACGTGACATATTGTATAATAAAATTTTCACTTGGTGTTTTTTTTCTGATAAAATTTTTATTTTTCACTATGCATTGCTTAAGTGATACAATTAGAATATTATATCTTTGCACGTATGCATAACATATTACTGCATACTATAATTATAACTATTGTTTTAAATTGTTAATTTTTTTTTTTGAAACTTTTAATTGTTAATTCTTGTTAGTTTATACATATTTAAAGGTAATTTATCAGATCACGCAATTGACTATTAGGTAATCATTATAAAAAGAGGGGATTACTATAAGAATTGCATGGAAAACAAGTCTCGTGGTTTGATAAAAAAAAAAGAATGCATTGAATTTCCTTTTTTCTTGTTGCTTTCGTAAATAAAATTTTATATTTTAATTATTCGATAGTCATATATCTTACTGGTCAATTAAAATAAATAGATAAATGATAAATCCAACTTGTAGTGCCGACTATTTAAATTTAACATCTCAAATTCTAATTTCCCGGCCAGAAATTGGAGAGAAATTAAGTTCATGGTTAGCCTAAACCGATCGGCTCAGGAGCATCATCGTACAAAAAAAAATTAGAGAAGCATCAAAAGATTTGTTTTCTTTCTTTATAGGCCTAATTGAACAATGAAGAAGACGTTTAATAGTCGTCAGACTAATGTACCCAAAAAAGATCAAAAACCCAAATCGAGCTTAGATTTTGCCGATCCTAAACCAGAGAGACAAGGAAAAGCCCATTTTTAACATTTTTGCGTGAGGTCCAATATAGTTGGCATAGGCCCATTTTAAAATTTTTGCGATGAGGGTCAATTGCAATACCACATTCACTAATACATTTACATTCATCAGCTTTAAAGTTACAATATATTTGTTTTTTTTTTTTAAATGTCTACTCATTCATTGAGTACAAACATGATAAAAAAATTGATACATCAAGAATGCGTCAACGTAATATTAATTCAAATAGACATCAACAAACACATAATTTACTATAACAATGAACAATGAAAAAGTTAATTTACCATGGCCATGAAAGAAGCCCTACTTCAAGCATCGACGAGAAACCTCTCGGAATTCACCATGGCCTCAGATTCCCTACAACTAATCAATCTCCTCAAAGATGGTAAACCCCAATTAGAGATCTACGAGATCTTGGAAGATATCACCAAAATCGCAAGCGATATAAATATCTCCTTCGATTATGTTCCTAGATCTGATAACAAAGAAGCTGATGCGCTTGTAAAATCAGATTTTAATATTGTACCAAACAACCTGGTTTCTGGCCGGTTTAATGCAATGAATCGAACCTTTTAGACCAAAAGAAGAAGAAGTTAATTTACAGATGATTTCGATACGAAACCCTTATTCGGTAATGAATTAGTAAATCTGTTAAAAAAATTTCATAATCAAATCCAATTCGATGAGATTGTTTTTCTTCATTATCATCTTTTGGATAAAACTCCATAATTGTCTAAGGTTGTGGATGATACTCAGTGTCCCATGTTCATTCCTATTCTGGTATCGCTCAGTCCGTCTAATAAAAATTGATTTCACCAATCTAAATAGTGTACATTTCACCAATCTAAATAATGTACGTGTCATATATACTTATATAAGATAGATGTAAGTAAATGTGTATAATTAATTTGCATGTAGATACAAGAAAGTGTAAATGTGGGAACGTGAAATGTTGGAGGAAGAGAAGATGAAGGAAGTGTGTGGGTCAGTGCTGCTTTGGCACATTCAGACATTTTATTCAGGTCCCCATATGACTTGACTACCACTCTCTTTCTTTCTCTAGTAGCTCATTATTATTGTTTCCATCAAATGAATACGAAGATATATATATATATATTTATTTTTACAACAAGCTAAGTGAACGATTACGGTTGCAAATGATCATGATTTGTTATATGTAATTTATATTAGTATTTCCGTTTTGTTATTATTTTTATGTGATTGTTACTGTTAAATTTTGTAATAATATTGATGTATCATTCATTGAATTATTATGATTACGTAACAACACTATATGAATATTAGTAATTAATGAACTATCCACTGTAAAGTTAAATAAACAGCAAATCCAGTAGAAAAAATAGCAAATCACATAAAAGAAGTTAAGTATACAGAAGAAAAAAATGGATGAAAGCGGTAATCATTTCCAAACAATAAAAATTACCAATCAAACTTTTAGTATTTACCTAATGTTTATGCTATTGAGCGTAATTTTAAATATGCTCTCTTTTTTTATAGTGTTGAAACAAATGATAATGTTGGCATCTTTTTCGTTGGAAATCAATTTATTGTTTTCTTAATTGAAATAATATATAGTCAAATCAATAGACGTAGATAAAATTGAATTGAAGTAAACCGAACAATATGTCTTCTCGTCACATTTATTTGTCGTATGCGGCTGCACATAGACACCTAAATAATAATGTTTAAAAACATTAATGTTCTATATGAAGGAAATTTTTAATACCACATATTCATAATCTATAGTCTTGTATAGTAGCTAATTTATCTAGGCATGTATAAATTCAAAAAATATATATACACACATATAAGTTGGCATTCTATTTTTTTTGTAAATGTGAGGGACAAAGACAAATCTGATGTTGAAATTTGCACTAAAAACAAGCCTCAAAACAAAACAGTTGTCGGGTCCATCCTTTTTCTGTTCTTTTATTTTACGTTTTCTTATCGATGAATTTATAATATTTGTTTTATTTATAATTTTTTTTCCAAAACTTATGCAACTGTTACGTTGATTCGTGGAACCATCTGAAACCATTTAAATCCGTTTGTCCACATCTTCATGTTTTCTTATGTACACTTTCTTGAATTTTTTATATCCTTTATTATCTTCTTTGCTTTTTTCTCAATTTGTTTCGGTTAGTTAAATTAGGTTACAAATCTGATTAGTTTTTATTTTTAATGAAGATCATGAATCTGATTAGTTTGAGGCACATATGCGAAGATAAATTCCTTAAAGTGGTGCGTCCATGGCTAACAATTATGGTATAATTAATAATCTTTGGTAGGTGATTTATATTATTAGTGGGGCTGATATATTTTCATATGAATTTAAATCTCTGTATTGTAATTGGTACAAAATAAATAAAATAGATCGGAACTTATAAATCTATTTTTTAATTATATTTTTTATAACATACTCCCTCCGTTTCTGAAAGAGTGTCATTCTACCACTTTAATTTTGTTTCAAAAAGAGTGTCGTTTTGTATTTTCAATGCAGATTTTTAAATAAAATTCCAGTTTTGTCCCTATTGTTTTAATGTATTAATTGCAGAGATAAATTTATTTAGTGTATTTACAAAGGGTAAAATTGAAATTTTATTATTTTTCTTAATTGGCGTGAATATGGTTAAAATGACACTCTTTCAGAAACAGAGGGAGTATAAAGTTATAATTTTTTTTTTTAAAGTTAAATATATAGAATATCACCCACGTGTATATATATATCCCACTCTTCTTCACCATTTCTCTCCTTCCCGATTCTAAGCGCTCTCTCTCTCTCTCTCTCTCTCTCACGGCGAAGCCATGGGTTTTCCGGTAGGTTACACGGAGCTCCTCCTCCCAAGAATCTTCCTTCACTTTCTCTCTTAGGCTTAATCCGAAAACTCATTTACACCGTTTTCCGGTTAATGGGTCTACCCGACTTCCTCGAATCCGACCCGAATTCATCTTCCTCATGGCCGGAACCACCGTCAATTTCCACGGCGGCGTATCACTCAGAAAGGTCTTTCTTTTACCCGACGGCGGTAAAACTTGCCGGAGAAATTTTACCCATTGTCAGATTCTCAGAGCTAAACCGACCCGGATCCGGATCCGAATCCGATTGTTGCGCGGTGTGTCTCCACGATTTTGAAAACGAAGATGAGATCCGACGGCTGACGAATTGCCAACACATCTTTCATCGGAGCTGTTTGGACCGTTGGATGATGGATTATAATCAGATGACGTGTCCACTTTGTAGAACGCCGTTTATTCCTGATGATCAACGGATTTGGTCCGAATCTGAATTTATCGGACAATCAATTTAGAAAACTTTTTGTTTGTTGGGAAATGGGATTTTTTTTTTTTTTGTGTTTTCTTGTTTTTTTTTTTATTTTAGTTGGGTTGAGTATGTAAATAAAAATTATAGGTGCTGCGTAGTAAATAGAAGAAGGGATTTTGTATTATCCGTTGAGAAAAACATGGAAAAGAAAATGAAAATCTAAATTTTTACTATTTTTAGAATTTGCTTCTCCAATTTTATAGGGAAATCAAATAATAATATATCAGAAGATAGTGATTCTTTTACTCTGGAATCTCTGACCTTTCTTGGAACTTTTTTTGCAGTATTTGGTGTCCTAAAATAATCTGAATTTAAAATCCTGTTTTTAAAACTGACAAAACTCCATTATACCGTCCAAAAATCCTGTTTAAAATCTGTTTAAAATTCTTACTTATTTATTATTGATGTTAAATTTTTAAACCTCTTCTCTCATCCAAATAATTGAAACTCATTATAAAAAATAAAAATAAAAATAATTGAAACTCATGGTAAGTTTAAAATTATCATCAAATAAAACTCAAGAAAAATGAGAAGCAAATTCATAGTAGTTGACTGAACCATCTCATTCAGCCTGGTCATAAGACCAAGCATGCCGCCGAGCAAACTAGCACGTATTCGACTCCACCATCTCATTTAGCATGTTTCTACTATCAAACCCGCATCAAACTGGCAAGGGTTTGGCTCATGCATCTTCATCGACCTTCTCCCACACACAATTGGCCGAGTAAAAACTTATGCGTTTTCAACTATTCATTTGTGACACAATTTTTCTTTGGTCGATCTAATTCAATTTTTAAATTTTTAAACTTTGTTTAAGTCACTTTTCAACTTGAGCTTGATTTTTTACAAACTTTTGCTTATATTTGTTTTTAGAAGAATTTCTGACTTTGTAGTATTTCTGTAGAAAACTTGTGAATCCATTTACTATTATTGCAATTTCATTATGTTTTTCTTCATATATTCTTTTGGTATTTATTATTGTTATATGTGTGAGTAGTTCTTTAATTAGGTTTTAGAGTTTCTAAAAAATTTCAGAATTTGATTGATTAAGATGTTTTCTTTTACTAAAAAGCTTGAGATAAGTTTATTTATTGTAAATACTATCTTTGATAGAAATTATTAAGGGAATTGTAACTTGATTTTTTTATCTAGGTTTTTCTTCGTGTTGAAACTTGATTTATGATCTTAAACTTTTCAACGCATTAAAAGTGTTTATTTTTTCTTTTATCGTTTTTTAACTTTTTTTTATCAGTGGTGGGACACAACAGACTGGCCCACTAGCCCATTTTAATTTTCCATCGAGATGGTTGGGATCGAACCTAGGTGCTTGAGAAGCGTGCCTAGTGGATAAAACCGCTGCACTATAATGCTCTCGGCAAAAATGATTGTTTAAAAGTCTGAAATTATATATATATTACGATATTATTGTTAACATATCGAACTTGAATTTAATAGATTTGTAACCTCATACATTCAAACGGTAAGTTCTAATCTTAGGTTGTCAGATATAGAAACATATTTTACGACACCATATTAATTTAATTTCATGATTTGAGTTTTCGAACTATTCCTAATCAACACTTCCATATGATTTATCTTTTTTTTTATGCATGTTTGAATCCTTGTGAATTAACTGGTGCTCAATGCTTTGAATTTGTAGTTTACATCGGTTTTCTTAGTATAACGTCTTTGTAACAGAACAAAATATCATATTTTATCTTTAGATTAATTCTATATCTAGCATTTTTTATACAACACTTGATTTGTGTTATGTGACGCTTGATTTTCGTGAATTAAATTTTTAGAAACTATCTCGGTTTGTTATACATTTGCTATAATTTGGATATCATTTAATGTCGAAGTATAGAAATACACATGCCAATACAACGCATCCGTAACAACTGACGGAATACACATGCCATTACAACGTATACGTAGATATACTTTTTTTTGACTTTGGAAGTTTCGGATCTTTGATCCATAATCTCTCCGGTGTCCAGAACCAACCATTGATAATACCATATTTAAGACGTAAATCATCTCTTCCAAGTAAAGTTGAATTAGCTTGAAAATTTATTCTCAAGATCACTAGACTACTAATTACTTAGTTTCGGCAGATGTACTTTGCCTATCAAAACAAGCACAATGTGTCGACTAAAAATATCTCTAACCGTGTCACGAAAATTTCAATGAAAGATCTCACCTACTATGCTGACGCAACCGCTACAATATGACATATATATCGTTCTTATGGTTAACAAAAATGATAAACACATAACACACGGTATCGTTAAACTATTTGTGAATCGCTATCATTTCTTTTACTTTTTCAAATTGTTTATTTATCGAAAACAGTTTCTTTTCATTGTTAAATTTTTTTGTACCATATTAGGTCACTAATCAGATAAATATTAACGTTTTTTTTTTTTTTTGAAATTACCATTTGAATTGTTGCAAGGAAAGAGAAATTAAAATCGGAAAGTCCACAAAGAACTTCGCCGTAAGTGGAATATGGTTAGCTGTTGCCACGTGGCGCTCGTAGGATTGTCTGCGCTTGTGCTTATTTTTCAAACCCATTACGAAATGCCCCACACGCTTCTAATCATTCAAAGCTTTCGGTTACTATTACACCATCAAAGTAACAAAAACTTTTTCAAAAATGATAATTGCTCCTATTCATGAATCATAATATTGTAGAGTTAGATGTACTTCAAGTACAAGAATTATAAAGATAAAAAGGTGATACTAAATTGTGTTTTTTGGGTTTTCAATGTTTCTAGTTCTAGACGTGAAATACAAAATTTATCACTTTTTTATTTGAAAATTAAAATTTTTATTGTAGACCATATTAATTATTTTCATTAAGATGATAAATTGTTAATTTGGACTACTGTAGATTTAGGCCCGATTTTTTTAGAGTTTCGCTAGAAGAGATGTTTCACATGAGACGTTAAAAACCCTACCATATTATTATGTAATACGTGCATTCGGAGATTTGTTTAATATATATTATTTTATCTTCAACAGATTGATAAAAGAAAATTATAATGGAACGATGAATTATGTAAACTAAAAAATACTTCTTTTTTTTCGCCGGCTAAAATCTTCATTTATATTATCAGTCATTATCTTTGTTTACAAAGATATGAAGAAAAAATGACAACAAGAAAAAAGACTTCATGGGAGATGAAAAACTACTAAAAATATTTATTTAGTTGTAACATTATGGAATAACTTGTTTTTTCCTAAAAATTACGGAATAACACTAGTTCTTTTTTAGGTCTCCCACTAAACTTTCTTCATATTTCCTCTGTATTATATTATTTGATTTTTAAAATTGTTGCATATAGATTAAAAAATCATTTATTTTCTGTTATGTTTTATCATCAGTTTCAAAACAATTCAATCAATTAAAAATTAATCTGCAAAATTTAAACAGTCAAAAACATAATTAATTTTACATAAAACTTGAAAACATTATCTATTATGAAACAAAAAAATTTCTCTATATTATAAAAAGTGTCTCTAGACACACGGGAGAATCTTAAACCATAGCATATAAAGTCGGGTTTTATTTATTGGAAATGTATTTATTGTATATTCAAAAGGAATATACATTCAGTTATATGAAGTCGATGAGACACATAACTAGTGTTTTGTGGAAACTGTAGAGAAAAATGTATTGTTTGGTAGATATGTTAAAATATTTAGAGAAATTCTAAGAAGAATCATGGTAGGTTTTGACCCTATTTGAGTAGAAAGGCTAAAGGCAAGAAAAAAAGATGCTCGAATAATTAACATTAATTAACTATATATGTTGTCATTATTTAATTAATTGCTTAATCAAGAGCTCATCCATGGTGGAACTTCCACTCTCGTTTGCACAAGTTGATCAAACAAAAACTTAATAATTACGAGTGAAAATAAAAAATAATGTAAAATCCTTGTGAGAAATCAATAACGGTTATACCTAAACCAGTTCAGTAGATCAACAAATCTTTGAAAACAAGAACAAATACTGGAATACATAAATACACCAAAGAGTAAACAAAGACAAAATTTGACTCGGTTTGGTTCTGGACTTTGTTTACTCTTTGGTGCTGCAAGAGGTTTGGTTTATTGTGTTTAAAAGACAAAATTAGACTCTTACGATTTCATTTGCTGCCCACAAATCAAAATATCCTTCCTACAAAATCATGGACAAACCCCAAGAATAACACAACTTGTATATGTAACCGATTTTGTATTATTTGCTGTCTGTGAAGTCAGCATCGATCACATCAGCACCGTCGTCTCCATCTTTGTTTGTTGAGGATGATGAGTCAGATGCCGAGGAAGCTTCACCTCCAGGAGGAGAACCAGCACCTGGTTGGGGTTGGTTGTACAGAGACTGGCCAATCTGCATCACTTCTTGGTTAAGAGCTGCCATGGTGTCTTTAATTTCTTGGGTTGATCCGCTTCCTATCTTGTCCTTGAGCTCTTGGAGCTTAGCCTCAACCTTTTCTTTCACTGGACCAGGAATTTTCTCTCCGAGTTCCTTAAGCTGCTTCTCCGTTTGGTACACAATGGAATCAGCTTGGTTCTTTGTGTCAATTGCATCTCTCTTCTCTTTGTCTTCTTTTGCAAACCTCTCTGCTTCTTGCACCATACTGTCTACCTGCAATATTCTCATTTTGTTACTTCACGCCACCACTACCAGTACGAATATGAAAAATGAAGCAATTTAGATAAGTGTACAGACCTCATCCTTTGGCAAGGTACTAGCACCAGTAATGGTGATGTCCTGCTTCTTTCCAGTACCTTTGTCCGAAGCACTGACAGATAGAATTCCATTGGCATCAATGTCGAATTTGACTTCGATTTGTGGAACTCCACGTGGTGCAGGCGGAATACCATCAAGACGGAAGCTACCAATAGACTTGTTATCTCTAACAAACTCTCTCTCACCCTGTAACACGTTAATCTCAACGCTTGTCTGTCCATCTGCAGCTGTTGAGAAGACTTCTGATTTAGAAGTTGGAAGTGTTGTGTTTCGTGGAATGATCTTGGTCATGACACCACCAAGAGTTTCCAGACCAAGCGATAGTGGCGTCACATCAAGAAGAACAATGTCACTCACATCGCCAGATAGAACACCAGCCTGGAATCAGATGCCAAAATAGCATTTTAGTGATACAGCTCATCACGGTACTACGACTATCAAGTATGCGGAAATAAGAGTTCAACAAGAACACACCTGAACTGCAGCACCTAAAGCTACAACTTCATCTGGATTGACTGACACATTGGGTTCTTTCCCTGTCAGCTTCCTTACGAGTTCCTGAACCGCAGGAATACGTGTGGATCCACCAACAAGGATGACCTCATCAATATCTTTGAAGCTGAGCTTTGCGTCCCTCAGGGAATTCTCCACCGGTGTCCTGACCCTACAAGTTCGAATGCATTGAATAGAAACTTAGGCTATCATGGTAAATCAAATGGCAATCTTTGTTTTACATGGCAGGTTAATGATTTTAGCCATATAAAAAAAATATCTAATCACCTGTCAAGTAAGTCGGAGCACAATTCTTCAAATTTAGCTCGGGTGAGAGTGGTTTCAATGTGCTTAGGACCATCAGCCGTAGCGGTGATAAAAGGCAAACTGTACACAGATTCAAAATCATTTAATATTCCGCATTAGGACCAATGAGGACCAGTTTAATAGATTTGAAAGGGATCATTAAACCTCATGTTTGTCTGAGTCAGTGAGGAAAGCTCAATTTTAGCTTTTTCAGCTGCCTCCGTCAACCTCTGAAGCGCTTGTTTGTCTTTCAGAAGATCTATACCTTCATCTTTCTTGAAAGTTGAAGCAAGCCAATCAACAACTCTCTGCAATTACCAAAGTCGTATCTACCAAGTGAGTGAACAAATCGAGATTATCATCTACTCAGGATTTCAAACAAGTCTCTGTTTTGACTCACCTTGTCAAAGTCATCACCTCCAAGATGTGTATCACCAGAAGTAGAAAGCACTTCAAAAACACCATCACCAACTTCAAGTACTACATTCCAAGAACCAGAAACAATTAGAACGCTCCTCCAATAATTACATACTTTCCATTGTGCAATCCTAAGTAGAAGTAAAACGTAGTACCTGAGACGTCGAAGGTACCACCACCAAGATCAAAGACAAGAATAGTTTCATTGCTTTTTTTCTCAAACCCATAAGCCAAAGAAGCAGCCGTAGGCTCATTGATAATACGAAGAACTTCCAATCCAGCGATACGACCAGCATCTTTCGTAGCTGTCCTCTGTGAATCATTGAAGTAAGCAGGCACAGTAATCACTGCTTTAGTTACTTTATCATTCAAGAATCTCGAAGCATCATCCACAAGCTTCCTCAAAACCTACAATACAACAACAACAACTAATCAGCAACAAAACCTCGACCATTATTCCAAATTCATTACCAAATCAAAGAAGAAACTCCATTCAAACCTGAGCAGAGATCTCCTCAGCAGCAAATTGTTTACCAATAGCAGGACACTCAAGCTTAACATTCCCATTTTCATCTTTAACAACTCTATAAGAAACTTGCTTAGACTCTTCAGCAACTTCGTTCATTCTCCTACCAATAAACCTTTTTACAGAGAAGAAAGTATTATCCGGATTAACAACAGCTTGACGCTTAGCAATCTGACCAACGAGACGATCTTTACTCTTTGTATAAGCAACAACGGAAGGTGTTGTTCTCTGACCTTCAGCGTTCGTTACAATCGTTGGTTTACCTCCTTCCATAGCAGCGACGGCTGAGTTCGTCGTTCCTAAATCGATTCCGACGACTTTTTCGTTAACAACACGGACTGGACCGACTGAGTACCTGGAAGGGACGGTACTAGTTGTGCGTTTTATTCTTAGGAAAGAAGATGTTGGAGTTGAGAAAGGACTGATTCTGTTGCCGAAAAAGACGCTTCGTGGTGTGGAATTGGTGGAGGAAGAAGAAGAAGAAGGGAATCGAATTCCGCCGAGGATGTGGATTTGAGCGGCGGAGGAAGCCATTGTTGGAGAAAGAGAGAGAGGTTGAAACCCTAAGGAGAAGAGGATTGGAGTTAGGTGGAAGAACAAGGAACAAGGAAGAAGATAAGAAGAGGAAAATGTGAGAGGAGTATGTATAGTGTGGAAGCTTCTAGGGTAATGCTAATTTCGCATTTGGGCTTTACGAGCTGAGCCCAACTTTATCTCGTATGTTTTTTTTTTTTTACACGTTTTTCGTTTTTTACTTATCTAATGGTTATTTCGTTCTTTACATTTTTGTTGTTTAAATTATTATTATTATTTTTTTTTTTATAACTCAGGGTAAATCTCAGATCTATGGAGAGGTCAGACTAATTTCTGGGAAAGTGTAGCCCATGGATAGACATTTTTTCCGGATATGCAAATGGGACGAAAGCAAGGATCTATATCTATGTGGGTGTACAAAGCAATGTGTATTATTTTCGCGTAGCAGATGGATCGAACTCGTATTGTGTTGGCGTCACAAGTTCGTCTTCTTACCACTTGATCACAAGGCTCCGGACGGTTTAAATTGTATTTCGTGGATTGGTTTAAGACTTTTGAGGAGATTTTTGTTAGTTTGCCAGTTTTGTTTTTCCCATGTTGTGGACTTTTGATTATGGTATCGTAACATGTTGATAGATGGTTTGTGGATCATCACTTTTTTATTATATTTCAACCGGTTTTTAATATATAGAAGAAAAAAAAAAGATAAGTCGAACAAGGTGATAGCCTTTTAAAAAAATTTCAACATCATCAGTATTGGGGTTTGATTCAAATTTTTGATATGAAAATTTTAGCTACTATTCATTGGGATGTAATTTAAAATCCTTGCGAGAAACCAATAACGGTTATACCTTAACCTGTTCGGTAGACCAACAAATATTTGAAAACAGAGAACCATTACTGAAATACATAGATACAACAAAGTTTAAACAAAGTCCAGGACTAATTCATATGGTTTTATAAAGTTAAATGGTTCATTAGAAAAGAGGTATACCGAAAACCGATGATACTACAACTTGACTTAGAAGATTTTGATTTTGATTTTGATTTCGGTTAAGGTTCTTACTTTGAAGGATAACCGGTCGAGGGATAGCCCGGTGCAGGAGGGTAACCATGACCGGGAGGTGGATAGCCTGGGGCAGGAGGGTAACCATGTCCAGGCTGTGGATAGTAGGGCTGAGGATAACCAGTGGCTGGAGGGTAACCGGCATAGGGAGGGACCGGTTGATCAATGCGAGACATTTGCTGAGCCGGTGGTACTGACATTGGTTGAGAACTAAGCCCACCATCTCTTTTGTCCATTTCAATCTTGTGTTGTGTCTGCATACACGCGCAGACCCTGGAAAAATCAAGACCATAGTACAAAATCAACAATGATAATGATGCATAAGTAAATATACACTAGCCAATATTTTTGTTATGAGTCTTTTAATGAAATTCGATGTAGCCAAAGCGAGCCAGCGAGTTATGAAGATTATACGTACGTGCAATAGACCATATCAGCCAAGCAAGAAAGAAGCTGAGAAGCTTCAGAGAGTTCATCACTTCCTACAATGCAAGCGACAAGAGAGAAAATGCAAGCGATTTGGTTGAGACAGAACATAAATCCCTGCAAAACGGCGTTATACAATAAATGAAATGTTAGTACACACAAATGTGTATCCTTCGAAAAGTGAAGTCGAAAGAGAACATACAATTATGCAATTGTCACATTTTGTTGTATGGATGTTGAATTCATCTTGCAACATAAAGCGAGTAGATGCCACAGAGTTTCCAAAACAGAGACACACCTGAAAAAGGTTAATAATGCCTCAACAATGTCAACATCACAAGATCATCAAAGAACATGTTTTAAATTCGACAATTCACGATAGTAAATCAGATAACATTAAAGACATGTTTTACCTCAGTAGCAAGACAAAATTGAGGGCATTTGCTTTCTCCACACCTACCACTACAAGGCATATAACCACCACAACAAGTGTACCTTCACAAAAACAAAACAACAAAATAGCATTTAAGAGAGAAAAAAAAAACAAATCATTGCAAAATCTGCTCATTGTTAATTTCTACAGAAAGTAGAATTCAGTACCTTGACATGTCATTGTAAAGTGCTCTCTTTCGAAGTAAGTATGAAACACAAGGTCCACTACAATCAAAAATAAATTGCAGATTTTTTAGATATGAACCAACAACATACAATCATCATCACCAATGGTTCTCATCTACTAGAAGAAGTAACAATGTCAGCATTTCATTAAAAAAAAAAATAGTTCATCATTTTTTAATATGAAACACTTTCCTATTTGTTAAAAAAAAAAATCCAAAATGAAATCAAATCTAGTTAAAATGCAAAAAGAAGTAAAATATGTAATCGCACCGGATTTAACTATCCTTCAACGAATAACACAAGATTTTAACAAATATATTGAAATTAGTGATTCAATAACACAAGATTTTCATTATTATTGTGAAACTCTATTTCTTGTTATGTAATCAACAAAGCCACATACCAACAGTTTAGTGCATTAGACAAAGATATCCAAAACAAAATATAAACTACTTACCACAAACACGAGAAGAGACAATCTGCAAAAGGCAAATTAGAAAAAAAATGAGAACTATTTGATCAATTCTCTAACCAAATAAATATAAACGTTTTGATTATAGCATTAAATTCCAGAGAGATAATTACAGGGAGTATCGGCTGAGACGGTGCTCATGAGATCGGAGTGCCATAAATTCCGGTAACTTTGCCGGAGCTGCATCTTTTCAAGCTTATCTTGAGACCTCGCCATGATTTTAAACAAAAACACACAAATCTCTTCACCAAAAATCCAATTTAGGGAAATACAAACAAAATAAAAAGTGAAAAGAAAATGCAAATCCGAAAAAGGTAACAAAATGAAGTAACGTTTTCAATTTTTTTCTTTTCTTGATTTGGAAACAAACGAAGAAACTTTACAAACTTTTGTTTTTCTCCCTCTCTTTTCCTTTTTTTTTTGGTTGTCTTTTTGAAGTTTTTGAAAAATTAGTTTTTTTAATGGTATTTTGTCGTTTTAAAAAGTTTTATTGTTTTCGACTTGAATTTCGGTCTTCTCGAGTTTTTATTGGTTGGATTAAAAAACTCTTTGACCCATTGGAAATGCCGAAATTTTAGAATAATAAATATTCATTTGACAATTTAATCCTTTTAAAATTTTGAATAATAAAGTTTTTATATACTATATTTACTAACATTTCCTTTACTATCTCGAGTGACATTAGCCCAATAGATAGTGGCATGTGATAAAATACTCACGAACATGGAATAATTAATTTTATCAAAAAAAAAAAAACGTGGAATAATTAACTCGATTTTCTTCGACTGGATTTTCACTCAAAACTACTTTTTACGATCAGTGGAGATGTTAAATCCTTTAAAAAAATTGTTGAACAAGTTACTCAGGGATACATTTGCATGGGAGATTAGTTGGGGTTAGATCCGGATTGCCATTGATATTTAAAAAAAAAAAAAACATTAGCTCAAACTCAAACATATTAAATTTTAACTCCTTTTTCACATTGAAACTGTAATAAACACTCCTATACTAGTAGTAGGTTTCAAATTTATAATCTTACCTACTACCTAACTTTGATTTACTTTGGTATTGTGAAATATGAATGATCTGATAAATTGTTTTGTAAATTGAAGTAGAAGTTTTATTTTAAAAATACTAACTGCAAATATACAAAATGTTGATAGTAAAATCTCTCAAATATTCTCGACTACACCTTAAGTATATTTATATAATCTAAAATACTTTTTGAATAGCAATGCTAAAGACGGAATTAGATTCTACAACGTAATATTTGAATAGTAATATTACAACAAAAGGAACTTTTGCTTACATCATTGCCTCAAAAAAGATAGAAACACGAAGTAGATTTCAAAACTAAACTATTTGTCCCCAAGTTTTTCTTTTTAACCAAGCAATAGTGATTTGATGATAAGAGAATTGGAACATATATAGTGTCAACTCGTTCATTTATCAAGTTCAGTTCTCATCCAAAACTCATTCCCATTTCTCAAATCAAAATGATACTATATGACAAACTTGCTATTTGACGGTTATACTCATCTAAAAACCTAGTAGAATTTCGGTCCGGATTAACTTTTGTTATGTCAAAGAAAACTTATTGGACATTTGGAACTTAAGCATTTGGGTTAAAATGTAAGAATACAAAAGCTTAAGAATCATATCCATAATATATATAATTATAAGGACATATTAATGAAAAAAAACAAAATTTCTGCCGTTATAAATACATCACTCACCGGACAAAAGAAACTTGACCTGTCATGTCTTTGTTCTGAAACAGAGGAAAACCAGAAAGCAAAGAAAAAAGTTCTAATTTTTGCCATTTTTGGTAAAACAAAAGCAGAGTTTTGACTTCTTTGTTTTGTTTTCATCAAATTAAAAGAAAAATGGCTTCTTCTTCTTCTTCTTCAGATCTTTATATCTTTGGTGGTTCTTCTTCATCTTCTTCTTCAATTTTCAGAAACTCTAGTCCAGAAATGTTTTCTTCAGACACAACAACAACAACAACTACAGATTTGTTCTGTAACAACGACCTTTACTCTGTTAATGAATCTCTCAACATTTTTGACCATTTTACCCCTCAAATTCTCTCTTCATCTCCTCCCACTGATCTTCTCGGAATCCTAACTCTTACTCATCAAATTCCCACCGGAATATATCCAGATTTCTCGGATGCCGTCAAAACAGAGCGGTTTTTTTACGGTAATCATCAGTCGGAAACGGTTGGATCAATGGCGCGAAGCTACGGTGCGATAGAGAATGCAGGGAGATATATGCAGAGAAGCTTTAGTAGCAATTCGGTTGATGGAAAACCGAATCAGCTCCCGTTCGATATTCCGATAATGGAGTCGTCAAATTTCAGTTACAATACCATGACCTCGCCGGAAAATGCTTTCTTTTCCGGTCAGATGATGCGACGAGTCTGCAGCACAGGAGATTTGCAGGTCTCTGTTTTCTTGCTCTGTTTTTAGGGTAACTAAAGTAAATGACCTTACTATTTGCAAAAAACTATGCAAATGGTATTTTCAAAAATTAGTGGTATATTTTGGAAAAATTCTTTAAAATACCACACTTTCTAATTTTGTTTCTAAAAATACAACTATTAGTTTAATTATCTAAAAATATCACCAAAAAATTGTTGGTTTTCGCATATATATTTTTATCAAAATTTTCGTAAAATCAGCTATCTCAACAAACAAACTTGCTTTTAAAGAAAATAAAAATATTCCGCAATGTAATTTAACTAAGTTTTATGTTATTTTTATATTCGTTTTCAGAACCTAAAGAAAATTTTTACCGAGCAAAAATCGTCGGTGACATTTTCCGATGAACAAAACTTTAAAGTGGGGCGTTATAATGCAGAAGAACGTAAAGAGAAAATCTCAAAGTACAGAGCTAAACGAAACCAGAGAAATTTTACCAAATCTATAAAGGTAGCAATTTTATTACATTTTCCAAATTTTGAGTGTTTGTTTTATTTTGATTATAAACTCTTTTTTTGTTTGTTAAAAATGGAAACAAAAAAAGTATGCATGTCGGAAAACATTGGCGGACAGTAGACCTCGAGTACGTGGCAGATTCGCACGCAATGACGAAGTTGTAGAAATCCCCAACATTGAAGACGACAACATCGAGCTTTGGGTAAATCAAATACTATAAAAACCAGTTTTTTTAAATTTGAATATTTTGTTTTTTTTAATCAAAATATCAATAATAAAAATCGATCACTTATGTATTAAAATGATTGTTGGCAGAAATTAGATGGGCTGCATGAGGAAGATGAAGCTTTCGTGAGTGGCTTTGTGGTGCAGCAATCTCATTTGCAATACACAACTTCTTCTCCTTCTTCTTCATTCTGGTGAAAAAGTCTTAATCATTTTTAGAAGAATGTTTTTTCAAAAAAAGAATGTAAAATGTTTTTTCAAAAAAAAGAACGTAAATTTTAATAAGTTACACTGTAGTATTTGTTCTTTCTAAAAAAAAAGAAACATTGTAGTATAGTATTTGTTGTTGGTTATTTAAACTTTTGTATCGAAAAATGTCATTTGTCCTTGACTCAGGAAGAAGATTCCTTGCCATAATCCTTTTGATTGAAATTTTGAGTGAATTTGAAAATATCCGCTCCGTTTGTGTGAATTTTGAAATTTAATAATTTTGTTTTAACGAATGCACAAATCCTTGACGCAGGAAGAAGCTTCCTTGCCATAATGTCAATTTTATAAGAATTATGATTAGTGGAATGAAACATTAATTGATCCTTTATGCCCTTTATCATGAATAATCCCGACCATAGTGGATCAAGATCCGCTTTGATCATGTTAGTGTAAGAACCGAAACTATGTAATTTAGTTGTTCGTATAAACTTTTCTTTATATATAAACACATTGTAACATCGACGTGTCTTTGAAAGCATCAAAATATTTTGTGAAGATAAAAGTTCTTTCGCAAACCCTAGCCGATTAAAACAAAAGACCCTAGCTGGTTTTTTATCATTAATAATATATTTTGATTTTAAATATAGTTTGATGATCGGTTGAAAAAGGGAAAATAGTTTGATGATCTGAGAGGTATATTAGAAAGCCATATATATATGGGAATGAACGACATATTTGATAATTAATTGCGTCTGTGAGTTATGCCGAAGCAAATACAAAAAAACTCATTGTTATATAGCAATGAAATTTTCTAATTTTCAGAAATCGCAAACCATACATATATATATATATATATATGTATATATATAATTACAACCCAAAAATATACGAAAAATCAATAAACGGTTTAGATGCATTTAATATTTACCAAGTGGAGGTCTAGTGGCTAGTTTGTACTTAGTTCACTAGTTCAATTCTATTTGAAAATGGTGATTTACGTCTTAAACATGGTCTATAGGTAGAGATTATGGGTAAAAAATCCACAAATATTACAGTTTATAAAAGAAAAATATTTTTAAATATTTGTTAAATACGACAGCTCTTGAAAATAAGTTTGAAAATATCTAAAAAAAAAAATTCCGAACAAAGACTAGTGAACAATTTAGGAATGTTTGAAATTTATTAAAGCTTCATTATTTTTTTGGTTATATTTTTGGTAAAAAGAAAAAACAAACTAATAGTACGACATTTTTGAAGAAAATGAAAAGTTTTGGAAACTGATTTAATATCTCCTCCTCCCGTGCACGAAAATTCAGAAAGGAACCTTCAATGAAAAAAAAAATCAGAAAGGAATAAGAAAGCAATTAATTATTACAAAGTTATTATAATTGGCCGCCAGTTGAAAATATGAATTGAATACAATGCATGGAGGCGTTGACTAATTTCTCTAATTATGCGTTACGTTGATTTTTACAGTAAACATAATAGTATGTCCTCTTCTTTTTCTAATATCTTAATCATAATTAACCTTCATTTTATCTCTTTTTGTTTGGTTTTATTCATTTTGCTATATTTGTTTGATCTATACATTTTATTATTTCAAATCAACAAAATAAAAACTGTAGAACCAACTATCTACGAATGATAAAGATCCAGTTGGCAAACACCTTATAACACTAAGAACAATTCAGGAAAACACCTTTTAGCATAATTAGTAATTTGACTGAATAAAACCCTCAAATCGGAAAAGAGAAAGAAAAAAAAAGAAGATCGGAGAAGCTCACATGTGTTTCTCTTGTATTTAAAATTGTTTATTTTTCCATCGTGGGAAAAAAACAGAAAGGACTGGAAAATAGCACTTTAAAGGGATTCATCCATTTATTTTACATATGGGATATTAAAAAATTATATAATTTTGGCATATTTAACAAGAAAGGTATTTCGAAGTGATGTCAAATCCCACGGCCATTAGCCCGTGATTAAAAAAATATAAAAATTACTAATCATGACTTAGCACACAAAGAAATTTCAAGTTTCAAAAAGATTCAAGTATTGGGCGGCATGTTCCCTCTATATATATGTCATTAGCTACTACTAATAATCAAAAACTTTTAATGCCTTTTCTTTTTAAAATGTAGATATATAATAAATCAAGTGGTTAGTTGTTTATTGTAAAGAAATAAGTGTTTTCGTTTGATTAATTGAGATATAAACTAATTTTTACTGGACGTACGTGTTGGATCTGATAGATAATTTTGTATTGATGCGATATAAGATATATCATTTTTATAGTTGTCAATCATAAAATAAATCAAAACGTTAACAAAAATGTTATATTTATTATTTTTTATCATTGTTTTTACCAATATTTCTTACTAATTATTATGTGATCGTTTAGGCCAACTCTAACGGAACTACAAAACACCATTTTAGTGTTGATTTTCATTTCAATAATATTATATTTTTCACACAATAATAATGTAATTCTTTTTTTCTAGGTTACAATTCTATATTTATTTTGCTACGGTGAAACATATTATTTTTGTTTCTTTTGTTTTAATATTATTATTATGTATTGAAATAATTTATTTAATCATATTAAATTATATATGATTTTTTTTTTAAATGTCGTGATTGGATTAAGAAAATCAGAAAGAGTTTACTAGAAACAGAGAAAACTTAAAAACAGAGCAACATCAATTCCCAATTAAATTATATATGATTTTTTAGTATTGTGCTTAATGCTTGTAATTAAAAATAAAATATACCATCATTAATATGAAATACTAATGTTTGTACAATATTTAAAATTAATTAAATGTACATAATAGAGTTCAATTAGAACATTGAAAGCTTAAATATATAAAATTAAAAAATATTATGAGATTTGTTTTTCAAAAAAATAAAAGAAAAACGAATTCACATAATAGTTTTTAACTTTATATTTTTTAAGTTTATGAGAATTAATATGATGTAATTTTTTTTAATTTACCGATTGTAATCTTATATTAGTTAGTAAATTATTTATAACAATAATAATAAATATTTATCAGAAATATTGAATAAAAAAAACTTTAGTTTAATAATGTAATAATAGAGTGAAATTTAGTGTTGTGGTTGGAGAAAAAATATTTAATGCTAAAATTACATTAAATATAGTGTTAATTTAATAATGAAAATGGTGTTGTGGTTGGAAATGTCCTTGCAATCCCTCTAACAACTAAAAATTTATATTTATTTTGACATATTAGAGCAACCACATTGGTCATGTGGATTAAGGGTGTCTTAAATATAAAATAGTATATAATTAATACTATAATAATTTAAAGACACTCATTAACTTTCTATTAATTTTTCTCCTCCCATTAGTCATTTTTAAATGAGTGTATTTAGAATTAAAAATTAATTAATATAGAAAATTTGTTTTATTAGTAAAATTTATAATGTTATTAATGTTGATTAAAATTTATGCAAAATAAGAAAAATATAAATTGTAATGATAATACATTGTATAAAAACCAAATACATAGAATGATAGAAATATATAAAATCATTATGAATAAACATAATTCACTCGGTCTAATCTTGAGTTATGCCAAATTTTTGTCAGAAATGTTCAGCCAAATCTTCTTTCAATTGTTTATGAATTCTTGTATCACTTAGTCGATTTCGAACGCCCATCATATTGCCGAGATTGGTAGGCATATCTGTAGAATACGTTAAGTCCACATGTGAAGTCCCGCTTCCTCTCCTTAATAGAATTCTGATGCATTGTACCGATTGTATCCATCTCGTTCGTCTTCTACTATCATATTGTGCAATATGATACATGCTCTCATTATCTTTTCTACTTTTGTCTTATCCCAACTTAGAGCGGGATTTTTGACTATCGCAAATCGAGCTTGCAATACCCCAAAAGCACGCTCGACATCTTTTCGAGCAGCTTCTTGACATTGAGCGAATAATGATGCCTTCGGACCTTATGGAATTGAAATCGATTGGATGAAAGTTGTCTATTTCAGATATATACCATCAGTAAGATAGTAAGCCATATTGTAATGCCGCCCGTTGACAAAGTAATCAACTCTCGGAGCTCGACCTTCTAATATATCATCAAAAACTGGTGAGCGGTCAAGAACATTGATATCGTTTAAGGTACCTGGAGGTCTGAAAAATGCGTGCCAAATCCAGAGATTTTGTGAAGCCAAAGCTTCTAAAACGATTGTAGGTTTTCCTGAGCCACGTGAATACTGCCCTTTCCAAGCTGTTGGGAAATTCTTCCACTGCCAATGCATACAATCAATGCTTCCTATCATTCTGGGAAATCTGCGTGCCTCTCCTTGATTGAGTAATTGTTGGAGATCCTCTGGTGAAGGCCTTCTTAGGTAAGTATCCTGAAACAAATATATGATTTAGTCTACAAACTTTTCCAAGCATAATAATGCGGTGATTTCACCAAGGCGTAGGTATTCATCCACCGCATCAGCTGCACAACCATATGCCATCATACGAATGGTTGCTGAACACTTTTGTAGTCCTGACAGACCCAACCTTCCTGTAGCATCTCGTCTTTGTTGAAAGTATGGTATTTCATTGGATAGTGTATCAACAATACGTGTGAACAATGGCTTGTTCATTCTGAAACGACGTCAGAAGCTTGAGGGTAAGTAAAATTTTCACTGAAATAATCATTCCATAAATGAGTGTGGCCTTCCTCGCGTTCTCTTTCAACATATGCTCGTTTCTTCAATGAACTTGTTGCCCCTTGATGATGGACATAGTGACTTTGAAATTGATCATCAAAAGTTTGATCAAATTCTTCATCTGAATTTGTGAATGACATGGTTTTTGAATTTTTTCAGCTAAGTCTAAGAGAATTGGAAATTGGAAGTAAAAAAAAAGATTTGTAAAAGCTAACCAAAAAGAGACTTGAACTTCAAAATGACTTTGAAATTGATCATCAAAAGTTTGATCAAATTCTTCATCTGAATTTGTGAATGACATGGTTTTTGATTTTTTTCAGCTAAGTCTTAGAGAATTGGAAATTGGAAGTAAAAAAAAAAGATTTGTAAAAGCTAACCAAAAAGAGACTTGAACTTCACAAAAAGAGACTTGAATATTTAACAAAAAAAGACTTTATAATTAACAAAAAAAGACTTGCAAAAAAAAGATCAAGTTACAAGTGAGAGAAAGACTTGAACTTAAAGAAGTGAGAGAATACATAAAAACTTGCAAATATATAGAGGAACATAGCAATATGGGTTGCAAATATATAGAGGAACATAGCTTCACGGGTTGCAAAAGAAAGATCAAGTTACAAGTCTTCACGGGTTGTCTTCACAATCTTTCACGTGTTTTCAAAATAGCTTCACGGGTTGAAACCTGCACAAAGACAATAATGTAAAATCAGTACAAAACAAACTGCACAAATACAATAATGCACAAAGACAAAATGCACAAAGACAATGTACAAAGACAATGTACAAACCTACATGTCAGCTACCAAAACAAAATGCACAAAGACAATAATGCACAAAGACAATGTACAAACCTAACATGTCGCTTATGAGCTTGTTTTTCAGGTTGAGTTCAGGCTCGAAAAGGTTGGTTTTGGCTATGAGACTATCTAGAAGTCTCTGTTTTGATAATCTTTCTCTCCCATCTATATCTTTCTTCTTGATCTCCCACATCCTCTCAAACTTCAACATGGAACTCGCTTCATTATCTTTACTTTGGACTCTCTTTTTGGCTTTGCCTTTGGATGTCTTAACACCAGGAGGGCGAGGACTTTCTTCTGCCTCCACAGGAGATGTTTTATTTGAGCTTGAGGAATAAGCTCCACCCTCATCTCGCTTAGTCCTTTTAGAGCTGTCAGTTCCTTTAGATGTATGTGAGCTACACCATTTCTGATCGTGGCGAAGCTCCCTCCATACATGCTCAAGTGCAAACTTCACTTTCTGATTATTGAAGTTCAAGGTGTAAGCCATTTGAAGAACATCATCCTCTGACTGCCTAGTACTTTTCAGTTTCCCAGCTTGGGTGTCGCATCCTATGAATTTGTTGACACTCTCATTGATTTTCTTTCATCTCTGCTTACACTGATTGGCTCCTCTAGTTGGTTTGTCCCCAACTGCTTCACTTGCTGCATAGTATGATGCAATTCTTTCCCAAAATGCCAAAGCTTTTTGGTCATTCCCCACGATTGGATCTTTGCTGGTGTTTAACCACGCGCTGATCAACACAATATCTTCAGGGACACTCCATATTCGTCTAGCTTCTCTTGATTTCTCATGTTCATAGACACTAAACTGAGGGATTTCTGATAAGGGTATTTGCTGGCTATTCAAGAGATCCATGTAGTTTCCACAACAACTATATGGATAGTTGATAGAATCCATAACAATAACAAGTAAAGAGACAGAGAAAAGATGAAATGGTTTGGAGTAAAATCAGGTATGGAGATGAACTAAATAGCAAGCTGAAGACTCATCTCAGTGAATGAGATTTCCAAAATCGTTTTGACTAGACTAATGAAAGACATCAAGGAAGCCAATATAATCTGATTTTAAGACTAATAAAAGACATCAAGGAAGTACTAAACAGATTTAAAGAGTTATGAGTATAACTTTGAAAAAAAATTCTTCACCTAGAAAGACATAAAGCAGTTTCATCTAATACTTTATGTCTCAGTGAAAGAAAGAGTGAAAGAAAGAGAGTAAAAAGTGTAATTACCTTTTCATCTCAGTCAATGAGATACTTGAGTGTCTCTTTAACGACTAGTTTGATTTTGACTGGACAATCATCACTACCTTCAGCCTTTGCCTTCATCATCGCTTCCTGCAAGTTCATTATGTTATTATAGGCAAACACAAAACAACAAACAGAGTTAAGGAAAACCACAATTGAGAAGACCAATCTTGAGCTTATTGCATCTCTCATCATAATATAAACAAAGACAAAGCAGAAAAGAAGCAATCAAATACTATCTCAAAGAATATTCATCAATGTTGGGAGATCTGTAGCCAAGGAAGTGGAAACTTCCTCTCTCCAAGCTGTGTGTTTGCTCAAACTCTTTCTCAAATCACCACCCTGGAAGATGAAAAAGTAACAAATTGTAAAGAGTTTCCGAGACATAACAATTGACATTAACAATAAGATTGTTTCACGAGAAGAACCTTCCCACAGGCAAGGTCCAAAACAGAATCGTCAGGACGAGTGTAAAGCTGGATCAACACACTTTTAATCTGTTTGTAAGAAAAAAAGAAGGATCAAGTCAAACTCATAATACAAGAATCTCCCTATAGAGAAGAAGAAGATGTTATGAATAAACAAAACCCACCCAGTTATTAAGTTTCTTCAAATGAATGATGCGACTAGCTTCTCGCTCTTCCAAAGTTTGGTTTGTTCTCCGACTGTAATGATCAGCAACCTTCCTGGCAAAATTCTTTGTGATCTCATCTTCCAGAAACTGAGAATCACCTGTTGTCAAACCAACAAAGAATTTGGCTTTAAGCTTTACAATTCTAGTCATTTGGCAAAACTTTAAGCAATAAAATCATACAGTCCAAGTAAAACTTGAACAACAAAGCAAAACATAATCTCCAAACACTCTATCAAAGGGAATTGAGGAATGAGAGAGTGATAGAAACTACAAAAAAATGAAACTTTTTCATAAGGGACAAAAGAACATTTAGGGGAAAAGAACATTCAGGGGCAAAGAATAAAATCTAAGAAAACCCTTTGTAGAATTGAAATTGAATCAACAGATAACGAAGAACCCAAGTTATATAAGTGGGGAGAGAGAGAGAGAGAGTAACGAAAACCTTGAGGATTTGGTTTGAATCTGGAAGAAGGATGAGGAGGAGCAGAGCTTGAAGGAGATTCGGAGAATCCTCGTTTCATAACAAAAAAGTTTAAAGTACTCAATGCAGATTTGATGCTTCACGAACTCAGAAGAGAGAGAGAGAGAGAGAGAGAGAGAGAGAGAGAGAGAGAGAGAGAGAGAGAGAGAGAGAGAGAGAGAGAGAGAGAGAGAGAGAGAGAGAGAGAGAGAGAGAGAGAGAGAGAGAGAGAGAGAGAGAGAGAGAGAGAGAGAGAGAGAGAGAGAGTTGGAAATTTCTCAAATCTTCAAATTCCTATTGAATTGGTTAAATCTATTGTGATTTCTTCTTCTTCGCCTCTCGGTTTACAGGAAAATCCCCAATTTTGGTTTCAATGGCTTGTGGTTGCGGCCTTGGAATCAGATCTCTCCACGGTTCTATCTGGAGAGAAGAAGACCACCTATTCATTTTCATTGACGAAAAAAAAACACATCCGATAAGATGCTGACACATTTCAATTTTACAGTGTTTTTTGTGTCTCTGCACAGACACGGATTTTTTTTTCTCATTGTTTTTTACTTTTATTGCTTTAATATTTAAAGACACCCCTATAGTTATGCAATGGGGATGGAGTTAGGTCCTTGCTCTGGATGGTCTTCCCCCGGTGTGAGCTTGAGTAAGAATATGTTGCCATCTCTTAAGACACTCAAAAAGAGATGATCACGTGATCTGTACCAAGTAAGAATATGTTGCCATCAATAGTTATTTTTTAATAATGAACAATACCGGTTTTCAATAATTATCTTTTTCTTTTTACGGAACTAGAAATTACTTTCATTTGCTCTTTTTTTTCTTTTTCTGTCTTGGTTATTCCTTTGATGCTTCCAAAAGACGGTTTTTTTCAATGATTCCAGTCAGATGGTATATTTCATGTTATGAAAAATCAAGGCAACAAAACAAAGCAAAGTCTTTTAAAAAAATAAAAAATAAAGCAAAGGTTTTCTAATCTTTATAGCTTACAAGAATATTTTAGATGCCATATATATGAGGAAATTACACCTGTATTACTCAATCAATGAAATATTTAGACAAATATAAAACATGTAAAGAATATAAAATATTAAATATTCTTGGAAGATTGTAGTAACATTTATCTAGATAGAATAGTTACACTCACTCTCGGATTCATGTCATTTATATACGTTTCTGATCTTAAAAACACCATTCCATAAAATAATGTCAAATAGTTATATACACGATATAGTTTCAATGAAATGCTCCTAGCTTGAACATAGTATTTTGCATGTAATTTAAATTCTATTAAATACAATTTTCCTTTGTAAAACACAAAATATAATCATAACACAGAATTTACTAACCAATAAAAAAATTTCAGAAAAGAGAATTCATATACTCTCTCCGTTCATTTAAAGTCCAGTTTTAGCTGAATCTTATAACTTTTAATTTCAAATATCAAATAATATAATATATCAAATATGAGTAAAATAAAATTTTTTTTTTTTTTTTTTAACTTGTGTGGCAAAAATTTTTTAAACAACACTTATGATGAAACAGAGAAGTATTAGTTTCGAAAAAAATAAGAAGTATTAAATTTGGAGACTAAGTAATAATAATTTTTTTATAAAGGATTAAGTAATAATATTGATATCACATAAGTTTTAATAATATATTCATTAAGGAAATCTAGGTATATAACCTTTAGAGGTTAATATATATGTGATGAATGATATATCGCTTTGTTCCATGTCTTTTACGCGTTTTAAAACATGATTTCGTTAATTTTTACCATTATTTTTTTATTAGGTTTTCATGTTTGTCACATCTTCAAAACAGTATTTCGCTATATTTTATGCGTATTAAATATATAACTAAAAGAAACAAAATATCATTAATCTATAAACTAATTTAAAAAAAAAAAATTAAAATGTTTTATAGCTACTCTGCGGACCATTTTGCTTCGACTACAAAACGCTAACGAAAATGTGAAATACGGTTTTTCATGTACTTAATCAGAGAAGCTGATAAATGACAGCTTCATTAGGAAATAGGAAAATAGAAGTTTTTTGTTTTTTTTGAAAATTGATTATAGAAGTTTACTTCTAAGTTTTAAATTTAAAGGGAATCGAAAACTGATTCTTCTTCGTGTACCAAATATTTAATGGGAGAAAAATAGTAATAAAAGGACCCTTTTTATGTATTGGGCAATGATAATATATAATCAACTAACCAAAGCATGATATTCCAAAGTTTATCTTTTTGACCAACCGCATTATATTTCCACTAATTCTTTTTTGGTCTAAACGTACGTGCTAATATAGTTTTTTTTTTAAGTTAAAAAAAGAAAAGAAAAGTTTGTTCATCAAATATTACAATAAATCTGGTAAATCATAATTTGTTTTTATTAGAGATAGCTGATAGCTAGATTGCTTTTCATAAACTTCTACATGTTGGTTCTAAGATTCGAGCGAGACTACAGAGATTATTCCAAGTTTTGAATTTGAACAGTGATTTGATAATATTTGTGACATGTCTGCAAAATATAGATCGTTGCTCTTCAAAATGTAGCACTTTGGATTCGAATTTTTTGGATTTGATTTTTTTTTTTGCACGCTATATTTGGTATTAGAAGTCATCGGTTATATTACTATAAATTGTATATTGGCAGAAAGTAGCTGAGATTTTTGGCATATATACATGTAAAAAGTTTTAAAATACGAAGAAATTTGAATGTGATATATAGCTAGCTACGGTGTTAGCTTATTAAGCATGAGCAACTGTCATTTCGTTTCTTTCACTAATCGTTGATTCGTTGTGTTTTAAGACATTTTTTTTTAACGTCTAGATTTATTATTTTTTATTATTAATTATTAAAATTGTTACAAAGACGATTTTACCACGGACAATTCACTCCGATCCTATTAAATCTACGACAGACGATACTTATTGCTCTATGTTCATGATGGAAAACTTCTACCTTTATTGCATGAAATCGCGGTGAACGGCTTTAATTGCATAACGTTGAAGATTTCCTGTAAACTTGTTTCTATTAATCTGCATATTTGTTAATAAATCGCATCATCTAGGCTTCAAACCCTAGATTTCCGGGTATAAAAATATTAATTAACCCTTAATTAAACCATTGGGTTAGAAGAACTTCCACAAAAGTACAACATTTAAAAGCTAATTTTCGAGGGTTCTTTTTAAGAAAAAAAATTAAACATGACCTAGAGAGAATATTCTCTTCTAATTTGATGCCAACCAGCTTGTACAGTAACCTTTTTCTTTGGTCAATAACTTTTTAATGTATTTTTTTGTTCCTTCAATTTTATGTTTTCCTTAAAATGATCATACTTGTTAATTATATTTTTAGTTTGGTTATAACCAAATATCCGGAAGAACTAAATGTTGGATGTATCAAACGGGTTTCTGAATGTAATTCATTTTTCTATTAAAATACTTATCTGCTACAAGGCTACAAAAATATCAGAAAGTCGAGTTGGTAACTGCATATATTTATCGGCCGCATGTGGCAAATTGGTGTCAAAATAGAACTTTTTTGTGAATTGTGATCTTAAAGGAAGCAATGATGATTTGGGCTCAAATTTAGTCCTTCTTTACGGAAAATTATCTATTATTCTTTTGTTATGCTCCCACTTGACGAAAGATAAAAGGAGACACAAACAAACAAAAACATACATATTTAAGAAAAATATATATAAATGATTGATTATATATATGCATGTTTATTATTGATAGATTCTGTCTAAGATAAAGCCATTAGCTCGAGAAGACGTGTGAAAAGTATTTCATATTTGAAAGATAAACGGACCTTGAGCAATATGCAAAAGACATAGGCTAATCTACTCGTTGCCAATTAGTTTTAAATTAGAAACTCATGAAACTTAATATTTTCTCAATCCCTAACTCTTTTCTGGATTAAGTCCTTTCATTAGGATGCAATGCTACTAGCTAACCCTTTTTAGGAACTACCTCTTTGCCGACCGCCTTTGACTTCTCCTTATAGTTCAGAGCGTCCGTCTTGTATATTTCGTTACATGCACAGAGGCATTCATGAAACATATTTTTCCTTCAATTTTGTAGTGGATCCTATGAACGAATTTATTTTACCCAACAACTTGTTTCCACTCTCTTATTTCTAATTTAGAATTTATAGAGTACGTAGTAGATCGTTTGAATTTATTGCAATTATGGACACTCTTTCGTCGTGCATCCGCCATTCTTGATGTTGCACTCCTTGAAGCAGCGATAGCCGCTTACTTTCTTGAATAACGTATACCGCTCAAGATTTTTCAGAGTAACAACACTTTGTTTTTTGTTTTTTTTTTTGAAAAAATAACAACACTTTGTTTATAGAAACTTGCAGTGGTTACAGGTTACGGTCCATTTTTTGGAGTATCTACACCCTCTTTCAAGTTTTGGAGTGGACATCCCTTTAAATATTGGAGAGGCTATACTAAGAAATTTGGAGTGGCTACTGTCAGTGAAATTCGAAGTAGTCGCACTATCTTCTAAATTTTGGAGTGACTATACACTCAATGAATTTCGGAGTGACTGCACACTTATTAATTAATCAAATATTTTAGCATTAAAAGGAGGGACAATTTATTTGAGAACTTTGGTTGTTTTGAGTTATGATTCTAAAATAAATTCCAGCATTAAAATAGAAAAAAGAAGGGACAGTTTACAACTAAATGTATATTTTTTTTGAGTTGGCTTTTCATTTCTCCAAAAACATCATGCAAGAATAAATTTCCACTTTTATACCTCTTGAAAAAATTTATTGAAAAAAAAAACTCATGATTATGATTAAGTGAATAACTTTCCTTCTTGGTGATGGCTTTTTGTTTGTCTTTTCATAATTAATTATGTATTTGTAACCAATGGGTAGTTGGTCACAAGCATCGACGAAGAGTCTTACAAACTTCACGATGGCTTCAGATTCATAACAGCTGATCAACCTAATCAAATCCGACAAATTCTACCTAGAAATCTACGGAATCATCAAAGACATCAACAAAATCGCCAAGAGTTTAAATGTTTCTTTTGTTAATGTACTTAGATCCAAAAACGAAGAAGGTGATTAGATTGCTAAATCAGCTTTACTTGATGTACCAATCAATTTCGGTTCACTTTTAATGATATAAAACCAGAATTTTCGAAAAAAAACAAAAAAACAAATGGGTGGCATTTTAAAGATTCGTGATCTTAAAGCTTGTCGAAGAAATAGATAAAGTCAAGAATATCAATCAATTAGGACTTAGTGTAGACATAAAATCAAATAAATGTCATTGAAAAAGTGGTCAAATGCTACCTACACAGTCCTTTTGTAGATGTGTAGCATAAGAAAATACAAAGAAATGCATATATAATTCCAAACACTTTTAAAAATATTCCTTCAACGTGGGACGAACCTTAATATTCATTTTTTTTATCGATTTATCTGATCATTACAATACATACATTTTCTTTTGGTGTGTCTGCGCGAGCTTGTGGGGTATCCTACCAACTTCCTCCACAAATGCAAACTAGTTTATTAATAATAAACATATATTATATATATAACACTGATAAATCTCTGAAGGAATTCGGGATTAGCCCCAAATCTTGTAGAAAGTTAAGTATTCTTGATCAAAAGAAAACCACAACGTTTCTTCGTAGAATACTAGAACTTGATCTTTTGTCTTTAACCCAAATATATGACACTCTTCTATTCATTTTTTATTTATATAGATGCATATTTCAAAATTTTGTTTTATGTTTGATTAATATTATTGATTCAAAATTATAGAATTCACAAAGTAGTTGGTGACCTAGTGGTCTTCAGACTTGAAAAATAGTATTCAAGGTCACTAGTTCAACTCCATTTAAAAAGGGTGATTTACGCTTTAAACGTGATATTATCAACGGCTAGCCCCGGACACCGAAAAGATTATGGATCAAAGATCCGGAACTCCAACGGTTTATGAAAAAAAAAAGAATTATAGAATTCAAATTGTAAAACTGATATAGTGTGAACTGAAAAATTTGATTATTTGTCGGATTTTTTTTTTCCTTTTCAAAACCTCTCAGGCTTTTGTAAAGAGGAAGTTTCTTTTGAGTTCTAGGGTTTATGCTATGTTTTTACTGTTTTGGGTTTTGATTTCATAAGTCCCAAAAGCATACCATTTGGTTAAAGCCACGAGGATGGTGTGAAGTAGAGGAGAAGATAATGAAGATGGAATCTTCTTCATGATCTCGCATTTGTCTTCTTCCACTTATGAACTTATAATTTAATTACTGGTGGATTTGAGCTTTATCACATAAACTCAGTCCAATCTTTGTTTGATTACAAAAAAGAAAAACAAAAAATTCCACTACATATATTAATCAACTACAAAGTAAGTTATTTTCTTGTGTTACGCAAAACGTTTTTTGAAGAGCAGATGTCGTTTTGTAGGGTCTTTAGGTTTCTTAGAGGAAGACATGTTACGGTTGTATTCCTTGTAAGCCATTCCTTTTGAACCGGAAAATGCACTCAGTGATCCATTGCTTCGTTTCATCTTTTGCAGAGCCATACCGTCTGTGTCTTCTTCGAGTTGTTCCAGACCAACGAGATCATCTCCAGCGTTCAACACCTTTGCGAGAAGCGACAACTGTTCTTCTTGACTGTGGTAGCTCAAGCTTGAACCAGCGTCAGGAGGTGGGAGGCTTGTTATTACCTTAAAGCTATAACCTTGGTCGATCAAGAACTGCTGTCTTTTCGTTGAATAATACATTTCCTGCAATTTCAACATTCACAAACCCTTCAATTAGCCACGAGATTACACCCAAATTTAGCCATGCTTTTCAATGTAATCAAAAACAGGTTTTGTTAAGCGAGTCTGGACTAAAACCGAATTATGTTTGGTTTTGGTCCATGTTATGTTTATGCGTATGTAGAATTTCGGTTTTGAATCTTTATTCGGCAATCAAATCCTTCAATTAGCCATTTGCTAAATGACACCCAAATTTAGGCATTCGCGTTCGTTTTCCATCTTTCGGGTTTTGGAAAGCGAGTCTGGACAAGAACCAGAATTGTATTACGGTTTGGTCTGGGTTCAGTTTATTCGGTTTTAAAAATTTTCTACTGTTAGGGTTATTGTAAAGTTCAGTTCAGATTGGGGTTTGGTTTGATGAATTTCGGTTTTTATGCCCAGATTAATGCTTTACCTGTGTATCTGTAGAAACAAGTGAGTAGAAGAATGCATTGTACTCTTCTTTTCCACCAGCCATTCTATCTTCAAGTTTACCCTGTTTTATGGAAGGAAAAAAATTAACTTATTGGATCAAGGAACTAAGAGAGAGAGAGAGACAACGTGACGAGTAATAATAATATCGAAAATCAAACCTTAGCTCTAAGAATACGACCCAAACGCTGAGCCTCTTGACGCCTAGAACCAGCATGTGACGAAATCTGGATAATCACATTAGCTTCAGGAATATCTATGGAGTTATCACCAACCTGTAGTCAAAAGAAACCAACCCAAATATGTTCCTTGATGAATAACATGGAATGAACAAATTTCTAGAAATCCAGGAAAATGGAAAAGGAAACAATGCTAATACCTTTGACAAGAAGACAGTGTTCACGTTTTTACTAGTTTTAAATTGCTCGAGAATTTTGGTTCGTTCGATATGGCTGCAGACATTTGAACGAAAGGAGGATTTTATCAGTAGATTGGAATTTGAGTGAAAACGCCAAAAAGTGTGTTTTCAATACAATTTCTTTAACCAACCTAGTTGCACCATAAATCATTGGTTTGCCGAGTTTCAATGCATACTCTGTAAGTGCAAAAAGATTGTCTGCAAAGACAATGATTTTATCCCCACGTTGTTCTTCATGGAATCGTATCAGAAACTCACAGGCTCTGAACTTGTTAGGGTTCATGACATAAAGTGCCTGCAGATACGAGAAGACGAGACATGCACATGTCAGAACAGCTCTACAGGTTTACTAGCTCCAATTCCATATACAATTTCCAGGTGGTGATTCTATTAGAGCATTTACCAAATTATGAATATCTTAAGGTACCCGACTACATAAAATTGATGGATTCTAGAGCATCAGATAAATCAAACTTAAAGAAGATATCTATATGAAAAAGCTTATATTCAAGAACCTGTTTTTTCTTCGAGTTCTCTTTCTTCAGATATTCTGAGAAAAACTCTTTGGTCATAGGACACCATACTTCAGCACACTGAACATTTGCAATAAAGCCTCCTTTAACTAAATCTAGCCAATTGGCTTCATATAGTTTTGGGCCAATGAGGAAGTTCAAATCTGTAATCCTTTCGTCTTCTCTCACAAGGGTGGCTAAACAAAAGACCAAAAAGAGAGACTTAGCTTCTGAAATTGAAGTATAACACACACAAAATAAGGTTGATGAAAATGAACGCTTCAATTACCTGTAAGTCCTAGCTTGCAGTGAGATTTTGTGATACTGATAACTTTCCTAAACATATGGGCCGGAACCACATGTACCTGTGAAAAAACCGTAACTCTTGAAAAGTCAGTCAATGAATGGAAACGTTGTTTGTTGATCGCATTTATGGGCTTAATACTGGATACACCTTCTCAATACACACATCACATTAAGAACTAATTTGATTACCTCGTCCATGAGCAGCAACCCCCATTCTCTGTTTCTCATTTCTTCTATGATCTTCTCTGATTCCTCGGACCGTTTACCACCAAAGGCAACCATGTTATAGGTTGTCACAACAACACCAGCATTTCCACGGAATCGTTCTTTACTATCAGAAGTGAAACGGCATATTTGGTCATCTCTTATAGAAGACCACAACTTGAACTGAAAGGCCCACTGATCCACTGAGACAGCATTCGTAGCCAAACAAAGACAACTCTTCTTTATGCGGGCTGCTGCAGAAACACCAACTAGAGATTTACCAGCACCACAAGGCAGCACTATAATCCCAGATCTTGCTCGTCCTGCATAATCAAAATTCTCAATCAGTCACAACCTGTCATGAGAAATTACGACGACAATTATCTATTAGGAAATCACCATGAAGCTTAAGATCAATCACTGTATGACAATCCACGGGAAAGTACAAATATAAATATTGATGAGAAGTTCACAATCAAATTTAGAAGTCGCCATATGACCGAATTACTAACAAAAAACAAAATGAGGACATAGGCACTTACCGTTCCCAAACATTTTGCTCAAACTTTTTTCCTGGTATGGCCTCGGCTGTGCATGAGGCTTCAGTTCAATGTCAAGATCAGGATTAACCTGAGAGAAACCATCAAGTTATTAACACTCATGCACATGCAGAGCATCTTATCTGGTAAGCAAATGTCTGGCCTGAAGTGTGATTTTTTTTTTCTCACATTGTCGTTCCTGAAGTCATATTCCTCTAACATAGGGTAATTCAAGGCATTTGGCAAGCATTGCTGCTTCACATTTTCCACCTACACACCAAGAGCAAAACAACATGAAATTGCTATAAGTAAAGATCATAGAACAATACCGAACTCATCAACAAGATTAATTTTCACATGCCGTTTCAGACGCATAAGGGGAAATTTACCTGTGCAGGGTCTATCTCAAATGAGTGAGTTTCTTTCTCTTCAGCTGCTGCTGCCAATTCTGCTTCATTCAACAGCTCCCCAGGTCCTGCTTCAAGTTCACCGCTTGTTTTGCCAATCGTGAATCCATCATCGCCATATGGCTAGCAAAAAGATAATATAATAAGTTGGTCTAACATACTGTGGAGAACACAACGGTATAAGACAAAAGAATCCAACATTGAATGAATCAAGGGGTTTAAGAAGGAAGGATGATGAAGTCTATCTACCAATTGGAAACATAGTTCCAAAGAACTTAAAGAATTTAAACACGAAACCAAGAACCTGAGAAAACCCAGGATATATATCTCTGCCACATTGTTGACAGAATACGCAAAATCCATTGAGAACAATCGATCATGGTATGTAATCCCATCCAAGATAAAATCTAGAAACCACAAAAAACAAACATAATGCACTGAAATGGAGTAGTTGAACCTACATCTGAAGAGAATCTAGCTCGCTTGATAACATCATCACTGAGAAGCCTTTTCAACACCTGAAATTGATTTTAAGAATTGAGCAAAAACAATGGAAAAGTGAAACCAATATCAAAATATACAAGACCACAGAAAGAGGATAAGACTTATGAACTTACATCCGGGAATGGGGATTCGATAAAATACCGATTCTTCTTCAATACTAGTTTCACTTTCCCGTAATTGGCGGTAGAAGCATGGATAAAATCAATCATCTCCTTGGGTAGCTTAGTCTTAGACAGCTTATTCAAAACAGAAATAATAGTTTCTGTCTCAAGCCCGACGGAAACAGCAGCATACAACGAATGAGGGGTTAAATTATACTCGTGCATCGACTCTGGCCTGAAATAACAACGAATACACAAAACTCAACCCAAAATCATATAACCACAACCCTAAACCTTGACTCAAGTATCAAAATCTCTCAAGAAATATATATGACGAGCACCTGCAAACAGGTTCGGCAATGGCGATAAGAAAATCATAAGCTTGTTTGTAGAGAGGAGAAAAAGTTTCCAAGAAAATCCTTCCATCTGCACATGCCCACAAAGGTCTATTTCCATGATCTGGCTTCAACTCCAATTTGGTGAAATCCCTCTTCTTCTCATCTCCTTCACCTTCAACAAAACCATTACAATTTCCATTCATTCCATTACCATGTATCTATCTAAGAAGCACTAAATCAACCGAGTAGTCAATTATACCTTCACGAGAATCCTCATCAGCATCATCACCGAAATAGTTCTCTTCGTTTTGAATGTTCTTCATCTTTTGATCATCCTGAGAAATTTTGTTTTTCACGAAATTCAGTGAATTACAGTAACTAAAATTTGAAGAGTCTATTGAAGAAAACTTAACACGAACCTTCCCACCATACTTCATCTTCTTGCTAGATCTTCCTCTTTCACCTAAAGATGAAAAATTCCCAACGAGTATTGGCATTGATAATTCGAACAAACCACCAAAAAAATCAGTAGGATCGAGACTATTACCGTGCCCCATGTTGATTCTCCTGAGCGATTCGGTTCAGAGATTGTCTCTTGTCTTTTCTTCCGATGTTATCAATCCAAAACGGCAGAGGGAAAGGGAAATCGGCGGTGGCTTGGAGTTCCGTTGTAAGGTACTCGGCGAAGCGAGATGAAACACCGGCGGAGATTCTGATTCGGATTCGGGTCAAAAAAACGGGTCGGGTATGGCGAGTCGGTGATTGGTTTTGACGTGAACCAAGAATGGCTACGAAGAAGAGGCAGACTCGAGGAATTTATAAGGTTGATCAAATAATGAATCATGTATGGGCTTTAATAGGCATGTTTTAATATGGGCTTTAATAAGCTCAAATTGTGCCATACCTTCTTTTCTTTTTTCAGCCAATGTTTTAATTGCTATGATTTTAGTTAGGTTATTGGCAGGGTTTGAGTTGAGTCAAAACTTGGATTTGAGTTAAACCGGTAAAATGTCAAAAACTGGCAAAATTGATGAACCGGTTTTATGCAAAAATCCGATTTACAAAATTTAAGTCAAAATTTTAAGATTTTTAGTCAAAAAATTTA